>JAOQGM010000039.1:1240416-1253258 GCA_027564225.1 Gallinago stenura | reverse complement strand
GGTTCAGGGCGAAGGGAAGGGGAGATGGGGGTCCTGGGTGGGGGTCCCGGGGCAGGGATGAGACATGGGGGCAAGCAGGCAGGGAAGGGGTGGGAGGGACATGGCCACCACAGGCAGGGGACAAGCAGAGGCAATGGGGTCTGCCCTGGCTCCCCCCCACAAGGTCTGGAAGATGGTGGCACAACCCCTGGTGGAGGAAGATGCCGTTGGGGGCCACCTCAACCATGGGGACACGTCCATGGGGAGACATCCATAGGGACACGTCCATGGGGAGACATCCATGGGTACACATCAATGGGGAGATGTCCATGGGGATTTGTCTATAGGGTCACATCCATGAGGAGACATCGAATCATAGAATGGTTTAGGTTAGAAGGGACCTTAAAGACCATCCAGTTCCAACCCCCAGGGGTCTCAGGAGTGCAGAGCAGAGAGGTAGACTCACCTCCCAAGACCTGCTGGCCACACTTCTCTTGATCTTCTCAGGATGGGGTTGGCTCTCTGGGCTACCAGAGCACGTTGCTGGCTCATGTTGAGCTTCTCATCCATGAACACTCCCAAGTCCTTCTCCTCAGGGCTGCTCTCCAGCCATTCTCCACCCAACCTGTAGTTGTTCCTGGGATTGCCACGTCCCAGGTGCAGGACCCTGCGCTTGGCTTGGTTGAACTTCATGAGGTTTGCAGGAGCCCACCTCTCCAACCTGTCCAGGTCCCTCTGGATGGCATCCCTTCCCTCCAGTGTGTTGGCCACACCAACGAGTTTGGTGTCATCAGCAAACTTGCTGAGGGTGCACTCTGTCCCACTGTCCATGTCTCCAACAAAGATGTTGAGCAGCACTGGTCCCAGTATGGACCCCTGAGGAGCACCACTGGCCACCAATTGGACATTGAGCCCTTGACCACAACCCTTTGAGTGTGGCCAGCCAGCCAGCTCCTTATCCACCGAGTGGTCCATCCATCCAATCCATGACTTTCCAGTTTTGAGACCAGGATGTCGTGCAGGACAGCTTTGCACAAGTCCAGGTAGATGACTTCAGTTGCTCTGCCCTTGTCCACCAAGTGTGTGGCAGTATCATAAAAGGCCACCAAATTTTTCAGGCAAGATTTGCCCTTGGTGAAGCCACGCTGGCCGTCTCCAACCACCTCCTTATTTTCCATGTGCCTTAACAGAGATTCCAGGAGGATCTGCTCCATAACCTTGCCAGGCACAGAGGTGAGGTGGCTGCTTTTCTCAATGGAGCAATACAACTTAAAGTATTTTTTCCTTTAAAATGTATTTATCCACAGAAAAATATGATGAGAATATAATTGACAAAGCACATTAACCTTCTAGCTCCTCAGGAGACAAGACTGCCAGACAATGGATGCTTCCAATATTGTTTCCTTCAGAAGGAAACCCTCTTGAATCAAGAGGCGGTCTACACCTAACACCACTAAAAATAATGCTTTTTTTTCATAAATAAAATTAGTAGCAGACTGAAACTATGCATTTTTGAGTAGGCAAGTGTATGGCTGGGGTGAGCAACAGCAAGACTCCTCTTGGGCAACTATGAAAATTTAAACACACATGCATTTGGTCTAGTTTTTAGGGGAACCCCAGTGCAAGTGCCTGGTTGAATTTTTTCTGATAGCTGTTGCCAAAACCGCCACGATTGGGATAATCAACAGCAAGGTCATTGTGTTTATGTAAAGATGAAGCCCACTTGATTCAAACAAGGTCTAAGAACCACCAAGCTACTACAAACTCCGTTCTTTCTCCATGGCCTCCCTTCCAAAGGAGTCCAAGGTACATACAACGTCTGAAGGACACTTGCTTCCTTGGTCCTCCTCCTCACTTAAGCTTTCCTGCCTTATAAAATTAGGCATAAGCTGAAACTAAAAGGCAATAAAACTGCTACAGCCCTTCAGCAAACAGCATTGTGCCCAACTGTGGACACAACAGCATAAGCTCCAGTAATTAATTTCCAAATTGTACCTTGGATTAATTCCAGTTTAACTTGAGGGTTGGCTTCATTCAACACACATTTTTTACTTTTCCAATTTCTGCACTATTTTCATACCTGTGATATATTCTCCTCCCAGGATATTTCCAAAGGTCTCCAGAATCATACAGAATCAGAGAATCACAGAACGATATGGGGTTGGAAGGGACATCTGGAGATCATCCAGTCCAACTCCCTGCCAGAGCAGGTCCACCCAGAGTATGTCCCACAGGAATGTGTCCAGGCAGGTTTGAATGTCTCCAGAGAAGGAGACTCCACCACCTCTCTGGGCAGCCTCTTCCAAGGCTCTGCCACCCTCACACCAAAGAAGTTCCTCCTCATGTTTAGATGGAACTTCTTATATTCCAGTTTGTGCCCGTTCCCTCTTGTCCTGTCCCTGGGCACCACTGAAAAAAGACTAGCCCCATCCTCCTGACACCCACTCTTTAACTATTTATAAGCAATGATCAAATCCCCCCTCAGTTTGCTCTTCTCCACACTCAACACACCCAAGTCCTTCAGCCTTTCCTAGTAAGAAAGATGCTCCAGGTCCTTCATCATCTGCATACACTGAAAGGCACAAAGCCTTATCTTTGAATGTTGAGATCTTGGGTAGTTATTCATATATTGAAATTATTCCCAAGGGTTTCCTGCTCCAAGTCAGGCTTTGTGGGCAAACACCTTGACTGGCAGCTTCTGCTGGTGATTACCAACCTGGTGATACTGTTGTTGCCTCAGTAGGAAAGCATCCAAAGGATCTGCACTTGGATTTGAGGGGATGAAAGAAAAATTGTTTCTGATTAATTTTAGAGTCATCATTCCAGAAAAGGAAAGTTTATCCTTGTTTTCCTTCAGAAACCAGAACAAGTTCAGGTGGAAGGAAACCCTAATGATATGATGATGCCTGCGAAGACGTTTCCTGGTAGCTGTAGCTTAGTCCAGAAGCCTTGGATGACAGCCAGAAGTATTTTTAAAGTCATTTAAAGTGCTTAAAAAAATATATGAGGATAAAGTCCCTCTCATCACACAGTGCAGTTGCTTCATGACTGTGTCAGAGGCTCCTTTGATGTACTGTCAACGCTGATCAATGGCTGTTGACACCATCTCTGGAAGAATCCCAGATGCAGGAGGAGCAGAGCAAGCTAAAATAGCAGAAGCCGTACCACTCAAACCAGCAGAAACCATCAGAAACTGCACGTAAACCCCATAAATTCTACATTGCATTTAAAACCACGTGGATTAAAATGAAGGTCTCGCCTGCTCAGCGTAACCTGCGGTGTGAAAATAGAGATAGAACTCGACCAACACAAAACCACGTGGGTTATGCTACTGTAGAAATTGTCCTCGACCCCATGGCATCTACTTCAATGTTCCTTCAGTGCTTTAAACCGAGCCAAAAATAAAACGTCCACACCAGAAAAAACAATGAGGTTCACCAACATGACTGGAAAAACTTTCTTCCACGGACAGGGCATGGACTTATTTTTATCCTTTAGACCGACAAAGTGGTTTTGCTGTAGAAGATGCAAGACACCACCTTCAGAGAGTCCCAACTGGGCATTTATCTGCTGGCATTTTAAATCATGTGGCCATTTTTACCAACTCATCCAACACAAAGCCTAATTCATCCAAAACCCTCTTCAGATTAACAACAAATAAAACAAATCGGTGGATCTCACTTCTTTAGCAATTTAAGTAGCTTTGAAAGGATGCAAAATATGGGTTATCTAAAGGAAAAGGGTTGAAACCCAGAATATTTTGATGGAGACCTGCACAGCTTGCTCCTGCCACGTGCGCTTAGATCCCTCCTAAGAAAGCAGCTACTGCACAAAAGGGAGCTCGGAGAACCCATGGACATAGGTTTTAAATGAAAAGAGGGTAAATTTAGATCAGAAATAAGGGATAAATTCTTTTCTGTGAGGGTGATGAGGCCCTGGAACAGGTTGCCCAGAGAAGCTGTGGTTGCCCCATCCTTGGAGGGGTTCAAGGGCAGGTTGGATGGGGCTTGGAGCAACCTGGTCTGGTGGGAGGTGTCCCTGCCCAGGGCAGGGGGTTGGAACTAGATGATCGTTAAGGTCCCTTCCAACCCAAACCATCCTGTGATTCTATGAAATGTGGCTACTGAGGCTCACAGCACAGGGGTGGGATGGTCATACCCAGCCACCAGCAGCATCTCCATCACGCAGGCTGCTATCCCAGCCCAAACGCTCTCGGTCCAGTACCCATCACATCTCCACAAATTGGTGTATGTCACTGTGAGCTGCTTCTGCTTAAAGAACAAACCCCCTCGTCTGTGAGCTCTGCCCGGCACAACTGGCTAAACCCGCATCAGCTGCACCCACGGCAGAACCACGGTCCTTCCATCACCCACCAACCACCTCTTTGAAACTAAAACATTCACTGTTCACTCCCTGCTCTCCTTTGAAGCACAAATTGGTATCTAAGAGGAGGTTTTATGCCAAATATGTGTCTTGGGGTAGCATTTAACCCTCTTGCTCCCACCGATGACAGCAGAGGGAGGCTGATACACCATCAAGACTTTTTTCCAGAGAAGCCTGTTTTTAGAAGCAGTCTCTTTCCACACCAGGAACTGGTGAGATCTTTTGGAACAACTGGAACAACTGAGATCTTTTCATTCTTAAGGGGTTCAGAAAAGTACTGACAGTACAATGTATCAAAAATATATCTTGCTAGCCCAACTTGATTGTTTTTTTCAATAGACTTATCAAAGCAGATTGAAGGAATCTGTATTATATCTGGAGAGAGGAGGCAGATACTGTCTCAGAGAAATTCTACCTTGAAAACTAATTAAATAGGCTTAGAGAGAAGTACTTTCATGTGGGCTGGAAATTAATTGAAAGGCAGCATACAAAAGGTAATGATGAATATTAATGTGCTGAGTTGGTGGCAATATCTAATAGGGTGAGATTTTTATCTTCTGTGGACAGGGAAATATTACAGAAAGACATTAAAAACCATGTGATTTCAATTAAGAAAAAATCAGGTTAATACACAGATAGGTTTGGAAGGAAACATGCTCAACAGGAGCGTGAACTTTTAAAGAGAGTAGAGATATACTTGTCAGGACCAGCCAGGTGTTTGGGGTGACCACTGACCACTCAAGGCTCTGGTCTTTCCTTCATTCATGACCACATGAGGACACACCACTGAAACCAGGGCTGCTGAGGAGGACCCTGATGGGTCCTGAGGAGCCCATGGGCACCGTGACCACACCACAACCCAGAGGAACCCAAATGCCTGGTGAAACTCCAGTCTGCAGATGGGGATGAGACACACTGTAGGGGTTCAGACACATCACTCCTTTGCCTTCTCTTTCAACGTGATGCACCTGATTATGCATCACATAAATGGCTAATATACATATAAATACACGTTCTTCGTGACAGAAGCTATAGTCAATTATTTCCCCTTCTTCAGAAGCTATTACAGAAACACACACGACTGAAAACACTACTGTTTCACTCAAGGGGTTTTGTCAGTTACTCACTCCATATTGTCACGTGCACATACACAAGTTTTCATTAAATGAGTTCCAGGAAGTTTAAAAATTACAGTATGAGAAGAAGTTCCATTTTACTTTTTTGCTTTAAGAGCATATAGAAGAGTACGTGCTCGAGTGTAGAAAATTCCATCCCTCAAAGACTACATCTATCACAAAACACTTGAAATCTCATCCTAGAAGATCTGGTAACAGCGATTGCTCTGGAAGGGCAGGTGGTTTCTGAGATCTCATAGGGAATAGCAGCCTCATGGAGCAATTAATTTTGCAGAATATGGGCAATTCCCACCTAGGGAACAGCAGGCAGAGAACACGTCTGACCTTACCAGGACACCAGCTCCTGGCCAAGCTCTTCAATGATGCCTCATCTACACAAAAGTTCACTTTTTATAAAGCAAATGGCAATAAATTCCCATAACTGTAAGTCTTGGCCCCTGTTTACAAGAGTAGGAGCAGCTCAAGGGTCTCAGGTCTGCGTTCAGCAGCCCATCACTGTGGTATCTGTCATGGTATGGACTGTCTCTGGGGAGATGCTTGGACTGGCCATGGAAAGATGGCCAAAGGAGCACAACCTCTTCCATCCAGAAAACATCCTCAGATCAACTGAGCCGCGCTTAAACAACATTAATAAAACAATTGACCAAGTGCTCCTTGTATGTGCTTGGGCAGAAAGACTGGTTTTTCACCTACTGCAAACACTGGTGGAATAACCAAACTGTTCCCAAACTTCTTCTGCCCTAAGTCAAGCACAGACATTATGGGAAGGTGCAAGGAACACTCTTTATGGCCAGAGGTGTTCGTAACAGAGCCAGCCCAGAGACCTGTGCACTCATTTGGAAGTTGTTCCAATAGATTGGAAAAGCAGTTCAGGGAATAATTAAAGATCAGAGCAGACTCTCTGGCATAAGATGAGGGAAATAAAACAAGACCACAAGACTCATCAGTTCTCCAAACTGTTGGGACTTTGAGCCAAGAACTGTAAAGTGAAAACATTCATGAGTTCAGAAACCTGCCACTGGGAAAAAATAGCTTTGCATCTTTTGGGTTATGCTTTTGGGGCTACTGTGGCTGAAGAGTAGAAGCTTATTCCAATGGTGTGAATCGCATTCAATGGCCACTTATTGATGGTAAAAAATACAAGCTAGTCCTCAGTCAAACGTGGAAGGTCAGGCATTTGGTGGAAGCTTAGAAATAACTTTCTAGAGCTGCCTGAAAACAAAAATGTTATTTATCAGAGAAAAAAATAAGAATTAAATATTATAACTTGGTTTTGTCTGAGTCAAAGACAACCTAGGTCTCCTGGAACTCCTCACCCAGCATGGATAAGATCCTCAGCTGAGAGGTGGAAACGGGGCATCACATTCCCTGAATCCACTGGGAAATAATTCCCAAGGTGACGGGGAGGAGCGAGAGGCTCCCAGCAGCTCCGGGATGTGTGGTCCAAGGGGGTTTGGTGCTGAGTGCTTTCTGCTGGACTGTGAGCTTGGAAAGCTGGAGTTCTGCACACCTCCCATTGCTAATTACCCACAGGATGGTACTCCAGCCTGCTTGGGCACACCTCTGGCACTTAATGTCTTTAAATATTGACAGATGGATCGTTCTCTCCTGGTACTCAGTGAAAGCTGGGAGCATAATGCTAAGCTGATTAAAAGAAAGGGGATCACCCGCTAAATCCCTTTCTTTCTGCTTGCTAAATGTGGAAGCACCTTCTCATTGGTTAAGGGATATATTTTCATAAAAGATTCTGCAGTAAAAGCACTCCCTGGATGCTCTTGCAAGGAGCAGACTTTCTTCTTATTCTGCTCAAAGAGATTTCCCCCCCTCCTTATCCTGCTGTGTAAAAACAGGTTATTTTTTTTGTCTCACCTTGCAAAAGAAAGAATCAATTTTGCTCTTTCATTGGAAAAAAAAAAGAAAAAAGAATAATTGACAAAGCCTGCTACTTAAAAGGAAAATTGTTTAGCACCTCAAGGTCCAAAGTTACAGCAAACCGTGTTGTCCAAACCATTGCCTCTGCCCAGACGGGCTATTGATCTGAAGAGACAAAAGGGAAACAAAGAGGCTGTTTGAGCCTCACCCAGCAGGTCAGTGGCAAAGCCAAGAAGAGCACCCAGTGCTCCTGACTCCATCATGTCCTGTCTTGTTTCCTGGATCAGATCAAAAGGGTATTTAATCTGGGTTTTCAGAACCCTTTAATCTTTCTGCCTCGGAAAACGCTGATCGTTTGTAGGGTCGTGAGTCTCAAAGTGCCACTGAAATGCCATCCTGACCCCAGAATGGGAGATGCAAGGAGAAACCTTGGGAACTACTCATTTTCCTTTCCTATTCACATGTCAATACTATCCCTGCAGCTGATCCTAAGATTCTGCTGTAATCAAATGCATTTTGAGTG
The DNA here is from genome assembly GCA_027564225.1 of Gallinago stenura. Classification (NCBI taxonomy): domain Eukaryota; kingdom Metazoa; phylum Chordata; class Aves; order Charadriiformes; family Scolopacidae; genus Gallinago; species Gallinago stenura. The sequence goes on along the minus strand of JAOQGM010000039.1, from coordinate 1,245,365 downwards.
CAGATACACCTGAAACTGGAAGTTTACATCTGTCGATCTCCGTGGAGGGCTCAGAGTGCTGTGGTTGCCCAATCTCAGCCCCGTTCTGTGGGCAATCACCTTGGCACAGATCAGTATCTTCCTAACTCTTTGCAGGGTCGCTTCCACCATTAATTGACCCAATAAAAATTACCAAATGGAAGTTTCTGCTTTTTTTCTAACCTGGAAGCTTACAGGGCACAGGTAAATGAAGATGGAAAACAAGTCAAGGGAAACCAAAATTAACATCACTCTTCTAAGAACGTACAGGCATGAATATGTATGATACGTTATAGATTTGACTGATGAATGACCTGTAACTCATCAGAAGTAATGGCTTACGCTGAGTAATGGGAGCTCCTCTTTCAAGATGAAACATCAGTCACTTAAACGTCTTCCGCCGCATCACACCGCAAAAAAAAAATCCTTTTTGACTATTTAATCTAAGTACTGTTTTCTTATAAGAATTTAAAAAAACTAACGTTCCTGGTTTAAATATGATGCCCCATTAATCCAGATAAACACCAATAAACTCCAGCCCCTATTTTCTTGCACCATCTTTGGCTTTGCTGCTTTGACTTTGCTGGCATTCGAAAAGGGGAAGGGGGCCCATTCCTCATTAACCAGGAGAGAAATGAGCAATAGAGCAGCTCCCACTTGCACATTTTTTCCTGCAGAGGCTCAGCCAAAGCCACGAAACCAGAACCGTGGGGTCTTGGCAAAGCAACAGCTCAGTTCAGGTAGTCAGTAGAAGGGATGGTTCCTCCAGGTTTGTGCAGCAATTGGACACTGGGCAAATCCAGACTTGTTTTTTCCTGATGAAGGAGCATAGCAGAAAGTTGTCCATGCAAAACCTTAATGCAACGGGATCACGGAATTGTCAGAGTTGGAAGGGACCTCTAGAGATCATCCATCCAACTATCCTGCCAAAGCAGGGTTGCCCAGAGCACATCACTCAGGACGGCATCCAGGAGGGTTGAAGATGTCCAGAGAAGGGGACTCCATGACCTCCCTGGGCAGCCTGTTCTGGTGCTCTGGCACCCATTTCTCTGAGATGCATTTCTCTGCATTTGCTCTGGAAAGCAGTGAGTCTGTCCCACATGTTTTTCTTAAACAATTCAAGTTTTAACAACTTAATTTAATCTCTCTCTCTCTGTTTTCCCACTAACCTCACATAAAGCTATCCATGTCACCATGGCTACCTGCCCTCCACCATCATCCGTGCTTCAAAGCCAACGTCATGGAAGGTGTCTCTGCCCAGGGCAGGTGGTTGGAACTCAAATCTTTAAAGGTCCTTTCCAACCCAAATCACTCTATGATTCTATGCTCCTCCTGAGCTGCCAGAGGAGGAAGAAAACTTCCCCAGAAGTAGAGCTGGGGTGTCTTGATTGATTGATGCTCCTTGATTGTTGTGTGGGCGTCTATTTCTGTCAGTTAGGTTGACGGTTGGACAAGATGATCTTTAAGGTCCCTTCCAACCTAGAAGATTCTGTGATTCTGTCTCTCACCTCCTCCATGCTCTACACTTCGAAGCCTCTCAGGAATCTTTCCCTCTGAAACCATTACGATCAGCCCAGAAGATATATATATATATAAAAAAAAAAGCCATTCATTAAGCAAAATTGATTTTGTAAAGGTAATTTCGCTAAGAAATTCACCGAAAACTAAAGAAAAAGTCTTCTCAGGTCAGCTTTTCTACTCAGGTTTACAAAGCAGCACTGGAAAACCAAACGCATAATTGTTTATGCCGCATTGTATCGCATTTGCTATTTGATGGTCTGGTAACACTTTAATAGTCTTGAATGGGCATTTAATTTAGATTTAATAGGGCAGCTTCTCTGTTGTAATTAAATATCAATTGATTGTTAAAAGAGCACTTGCTAGATTTAATATATAAAAGATAAACCTGGTTTGCTATATAATTAACTCAGAACACAACAATAAAAGTGCAATTAAATTTCTAGAACACAGAACTTGTAAAAGAAGTTTACCAAGTTGGCGGGCATGAGAAGAATTAAATAAAAATTATGTTAAAAACTGTGTATCTTAGTGATACTAAGAGCTATTAATTAGTTTGGTTAAGTATTGATGATTTTGACCTTTGATAGAGGAATTCCTTTGAGATGGAAATCAAACAAGGAAAGTGACTGTTCCCACCAGGTGGGCATTTTATCCAGAGACAGTTTTCTTCAAACAGGTAGGAAAAAAATGTCAGGCATCTACTTCAATTTTAGTGCTTTCTTCTATGTTAATAGCTAGTGTTTCTCATATCTACACTTTAAAAATTCAGCTTTTTAAATATTTAAATTTACCATGATTTCCAGATAGATAATTAATCCTCATTGTATTTTTCCTTTACTTGCTTTTGCTGTAACTCTTGCAAATTTTTTTTAACACTTAAAAACGGAAGAAAACCTAAAAAAAAAATCAGGCAGAGCAATGGTTTTGACTGTTGAAAAGCCATAATCCTACACCAGAATCACCCTCCACCAAACTAGGTGGAGGGAAAAAAGAAAAAAAAACCATAAATGTCTAAGATGCTTGCATTGTTTATCTCAAAGCTGGTTTCCATGGCTGGCTTTGCTTTGAGCTTCCATGACATACATAAGGTTCCTCGCTGCTAAATGAAGATATTTTCTCATTAGAAGACATCACCAAGACTCTCTTCACAGCCCACACCCCTCTTGCAATACGCCTGCAAAGCAGTGACCGTGCCCCCAACATACCTTACCTCCCCCCAACATACCTTACCTCCCCCCAACAGATGCTGCACACACCAAAACCCCAAAATACCACAGCAGAATACTGGGAAATTCTGTTCTGCCCCAGGTCCCTGGCACAGACAGCCCAACCTGCTGCCCATTGGGCATCTTCAGTCCTTTTCCTTCCACTCAAATTTAAGGGTTTTTTTTCAATAAGTGCCATTCAAGGCACTTGGGGGACAAGGAGGGGAGCAAGGTTCTGTCACCTTCGCAGCTGGGACTTGCCTGTCCCAGCCACAGCTACCTGGTTTCACGATGACAAATCCCACAGATGCAGGCCTGAGTGCATTGATTTTTTATTTCTTTTTTTAAAATGGGACTTCTTTTTCATTTTCCTTGAAATTACCTGTCAAAACCATTCCAGGTGTATGACAAAAAAAAAAGCAAAAAGCGAGATTGATTTTTAAGTCAACTCTTTCCCAGAAAAGCCTGAGAAGGATGTGTTTTATGCAATGAAAATAGAATTGCTAATAGCAGGAAAGTCTTTTGGGGTGCTGGTGTGCTGTGCAAAGGATGGCAGAAGCAGGAAGGAAGGAGAGGTGGATGCTGAGGCTAGTGTGATGGGCAAAGAGGACATTAACGATGGTTCTTGTCACATAGTCCCTTCAGGTGCTGTGACTTTGGGAAGAGAGGTGGGACCGTGTCCAGTTCTGGGCCCCCTAGTTCAAGAAGGACAGGGAACTGCTGGAGAGAGTCCAGCAGAGGCTATGAAGATGATGAGGGACTGGAGCATCTCTCTGCTGAGGAAAGGCTGAGACACCTCTTCTCCAGGCTGAACAGCCCCAGAAGACAGAGGGGATCTCATCAATGCTGAGCAATAGCTAAAGGGCAGGGGGCAAGAGTATGGGGCCAGACTCTTCTCAGTGGTCCCTGGTGACAGGACAAGGGCCAACAGGCACAAACTGGAACATGGGAAATTCCATCTCAACATGAGGAGGAACTTCTTTCCTGTGAGGGTGGCAGAGCCCTGGCAGAGGCTGCCCAGAGAGATGGTGGAGTCTCCTTTCTTGGAGATATTCAAACCCTGCCTTGGACACATTCCTGTCCAACCTGCTCTGGGTAACCCTGCTTTGGCAGGGGGAGGTGGACAAGATGATCTCCAGAGGTCCCTTCCCACCATTCTGGGATTCTGTGACTTCCTTTTAATTCACATTTTTTCCATGAACATGAGAGAAGCTCAGGTTAAAAAATGACCCCAGTGATGGGTCTGCTGAGCGCAGAGAGGACAGCTTCTTCAATCACACCGTTCGCTTTGGTCCAGATTGTGCTTTCAGATGAGTGGTGGGTAGAAACGAAGTGGAACGTGATAAGTTCTCACAATCTCCATACCTGGGCCAGAGAGCTCTGGGTTTATCGATGTTTTAGAGGCGGAACAAGCCCACGTTTTACAGCAGGCTGGAGCCAGCTTGGAAGACGTGGGTAGAAGTAGACTTACCCTCAGGCTGACTTTTATTAGAGCTTGAAAAGCCAGCGAGCAGTGAGCCGGGAAGCAAACACTACTGCCTGAGAGCTGATGGCCCGTTTCAGGCCACGGTGAAAATAATGGAGCAAATTCATCACCGGTTGAGCTCTGCTGGCACCGGCAGCTCCTGATCCTCTGCGCTCATCAGTTCCCAAGTGGAAATTCATCTTTACGAGTATTTGCATCAGGAAGGCAGGATTTATAGATATCACTGTTATTTGGCCGAAGTACCTATGAGTAAAGAGGCTTGTGAGTAAAGTGGCTTTGCCAAGCCACCTTCCATGGTATTTGAGGAGTTGTGGTGGTCAGGTGAGATCCCTGCAGACTGGAAGAAAGGAAACATCGCACCCATTTTTAAAAAGGGTAGAAAGGAGGACCCTGGGAACTACTGACCTGTCAGCCTCACCTCCATGCCTGGGAAGATCATGGAACAGATCCTTCTAGATGCCATGCTTGGGACATGGAGGACAGGAGAGTGATTCATGACAGCCAACATGGCTTTACTAGAGGCAGGTCCTGCCTGACTAATCTAGTGGTCTTCTAGGATGGAGTGACTATGTCACTAGGTAAGAGGTGACCTATGGATGTGATCTATCTGGACTTCTGTAAGGCCTTTGACACGGTCCCCCGTGACATCCTGCTTGCCAAATTGGAGAGATATGGATTTGATGGGTGGACTGTTCAGTGGATAAGGAATTGGCTAGACG
>JAOQGM010000039.1:1173814-1190210 GCA_027564225.1 Gallinago stenura | reverse complement strand
TGGAGGGGTTCAAGGGCAGGTTGGAGAGGGCTTGGAGCAACCTGGTGTGGTGGGAGGTGTCCCTGCCCAGGGCAGGGGGTGGAACTAGGTGATCTTTAAGGTCCCTTCCAACCCAGACCATTTGTGTTTATACGTTTGGCTGAATAGCTCACTCTCAGAACTGCAAAACACCACCCACCTGGTCCTTTTAACGCAGAGACCTTCCCCTGAGATCCTTCTCCGTGTCCCCTCACAACAGGACAGATGTTATTTCATCAAGCTTTTGGGATGCAGCAGCACCAGTGGCAGTCAGGTGCCTGCTGTTGGAAAGGGGTATCCACAATCAGCGACTGGGAGGCAGCAGAGCCCCCTCATCATCCCCACCATCTCCATGGAAGGCCATGCCATGGTGCTGGAGGGAATGGTCCATACCTGGCACTGGATGGAGCATCACTGAGGCAAGAGCAGCAGGAGCACTGCGGTCTGGCAACTGCTCCTTATAGACACCAAATGTGCTGTTGGGGAAAATATTTCCCCATCTCCCTGAAGAGTCCAAAAGGGGATGAGATTCCCCAAGGTGTGAAAGAGCAGCAGTAACAGCTGTGTACATTACCAAACTTCTGCCCGTTGTTTTTAATGCACTTTTTTTGGGAGGGAGAGGGTGGTAAGCAGAGAGTAAGGACAAGCTGAGGGCAGGATGGAAGGGAAGAAGCCATGGAATAATTTATGCGGCAGTGGTGAACTGCACGCAATTAGCATTCGGCCAAGCAATTACAGACAGATGCTGCTGCTGCAAGGAGCACAGCCTGGCAAAGAGCTCGGACATGAATTTCATTTCAAAAGCAGAGGTTGCAGGCGTTGGCATGTGTCCTTCTGTGGCTGGGCCTTTCTCCCAACACCTATATGGTGGGATCTCAGTCTACAGGACTGTGGGTAACATGGCAGATGTCTCCTCCATCTTCCAGTAAGAGCTGAAGTGAGAGGAGGAACAGATGAACACACTGAAGAAGTTTCCTCCAGCCACCTTCCCTTTCCCCACCTTTTCTACCATGTCATAGGGACCCACAAATCACAATTTGCTCCTGAGAACTCTTTGCTCAAGGGGGAAGCCCCATGGCCAGCTTACTTGCTAATGAGAAGGCCAGTCTAGACCTCATTCACTCCTCATCAGAGGTGGAAAGTATTACTTCTGGTAAGCCTCACACAAGCAGGAGTAAAATAAAGTTAATTCATCCTGTCAGGAAGAGCACTGTACAAATTCCTCATTGCTCATGAAGGCGATCTATGGGTGGTTCTCCAGACTGGCCATCAGTCTGCAACTTTGAAAAGCAGCCCTTATTCCTCTTCAACTTCTTCCCTTAACCAGAATGCAAAGTAAAACGGCCTCAGTTATGAAGTCCCTGCTGCAGCTCTAGCTGGGTGCACTTTTCCTAAAGGCACGACATCAGATATGACTGCTTCAGCCAGAGGCATTAAATCCTTTGAACTAAACTCTTCTTGGAGCCAAAATCTTCATCCCCATCGCATCCTGGCCTTGCTTTGGGAACCCACACGCTGCAGCAAAGCAAAGAGGAGAGACGGAACAGCAAGTAACAATAATGATTCTCACATTTTGAGTTCAGTGCTGTTTGAGGCACCTCAGTCCCTCAGAAACCACTGGGGGACACGGCCCAGGACCTGCAGGGGACATCTGCCCTCCTGACACACTGCTGGAGCCCGGGCTGGTCACCTCAAAGAGATGCTTACGTTTGGGCATCCTTCCTCTCGCACACACTCGCCTCTTTTCAGTTCCTGAAGCATATTCTTTTCTCAACTTTCCCTCTCTCTTTCCTGTGCTGTGCTTTTCTTTTGACAGCTGGACAAATGCTCAGTGTGTATCTCGTTCTCGTTTCATCCATATTTCTATAGTCTCCTCATTAACTGTGTTCTGGTTTCAGTTCCCAAGGTGGAGGAGCAGCCGCCCTCCCTTCAGCTCCTGTCCCTGCCAGGTCACCGCCAGCAGGGACCAGTCAACACAGCTCTCAAACTGTTCCCTGTCCTTTTCCTCACAGCTAGATTTTATTCCTACAACATTTTGCTTAGATGGCACTGTAAACCAAATTTTAAAATTAAATCCAAATTACATGCCTAGAATGTACTAAAGGAAAAAAAAAAAACAAACCACCTCTTCATAATCTTCACACTGTCAGTCAAGTACACGTTTCAGTGATGCTCAGAGCATGTTTTCAAGCATCTTGTGGACCAGGGAGTCCCATGTTTGTTTTCTGATGACTATCTCCAAAGCCTTGCTGCCAGCACAGACAAGAGTGGAGTGATGCTGGAAAGCGCTGGAGCAAACCACGGAAGAGTCAACAGTGATATCTGAGGGTTTAAAGAGGTGATAGGACTATTGTAGAGAGACTTTTGACAGGATCTCTCACAACAGCAACTACAACCTGGTTTGCTAAAGTACTTCAACAATGGTCACAGAGTTTTCTCCCAAAGTGACAGCGTCAAGGGAAAAAGAGGGAAAAATTTCCTGATTTTTGTGATTCCATTCTCTGCTTTCCTAGATGAGAGAATAAAAAAGGACATCTACAAAAATCCTTAGAAGACAAGAAAGCAGCATATATCACAAGCACCTTTTGGAGACCAGGGGGTGGGGAAAAAAAAAATAAATCTCAGTTGCCTTGGCGATTAAGAGAGATCATCCAAAAAGGAAAAAGTGATGGGGTGAAATTCAACAAGCACAAGTACAAATGCTCTGCCTTTGAGTAAAGCTGAAACACACAGGAGAAAGAGGATTGAGAACTTTTAGGTGATCACTTTAACAGAAATTGCAGGGAGAGGGTTTAAAGAGATCACAAAGGAAGAGGAAGTATCACACCAAGTGTTATTAATTGGGCTGCTGGATGGCAAACACTGGAGGCATTACCCGGTTCTGGGCAGCCCTGGTGAGGTCCAGAGCACACGGCCCAGCCATCAGCATCGCTCTTACAAAAGAACCTGCACTAATTGGGAAGTGCCAGGTAGAGGAAAAGCAACAGATTTAGAGAATCTGAATTCTGAGGCAAGATTGGAAGAGTAACGTAGGAGAACACTGAAGAGTGTTCACTTCAGAGTGAACACTGAAGACTCCCAACATGTAAAACACCCTGGTGAAAAGAAAGGTCATCAGCTCTTCTCCATGCCCCCTGGCCTGTAGAGCAGAAGTAAGTTGGAAAAAAAATCATGCAAGATTTAGAAGCAATAATGGCAAGAAGTTTCTAACTAAAAGGTAGTAAAATGCTGGAACAGCCACCTTGGGAGGATGTGATTTCCCTTCATTACAGGTATTACTCTCATTTTAGCATCTCTCTGGAAGGTCTGAGTCACCAGCAGCTCCCTCAACAGATGGTGGCTCCCTGGGCTCCCTCCCTCAAGTGGTACCACGGGTGAGCAGTGTCACCCCATGCCAAAGCTCCGCTGAAGTCACAGAAGCAGAAGAACTAAAATTTCAGAGTTATACTTTGTCCTCAGCTGGCAGCAAAGCCCTCCCAGCCTCGTGCTTTGATTGCCATCCTCCATCGGGAATCTCCCCAATAACCCTGCTCCAGACCTGCCAGTCAATCCCACTTTTCTCATCATGTTAGGGATTTCACAAGTTCAACATCACAGAGGACAGCAGGGATAAACTGCTCCGAAATACATACCCATACATCTGTAATCACATACATCTTATAAATGCAAAATCAGGTACACAGAAAAGCAGGAAAAGGCATTTCTTTTACTTTGAAACTTTAAATAAACATCTCGGTACGTAAGATGTCAACACTTCAGAAAAGAAGTTGCTAAGAAAACTTTTGATAAATGAAGTTCTGCACTAAGCCCACAATAAGGGCATTAGTTTTGTTTGGTTTTCACTTGTTCTAATTGTCTAAATTTGAGAAACATCTTTACTAAAATCAGGTATATGGAAAACCAATACTACAATGGAGCCTTTCCAATATGCATCCATTATTCAAAAATATAACAGTGAAATATTAAACATTTATGAAGTTTTGTTTTCTTTGCTCTTCTGACAGTAATAGATTAAAATTATACTACATTTGTACTATTGATTTCACTTGTGCCTATAGTGTAGATATAAGATAAATTAGTTGCACATTAAGGCAGCACAAGCTGAGAAGTTAATTGTTTGTACTGTTCGTGAAATAGAAGCTACGATTTTCTCCAATACAGATTTGAAAGAAAAAAAAAAAAAACAAAAAAACAGCACAACACAAAAAGCAGCAAAACGTAAAGGCTCCAGTGATTTTGAAGGTGACACCCATTACTGAAAATACCCTGGAAATAAAACAACGTAAGGAAGGGTTCCCTCTTATCTGCACCATCAGCGTGTTACAGCAGGGACAAGGATGTCACTCCTCAGCTATAATAATAGTGTGAGTTTGTCCTTATCACGAGGCTTAATTCCAATGAGTGCTGCGAACTGAGAAGCTCCACACTTAATTTGGCCAGTTCATTTTCCCACTCCAATGACTCCCCCGTTCAGCCCCTGCACGCTACAACAAGTTTTACTGGTTTAGGAAGATCATTTTTTAAATTGATTTTTTTTTTTTTTCTCCCCAACCCAGTGTAATGGTGGAATCAATTCACAACTGGGTGGCTTGTATCGATACGGTGGGCAAATTAAGTCAATATCAATAAGCCAGCACTAAATGCCTTCAAGAAGGGCCACGTGAGGGCTGCAGCCACATCTGCTCAACACCTCTTAAAATGCCACAGTTCCAGACAGGGCAAGCAACGAGCCCTTCTGCAAACCTTCCCTTCTCTTCCCCACTCAACCCATGCCACCAACACTCAGACAAGTTTCACTGGTTCCCTGGAAAACACGTGGGCTGACCCAAACCTTGGTAGCTCTTCAGGACTCGAAGGAGCTCCACTGTTCTTTACCATCAGAGGATCAGCTCGTGGACATCCCTTTGCATTAATATCAGCTGATCCTCCCCTACCAGGACTAATAAACCATTGATATCAATGTATCATTGGTAATACACCACTGAATATACCATTGAAATCTCGGAGAACTGCCTCACGTTTCTGGTCTAATGCTCTAAAACTGATACATACCACCATCTTTGGGAAAAGGGACAGAGTGACCTTTCAAAAACTAGAAAAAAAATGCTCCTAATCTAAATAAGAAAGAAAAGATTGTAGGTACAACCTTTAAGTATGATAGAGACAAGCACATAAATTCAACTGACCAAGGAAAGGCAATTAGAGTGATGGATTACAGCAAATTCAATAGAGATGTGAAATATTGAGACAACTCTCAAATACAAATTATTACACAAAATTACCCTCAGCCCACTCAGACTTTTCAGAAAATTAGTCATTCACATCACCAGCACGTTTGGACCATATGCCAGAATGGCTTTTTTTCCTACCCTAATGCTAGCTGAGCATCGCAGCATCATTATGCAGTCAGCATTACAACCAGACAAGGGATTCTCCTCATTCCACAAGACAACCTCTCCTGGTCTTCCAGCTAGAACTCACCCGTGTGAGCAGGTGGGAATTAGTTAATTGGGCTTATTTGACATGTGGTGAGGGCTCTGCAATTGCTCCTAGGAGAGGGGAAGGGAGGGAAAGGGTGGTGGAGTTTCTGTCTCTGGAGACTTCCAAAACCTGCCTGGACATGTTCCTGTGCAAACAGACGTTCCTGTTGGACTAGATGATGTCCAGAGGTCCCTTCCAACCACGTATCATTCTGTGATTCTGTGAAAGAGAACGTGTTTGATAGGATTTCTGGGATCTATGCAGCACAGTAAAAGACTGAACTTCTGGTTACATCTGGGAAACATAGTCCTACAACCCAACCTTGAGAAAGTCTTCTCTTCTGTACATCCCCCTTTCCAAGGGAACACATTGGGTGTGCTCTTCATGCTACACCAGTGTCTTACATTTATTTAAAGTTTTCCAACTGAATATCACAAGAGCAAAGGAAATAATTGGTAAATTTCTGCAGAATAGTCAGGTTTTTCTCCAGAATATCACAAAAATACAGAAGATGGCTCCTGCTTGCAGCCACTGGACAGTGTGCCTTTTTTCTCATAGGGAATGTCCTCTGCTCCTGTGCTAAGTAGCACATCCATAGCACATCTGACACCTTCAGGAAGAGGCAGCCCTGCTGTACACAGGAACCATGGCTGTGTGATGGGAGGAGAGCTGTTTGGAACCTCCAACGTGGTGCGTGATGGGAGGAGAGCTGTTTGGAACCTCCAACGTGGTGCGTGATGGGAGGAGAGCTGTTTGGAACCTAGAACACAGCATGGGCCAGACCTGCCTGAAAGTGTGGGAGAGGCTGGTATGTCTTGGGGTCACAAACACTCTTTACCAGTTGGCATTCCATGCTTTATGGAGGAAAGAGTATTTGGTAAATAAAGAAGGTGTTTATCTGACAACAGGAGTGTAGATGAATGATACCTGTGATGGAAGGTTATCAATCTCTTGTCAGATTTAGAATAAATTTTTGTTTGTTGATAACTTTGATTTGGGTTAATAAAACTTCTAATATGACCCTGTTATTGTCAACTACACAGAGTAAATCAGGTGTTTATTGAAGCCAGTATCTCTGCAATGGTTGGTGTCTTGTTAAATAAGGGATTTAAAGAGACCAATATGTGCTGTTGGGAAATAAAAAAAAAAAAGAGCAAACAGATTTGATTAAGTGGGTAAATACTATCAAAGGAATTAAAAATATTGGGTTCCAAAGGGTTCTACAATCCAGGAGAGAAATCCAGAAGCAAAGCTTTTAGGAGCACGGGGCCAGGGAAATTCATACTATGCAAACCACGTGTTATTTCTAAGATTGCTACTGAAACTAGCCCAGCCATTGAAGCAAAATAAAAGAATACAATTGAACTGCTGGAACAAGCAACCAAGTGGCAGCTTCTTTGGGAAAACAAAACAAAACAAACCACAACAAAAACCAGTCTCTCTTTATACCCTCTCCTTTAGCCAAAACCAAGCTACTGGTTGTGTCACGGGGCTTAATACCTGAAATGTCACGAGATGCTTATCAGGAGTCATTAGCTGATCTAATTGACTTCACACCTAATTTGTTTCACAGCCTGTCACACTTATAATAGTTGTTTAGCAAAAATTCATGCAGCTCAGGACAGCCAGTGAGGGATATGAAAAAAAACCCCAAACCCCAACCCAAACATAGGAAAGAATTTTACAGTATCCAAGTGAAACCCACAACCTGCCAACAGATAAGGCTGGAACGTCTCAAATCTAATTTGAATATGAAAGATTTTATAATGAATAGAAATATTCACTAGCTTTAAGCAGGTGCCCATTGTAGATACAAAGCACTGAAAACAAAAAAGCAATAATGAAAAAACTTAGAGGAGTATTATTATTACTAATAGTTTTAGATGAAACTAAATGATTCATTTATATTTAAGCTTAAAGTAGCTTCAAACAAAACTGAAATTAACGTTGTAATGATACATTATGCACAAAATAATAGAGTATTGTTTTGAAGGGCCTGAAATAGAGAACTACTTATGTCTTTCAAAGACAGACACTTCCTTCTTTTCATACCACAGCACCTTGATTACATCTATCTGAAGCAGAAAAAAATAATGTGCTAGAGTGCAAAAAAACCCCCAACAATTTAGATGCAGAAGCTGTGTCCAACTCTCAGAGATGAGGAGATGATAACGAGCCAGTAGTTAACCCACCAGGAGCACCTGAGTGAAATGGGCACAGCCAAGGCCATTTCCAGGCTGCTTAATTACAGGGAGAATATTTGATAATGCAACCCAGAATCTCCCCTTTCCCCAAATGAGAATAATTTTCCCGTAATCTTTGCAGACACTGAGCAATAGGTGGCCCAGGAAAACCACCTGGCCTTTTTAATCCTATATTTTGCTGCAAATGACATAATAACCTAAATCCAAACTGTATCTGCAAGGAGCAGTTTTGAAGACTGCTCTGGCAGTACTAACACCGAGGAGAGAAATCTAAATGGTATCATAAAACCCCATCATAGACACCATGCTCTGGGAGATGCAGGAACTCAACCTCAGAGCTGGTTTTCCCTCAGCAGAGACATTCTCCATCCTACTAGAAACCAGCAAAACAATTCCTAAAAAAAAAAAAAAAATTATATATATATATATCTCAAACAAAAAAAATCCAGAAGCCTAATTCAAGGATTAGGCATTTCCTCAGCTGCCTTCTTAATACTAAGGTGCTTGAAATGGCTCGTTAGCACAAAGGCCAAATTTGCTGTTAACCCAGTGAGAAGTGTCTGACGAGCAAGTTAATTTTGAAGCAGTGTATAACGACCTTCGGAAAGGATGGGTGAGCTGGGGAAATCAGTGCTCTCCCACTATGCTCTACGACAGCTCGTTCACACATCTGAAATACTTAGGGTTTATTTCTGGCACTCCCAGAAAAATAAAAATTTCTGGCAGCTCTGTGCTCCCTTCTGTGTACACAGACACACAAAAAAGCACCACAGAAAGCGACCAATATAACACAAAAAGTTTTACATTCTGACCCTGATGCAGCCAATCGCTAGTCTCTCTTCAATGCCTCAAAAAATTCAGGGCAGATTGGGGCCACAAGCATTGTGGGATGTGTCCTCAAGGGTGATAAACTGCTTGTTGTGCATTACAGCTTAATAACAAAAATACAATATATCAGTGATTTATTTTGAGCTGGGGACTGGTTGATGCTCTCTTTTATCAAGTTTGTTACTCTAATAGCTACACAAAACAATACCACTGATTATTTTCAGGTTCTGTCCCCAAAGACACAAGTAGTAGAAGTGTTTTATTTCTTAGAATCACAGAATTGTTCGGGTTGGAAGGGACCTTAAAGCCCCCTCAAGTGCCACCCCCTGCCCTGGGCAGGGACACCTCCCACCACACCAGGTTGCTCCAAGCCCCCTCCAACCTGCCCTTGAACCCCTCCAGGGATGGGGCCCGGAGACCTAACACCTCTGGCTCCTCCTTTTAGCACTCTGTCATATTTCAAATGCACCAGGATACTGGATTTCCTTGGTGACCCCAAGGTTCAGCTGTAGTCTTCAATGGGGCATTTTCCCCATCTCAAAATCCATGGTACACCCTGCACATCCATCCATGGAGGAGGGATCCACAAAGACAGCACTGGAGCCACTGGAAAGAGAGCTGTCAGCACTTGGCTTTTGCAGTCTTTAAATAAGTAAAACTGACCACGTCAATGGTTGCAAACTTCAAGCAATTCCATTTTTTCCCCTTCCTCTCTCCACTCTGGTATTCCGCTAGATGCGTTCGCTAACCTCAGCTCATTACCTATTTATGCTTAGCTTTTAGCATCGTTTCTCCATCATTACCAGTATTAATGCTTTCACCCTTTTTCTACACCATTATAGTCTCATGAATTTCTGAGCTATTCTAAGTTATTACATTATATGTTTAGGCAGTCACACCTCTTCAGTTTGAGGGAGCTTTTGTTTATCTCACACAACCCTTATCCTCGAGATTCATCAGTTTTTCCCTGCCTTCACAAATCTTCTATTCTCCCGTGGTTTTCTTTGTGGGTTTTTGTTGTTATTGTTGAGGGTTTTTGGTGTGTGGGTTTTTTTTTTAATTTTGCTAAGGTTTTTATTTTGTACACTCCAAACACAATAACTATAAAGAGAAAAGAAGAAAAAAGGAAGACACGCTGTTTGTATCATACACAGACAAGAGACAGTGCCCGTATTTCCATCTGAATTTCCAGCAAGTGGAGCATGGAGTATTGGCATCTACTAACCCATTAAATGAGGTAACTGCAAATGACATTAGAGCTCATCAGATGAGATCTGGAAGAGGGGGCAGACAGTGAGCTGACAAGGTCGCAGGGAATTTATTCAAGATAATCAAATTACTCCTGCTGGTGAAGATTCGAGGGGCAATAAAATGGTGGATGAAATTCAGAATCTGTCATTACAAAATAACACACGTAAGAAATGAAAATCTGTACCTTTTGTACACAAGAATAGATATTACATTAGCTGTTTCTCCAGAAAAGAGACTGCAGAGCCATGGTAGAAAGTTCTTTAAAACTATCAGCTCAAAACCCAGCTGCAGAAAAAAAAGACAGCTAGAATATCCAAAAAAGGACCAGAGAACAACAATAAAAAATAAATTTAAAAAAAGTTATGTGCCCACATCCTCAGCATTCCTCCAATCTCTTTGCTGAAGGACAATACACCTAAATCAGATGAAGTGAAGGATGGTAGAAGAGCTAGAGGATGAGAGACTGTATAGATTCCTTCGCTGGAGCAAAAGTCCAAGGGAGATGCTGACACGGCAAAGACCATCCCAATCTTAACAGGTTTGCAGAGATTGACTAAGGAATGAGGCAGGTGTCTCTCTCAGGTCTCCTCAACTGCCACACACAGCCCACCAAATCCTATCTTACATGGTAGGACCAGGGGAAAGACCACTCCCTTCTTGCTTAGTCTTGATGATTTTTCCCAAGCGACAGTGACTGTCTACTGCTGAAAACAAAACGGTTGTAAACGGGAGATTTTTGAAGCAGCCCAATTTAAAAGTTTGTTATTTTCTTCTATAAGATCAATCACCTTTGAGAGGAAAATAGCAGCATGTCTAAATATGTGTATAATTTATAGCACAATGAATGTTTTTTTACAATATTTCTACTATATGTGAAATTAGGAATACTCCATAACCTCTCAGTCGTCTCCATTAAAAAAATGATTTATTAAAATCCAAAGAATACACATGAAATCCAGCAGTCTTCCAAGTCCCTGCAAGACTAAATGTATAAGATATAAAAGCTCACACTATAAAGGTACCACTTCAAATTTACTTTTTGTAAAGTACTTTTCCATTCCCATAAAAAGCTTTAATTCAACTGTTGCTGCAAACCAGCCTACAGCAGCAAACACACCCCTTTTTAACCCTGGCATGAAAGATGACATTCCTTGCTAAATAAGAGGTAGCAGCCCAGCAGTAGCAGAGCTGGTGATGACCATACGCTCATGTGGGAAGGTGCAAGGTCATCTCCTGGAGGAGTCAGATGGGAACAATGGATAGGTGCTTTCAAAGTCAGTGACCACAGAATCACAGAATGATATGGGGTCAAAGGAATGTCTGGAGATCACCCAGTCCAATCCCCTGAAAAAGTAGGCTCTCCCAGAGGAGGTCCCACAGGAACGTGTCCAGGTGGGTTTGAATGTCTCCAGAGAAGGAGACCCCACCACCTCTCTGGGCAGCCTCTGCCAGGGCTCTGCCACCTTCAAAGTGAAGAAGTTCCTCCTCACGTTTATGTGGAACCTCTCATATTCAAGTTTGTGCCCATTTCTTCTTGTCCTGAGAATACCGATGGTGAAGTCACTGCATGTTTTCTGTATTTAGTTGTGGAGAGGTAGGAGGCTTTAAAGTATCCTACCAAACTTCAGCATTTCTGTACGGTTGAATTTGTATTTCAAAACCCCTCCAACTGGTCACTTTTTAAAGCATCTATACATTCACAGTCTCCTTGCACTGCATGACACAATGTACAGAGGACCAGAAGTTATCAAGTGTGATCTACAGAGAACAGTGCAAAACCACTGTGGCTGCAAAATTAAATACATAATTTAAGAGACTATACGAGAGAGTAACTTCTCTAGCCAAGGGTTTCCACTGTTTTTAAATTATTTATTTTTTTTTTTTTTAAAGGAACTCACCATGATAATCCCCTTGGCTTGGTGGATTGGACATGATAATCTTCATGCAGCTGTACGGGGTATAATCAGTTCTCTTTCCTTCTTTCCCATAGTTGTGGCGAATGCTGTAAGC
Organism: Gallinago stenura; assembly: GCA_027564225.1. Taxonomy (NCBI): domain Eukaryota; kingdom Metazoa; phylum Chordata; class Aves; order Charadriiformes; family Scolopacidae; genus Gallinago; species Gallinago stenura. Next base: position 1,178,418 of record JAOQGM010000039.1, on the reverse strand, counting down.
ATAGCCCTTGTCAAACTGAATAAAAACAAAATAAATAAATTCTTACATACCACATCAGTGATTCTATCTGCTCTGCAAACAGAAATACTGGATAAGGAAATAAATCTTCCCAACAAACTCAAATTGAGGAATATAAAAACTGAGTTGCTTGCTGTTAGCTTTGATTTTTATATTACACAGATTTGTATATGCACATACACGTGTTTTAAAGACACATCACAAGAGAAGTGTGTAACTGTATTGATTTAAGGTCTTTTCAGCTGATGTGGTAATCACTTTAAAGATAACATGATTTAAAGATCAAAATCACGTTAGCAAATGGAGGAAACATTTAAAAAATTAAAATAGTTTATAAATGTCCATAAACTGTTTGCTTTATCAGGGCAAAAAAATAGAAATACAGATTTCCTTTCTCCCAAAGCATAATGCTTCACCTATAGTTTGTTTCAGCAGTGGAGTTCAATTCATTAGATTCTAGAATGGAATATACTTTGCTTGTAGAAAAGAGAAAGATTTTAGTAAATCCCTTTTGTCTACTGACAGACTACCAACTCCTCCAATAAAATGAAATCTTCTAAAGTAATATAGGCATAAACATTTATTGTGGCAGCTCAGTGCGGCGCTATCGATGCATCATTTTAGGTAAGTCCTGTGGAGAACATTCCATGACATGAGTTCATGTTATTTTATGTGGCAATAGGTGACAAAAGCTGTGGTAGAAACAGAAAATTTAACATACAGATTCCATTAAGTTGCATTAACTACTATAAGACATGAAGGAACATGTGTTCAAACACCATACTTGGAGCCCTAAAAAAAACAAATAGGAATGAGAGCATCATATTTAGAATTACACCTACTCAGTCTCTCTTCTCAAAAAAGCTGTAACAATACATAAAAGAACAACTGTGCTCTTGCTCAATTCAAAATTTTAGCATTAACCATATGTAAAGTTCTGTGCCTGAATCTAAACGACTCCCTTAAGAACATATATTTTCTTCTCAAAAACCATTTTTATATTAGTAAAATACTACAGTAAAAAATTAGACAATGTAATATAATGAGAAAAATAATTCAAGCATACAACTGGTAACACTACTACTTCAAGGATACCCTCATTTCTACAGATAAAATTAGTTCCCCGTTTGGCCTGTGGACTTCCAAACTGTAATTCAGAATATTCATCTGCCTATGAAATACCTTCAACCTGCTAAAATATGTCTAAAATGAAATAGAAAAATAAGTATGCTTTTCTTCATATAAAACACTTTTAATGTATTTGAAATATATAAATAATTGGAAATCTGTAATATAATATACAAATGCATAAAAAATGCATATAAAAATATACGCAACCTCTGAGAATAAAAATGTTAAATTGCACCTGACTCTGGAAGAGTGAAAAAGAAACTTCTCTATCAAGATGCTGCTCATAATGAAGTCAAAGTATCACGAACAGTAATATTCAGCATTTCTTCCAAATAACATTTAAGGCACCAAAAGCTCTGAACAAACATCGACTAATTAATCCTTACTGTGCGTTTGACAAAGTGACTTTAGTCTATTTTAAAAGATTAAAAAGAGAGGGGTGGGATGGGGAGAAGAGAGAGAGAGAACACCTAGCGTTGGGGATCCACCACACGGGTATATTCCTCCCTCGTCAACCCCTTTGCCCAACCCAGGATAGAACTGGTTGGTTCAACAGTAAATGAAGATTATTTTTGCTAGTAACAGGGTTGGGCTTAATCAACTCCTCATTAGAAAGCAGAGTAAGGCTATATGAGGACCTTCTATAGGTGCGTGTGGGGACTTGGGAAGGGCTGGGGCAAGAGGTCCCTTCCCCTTAGCAGGGCAAGGTGCTGGCCGAGTCCTGGAGCTGCACAGGTGGTATTTGCTCATCGAATACAAAGATGCCCGTATTTTCATCCCCAAATTCTGTGTGAAGCTGTTAAACTGAACCCTGTGATCCTACAGCCCACCTGCTCTTCCACCCAGAAGCTCCGGATGGAGCTTTGTCCTTCTTCACAGAAGATGAATGGAAGCGTATTTCGTTTGCTTAACAAAGGATATTTGAGCAAGCGGTTAAACTAGATTTTTGGAAGGGAAAAGCAAATCTTTAATGCTTCGGGACGCGTTGCTTAGTTTGCCAGGAAATTAACACCCCTCTTTAACAGTTCCGTGCACTAAAATCTGGAGCTGTGCTTTTCACATCACTTGCTTTAATGCCCACGGAAATGACTTCTGCTGCCTAACTCATGATTTCACGCTGAGAAGCATCTCCTGCCGTGAGCAGGAACAACAGCTGCACGATGCCACACCGTGGCCTGGGGACAGGCTGGGTATTTTCTCTTTGCTTTCTCGTAAGCCTGGTTGGATCCGAGAGCTTTCATAGCAGCAGCTGGCAGGGAAGACACACACCCTCACAGTGACACCCTTCACCAAGAGCTCTCTCATCCTTGGCATTCAGCATTCCTCACCACTGATGAAGGAAAGGGGGTTTTTGCAGGATAATGTCCAGTGCGTGGTACCCACTGTCCTAAAGATGATCCTGGGTATCCCAGAACGGGTGACACTGAGGCTTTCTTAGATGACACCTCCCTGTAAGAAATTAAGCCCTTAGCACTGATTAGTGGGACTAAACTAATCGCCCAAAGCCAGAATTTAGGATGCTGTGGGAAAATTCACTGGGTATAGATGAGTCTACTTTAACATGGAACTTGCATTTTGCTTTTATGTGGTGTATTATCAAGAATATCAAACTAATAAAGATTAATTTGCCTTATAACTGTTAGCTTAAGAGACACATACTATATTCACTAGAAGACATACAAGTTATAACTTAAGGTATAAGTAAGATATAAATAAAAAGATATTAAAATATATATAAAAACTCTAAATTTGCAACTGGTATAACCTAATACCAGATTACTATTTCCAGCAGGAATTTAAAGAAATGCTATTTTCAATAAATTCTGATCACACAAATGCACACAAGATTTTTGGATATGGGATGAGGATGGACATCAAATGGACCACTCGGCAGGTATATATGTTCTCCTTTGAAGCTTTTGTCAAACCAGGTAGGTAAGGATGGGTCACGTGTGCCAAATAATTACCAATCCCACATAACTGAATACACTTTAAAAGAGAACAATAACAGATGACATACCCAAGGCATTCCAGCCCCTGCAGAATAAGTACCATGTCATCACTGAGAGTTACTTTCCTTGCATCACATGCAATTATTTGCAGACTAGTACCTGGCAATAGAATTAGGTCCTCCATAAATTTTGTTATCAATTCTGATGTTCAGCATGCGTATTAGGATGGAAAATAATTTGCTGACAGGTCTTTCAAGCCCTGCGTGTTGAGGTTCAAACTTCCACAAAACTTTCATGTTTCAGTTTAACTACTTTTAAATACTCCTGTAAGTTTTTATGCATCTGTTCCTTACAGCACTGGGAGATTTATTTATTTGAAGTCTAACAACTAAGCAAAATGACTGCAGTAATTTTGTCTAGCTTCTTGGCTGACCACCAGATTAGTTCCAACTCTGCAAAATTCAAAGTAGTAATGGTTTAACACCTTTTTTTTTTTTTTAAACAGCCATTGAGTAATTTCCTGTCTAAAATTGTTGAGCCTGGATAGATAACAGCTTCAAATTCAAAATTTATCACACAATCTTGCGTATCTTCTGAAATAATTGGTTCACTATTTCATCCCTTTTCTCGGCAGTCACTTAAATCATTACTGTTGACACTGCTTCGTTGGCATATCTTTTTCCAAGCAACTTTTTTTTTTTAAAAAAGAAGTTCACTCTTAAAATAACCTCAACTTGAGGTTATCTTTTCCCAACCATGGTTGTCATTTAGGAGCACAAATAAATGCTTCTCCCTCTGCCAGCGACAAAAAGTCTCAATTTATCCTAAATTCTCAACCTGCAGCGTGATTTCTGTGCTTTAAGGTACAGATTAGAGACATCAGCTAAAATTGAGCTGGAAAATTCTAACAGGCAGCAATCATTACAGACCGAGTCACATGGAATACAAAAAACTTCTTCTGTCCTGATTTCAGGTTTTCCAAACCACACGAGGCAAGGACTGCTTTTCCCAGAGATGGGTCCATCTCCCACAAGGAAATCAGAAAAGTTTGGATCAGTCAAATTCCTTGTATACCACCCACATGAGTATAAACTAGGTGGCTGATGAACTGGTTTTTGGGCTACCCCAGACCACTCATGCAAAAAATATGACAATGTAGGCTTTTATTTAGAGTAGCCTAAGCTTGCCTTAATACAACTTTGCTAAATATACAATTTATGTACACTATTTCTCCGCATATTTACATGGACCAAGACTTTGGGCCAGGAAAAGTACAAAATTAACCACAGCAGGCTGCCTCCTGCTTGAAGACACTGCAACAAATAATCAGCACAACACATCTTAAAGCCATCTCCTGTAACAACATGATATTTCTTAGACAAACGCTTTGGTCATCTCGGAAAAATTTTAATAGCTACTTCACGACATTGCCAATTTCTCTCTGTAAGTTATCAGTACTTTTTTTTTTTTTTGTATAGTCTGTTGATGCTTCACTTACACTAT
>JAOQGM010000039.1:1132361-1163853 GCA_027564225.1 Gallinago stenura | reverse complement strand
AAACCAGGCTGATGTGCTAGCTCAAACATGATTTTAGCTTGGCTAGTGCCTGAGAAATGCTCAGTTAAGCTCTGTGGAAGAACTGCACGCATCTACAGAGGTAGCAAATGTGATCTTCTGTCTGTGCAAAAATCTGCAGTTTATTTCATAGAATCATAGAATAGTTTGAATTGGAAGGGACCTTAGAGATCATTGAGTTCCAACCCCCCTGCCATGGGCAGGGACACCTCCCACCAGACCAGTTGCTCAAAAGCCCCATCCAGCCTGGCTTTGAACCCCTCCAGGGATGGGGCAGCCACAACTTCCCTCCCCAGCCCTCCTGTAGGCTCCCTTCAGATATTGGAAGGCTGCTATAAGGTTTCCCCGGAGCCTTCTCTCCTCCAGGCTGAAAAATTTATTAAATCCAATTTATTGGATTGTGGAACATGTACAAGCTGCCAGACAGCAGGTCAAGGAATGGTGGCATTAATAGTCTACACTAAAGCTTCTTTATCCTTGTGTCTCTCTTTTAAGAGTTCTCCTATTTATAGCCAGTCGTGTGTGGAGAAGTGTTGTGGCTCATACCTAAAAATCTTCATGTGGCACTTGCAATAGTCTGTGATATGCAATTTCTAACATGATGGAGTATTCTTTTAAGAAATAAATGGTCCAAACTGCAAATGACTGAACAGAATAGGAAAAACTCTTCTAAGGAGAAATGTCATGGGTGGAGAGAAGTTGGGTGAAGGAAGTGAGAGCGAGAAGAAAATGAGGAGTGACTCAAGAGGGAAGCCCTCCTCTGAGCTCCCCATTCCATCTTACCTCAGCTTATTGGTTTAGTTCTGCCAGAAGCTGAGGACAGTTTTTGCGCTTCTCCTGTAAGAGGCATATTGCCCCAAATTTTCTTGCAGACAGGCTGGGCGAAGATGGAACATTGTCTCAGCCTGTACGAATGGATTTGGTGGCTCTGCATCCTTGCAGAGTGAGTAACTTTGAACTACTTACATTTTCACTCTGCTGTGGGAGAACAGCTTATGTAGTCACTTAGAAGATGGGATGTCTGAAGAGGGTTTAAGCCCAAGTTCTTGAACACAACAAGATGTTGTGCATCAAGTCACTTCCTTGATGTTTTTCTTGGCTGGGTGCCTTTGATGTGATTTACTTCTGTTGCACATCATTTTCGAAGTTCTGCCATGATTGCTGCTGGCATCTTGCCTCAGTTTCCTGGTGCCTTGGTTTTCCTGTTTGGTTTTCCTTGGCACTTTGCCCTAACCACTAAGCCTAGCTGTTTTTCTGTCTAAGACCTGTCACTTGTGGAAGAAGCTGGGAAAGGAGATTCCTTATTTCCTCCCCTTCCATGCTGCATGCTTGTGTCAGGACCAGTTCCTAGGTTGGCCTCAGTGCATGAGTTAATGCTCTAAGAGGGAGATAATAGATTTCTGATGCTAACCCCCAAATTTTGTGTTCTTTGTGCTAATGGTGCACACATGGCTTTTAAGAAGTAAAGGATAAAACTTACAGATATCTAAGAGCTGAAAACTTTTGAAGGCTTCCACAACTATTTGCTGTCGCTCCTGAGTGCTTCACAAGCACAAATAATGTAATCCTTAAGACCTCAGTGTGAGAGACAAGTTCTGCTATTGCCATTGAACTGGTAGAAAACGTGTTCAAAGGGATTAAGTTGTTTGGCCGTGGTCACACATGATGCCTTTTTGAGAACTGACAGACAACTGACTCATGATTCCCAAATGTTTGAATTCTGGTAAGACTGTAGTACTGAAATAACTTAATTTAGGTTGTAAATCTTGGTTCAGCAATTTAATCTGATGGGCTATCTGATGCCCTAGTTTATAGACCACACTGTTGCCAATGAGATAGTCTCACTGGTCGTTCCTGCCTCCTTGCCGTGCCAGCATTTAGCCATATAAACCATGTAATGAACTGAACTGGGGAATGGTTAAATTTTAACAAAATTTGGAGAGTTTATGGAACTATGGGAGAGGAGAAAGGTATAATACCATTAGGCAATCTGCAAACTTGCAGTTCAAGAGAAAACTGCTGGAGATGTGTAACAAAGTTTATAATTTTAATGGAAGCTTATCCAACATTACAGGAGAAAACCTGACTGAATTTCCTAGAGGAGTATAGTATGGAAGAGCAACTGCTCACTGGAGAACAGTCAAGATTATGACTTAAGATAATATGCAGCTGCAGATTTTCATCTCTTGAGAGAGACCCTTAGCTTTGAAACACAGAACTGTGGGATTCAAATCAGTTTTATTAATAAAACTTAATAAATTAGCAGGGAAGGAGTGTTTTTTATTCTGCCTTCATTAGGAAATCTATTGCTGAAAATTAAATCAGTGATTTAAATCTTTCTACATATGAACAGTCTGGTTTTCAATCCAAGACAACAGATTGTAGCCAACACTTTCTGGAATTGGACATGCTTGTATTAAATGCTTAGTCATATAAATAACACTCTCAGGATTAAATACTTAACCCATAGCACTTTGTGTTTTCTGTCTTCCTGATGGAATTGCTCGCCTGTAATAGCATCAACTATTCATCAAGGACCAGTCTTTTTTCCAAGCATCGCTCTTTCTAACTATAAGAGCACATGCAGACACACACATCCACCCACACAGGTTGGCAAGAATCCAGAGTAAAAGCAGGATGGAGGGTCCTGCGTGAAAATCCTTGATTTTTCCTTCCTGGCCTTCGCAGTAGAAGGGAAGGAAGAAGAAAGGCTTGTTCCTGTTAGCACAGGTAAGGGCAGACCCAGGGCACCTCAGCCGATGTGTTTGCTGGGGCCAGGCTTGGTATCAGAGAACAATAACCTGCTCTGTGGTCTCCTTGCTTCACACGCTGAGCAGAAACTTGGCAGAGTGAAGAGCCTGACCTGTGAATCTGATGGTAATAACTATGTAGCTTCTAATTTTCTTACTAATTGGGTTGATACTGGAAGTCAGCAATCTGGAATCAAAGCTGTTTTGTCTTTTTCATTCCCTTTCTTAGCCTGTATAATTTTATTACAGTTGGAAAAATGTTCATTTTTGATTAATTCCTGTTTTCTTTTATCTTCTCTGTGTTCCAGTAGAAATAGTCAGTGCTTGTGCTTTCAAACGGGAAGAAAAAATAAATACACACAAATTACAGCATTCTCAGTTTCCCCTTTACCCTTTGATATTCTGCCAGTGGTTTTCCGAAGAACCAGGCAAGCTCATGTCCCATGTCAGCCACCTCTGTGAGCAACTGGGGAGAAATTCTGATTTTCCTGTTCAAGGCCTGTACAAAAGAGGTCTAGGTGGGATTTGCAAAGCTCTCTGCAGATTTGTGCCCTTCACAAAAACTAAGACAAGTAAAGATATCGGCGTTGTGGTTGCCTTAACCATAAGGTAATTTCTGCCCAAGTCTTGCTTCCCAGTGAGTCTGTGAGATCTGCCGTGCTGTTGGGCTTTGTGTCAGCCTCCTTGTGTCTCCATCCTGTTTCCTGATCTAGTACACAGTGGAAATGAAGCCCCTCTCTGAAGAGTTAGTCCATCTCTGGTTAGAAGAGGGACACAAGACCTGCTTTTCCCTTTTTTTTTCTTAAGTTTAAAAATTTTTTCTTTTTTTAGCCTTTTAGCTTCTTTTAGCAGAACACAAAGAACATTAAATTGGATTTTTTACAGTTCCCATTACTTTTCTTTGTAGCGTACTGTTTGTAGCTGTAGTCTTTTGAATCTCTCCATATATGTATGTACTCCCTGCTGCTAATTTAATTTCTTCAATGGACCGACAGCTTTTTTCTTACATGGAGTGAAGCTACTTTCTGTGATTACTCTGTTCAAAAGGAGCACAGATCCGTGGTTAATATTAGAAGTTGCAATGTTTTTATTATTCTTTTTCAGTATGGTGTACCGATGTTGATACTTCTTTGGCACAAGCCACAATAACTGTGAGAGTGTTCCTTAAGATGCTGCAAATAATGCAGTAGTCCCACTATTCCTTTCCTTTCCAGTGGCACACCTGAAGGTTTGGCACATCTGAAGGTACGGCACATGATTGCCTAGGCTGCTTTTGCTCTTGCTTGGCTGGCTTTTTGCAAAGAGAATAGATTTTGGAGGGTTTCTATGCAGCCCTTCCTTTTGTGATTGAACTAAAAGAATTCTAGTTACAGCTGTGTTCCAGTTCGTCTCTCTTTCAAAGGTGTTCACGGAGAGGAGACCACCACTCAGCTAGGGTTCTGCACTACCCCGTGTCCCAGTCGAGCATTTATTCTGCATGTTTTTAGCTCTGAATTTAGCTTTTGACCTGACACTTATAGTATCTCACACTGTGACTGCCAAGCTGTTTAAACAGCATCTCCAGGATACCTTGTACTATGCTTCAACTTGATTTGTTTGCACCTCATCTGTCTGATTTTTAGATTACAAGCTTCTTTGTTCAGGGAATGTCATCTTGTTCTGTACTTACTTGGAGCCTGACAATTAACTCGCAGTCTAGAACTGCTAGATCTTTAAACCCTTTCAATAAATTGTACCAATCAGAAGTTCAGCAGACGCTGTGCTTTCCCATCTCCCACATTCTATTAATCAGGAGGTTTTTAACGCAAACAGTGTCATCATCTGTGTTCCTTGGCGCTGCTTTCAGCTTGTCTCTCTTGGCGCTGGAATTGCCGCTGCTTTCAAAGACAGGACCATGGTTCCCTTTATGTCATTTTTTACGACCATGTTCTACGTATGACATTTTAAAGAAGATTCAACTTCTACTGAAATTCAGGGGCATTTTGGCACCTATCCACAACAAACTTTGAAAGATTCAAGTCTACAGGCATAAATCAAGTACACTGATTAATAACCGAACTCCCTTGGCTACTTCCTTGTCCTCTTCTTGGTTTTGCCCAGAGTTCATGATCTAGTTATTTGCTGTTGTTTGCATTTGCATTTTCAAAGGAAGCATATTTACCTTGACTGAACTGTAATGTTTAACCAGTTACTTTGTTACTTTATGGGGTTTTGTTTCTTTTTTTTTGTGGCCTGGAGTATGTAGGTGTACTCCTGCTTCTCCTGAGGTACTTTCAAACAGCCTCTGTATCAGTTCCATTAACTTTAATTTCCTAACCTCTCCTTCAGGCTGTTAATAACTAACTTTCTATTTTTTAATCACTTTTCTTGAAGCTGTGTGCCCTGGTCATATCCTTGGTTTGGTCCCCTTGTGAGGATTTGGAACTTAATTACTGTATATTATGGTCACTGCCAGCAGCTTAGTCAATTGCTTCCTGAAACAATTCAGTTCCAAGTCAAGAATCAACTCATAAATTCTTGTGCACATGTATAATAGCAGGACACAATTTTTCCACATTTTCTCCTCCTGTGATGGTGTTTATGCAATATTTGCGTTGATGAAATTACACATGAGTATTGTACGACTGGGCTGTGTTGCCTTCCATCATTCCTAGCTGAAATCCTCAGCTTTGTTTCATCCCTCTCAAACCAGGAAAAAGACTTTGTGCTGGCCCTAGTTAGGTTGCCGGAGTTTCCCATTTGTACTGTTCCCCACTGAGCTTTTGTGGCATATTGTGAACAAAATGGAATATACCGATTCCTAACAAACTTGGGTGAGTCCAGAAGAACAGTTCTTAGCTCTCCAGTCTTTAGCAGAGCAGCTCTAAAGCTGCTTTAATTTACCTTAGGGATATAGATTCATCCATGAGATGGGGTTTATGTGGAGTCAAAACAGAGGTTCAGCTCCACTCTCTTTCTCAGTGCTGACAGAAATATGACAAAAAGCAATATGCTCAAAATTTCCAGACTAACATGTTTTAGATGCAACTCTGGTTAAGATATGGTGATACAATATTCACTTAACTATTAGTCTTTTGAGGTACAGCCTATGTGAATTGAAATAAAAGTTGGGAAGATACAAGAACAATAACATGCCTTCTTGTCCTGTAATATTACCAGACTAAACAGACTTCTCTGGAGCTTGTAATTGCTACTTGCAAAGCTAACAAGAAATAGCATATAACCTAGTTCTGACCAAGGTACAAAGCTTTCCAGAAGATTAATTTGCACATGATGCAACACGCATTGAAGAAAGAAGCTTTTGTAATAATTAGCTCGTTAGTAAAGAGTGAGAGTGTAGAGAGTGGAAAAATTGCAACAGCAGCATAGATTGAAGCAAGCCTAGTGATGGTAGTGTCACAATGTGATGTTCTAATAGTGGAACGTGCAGATCTGAAGAGGAATTCTTTAAAACCAATGGTCTTGTACTGTGTGTAGAGCACAAATAGGAGCCTGTTGTACAGAAGAACCCCCCAGTGTCACAAACTCTTGCAATATGGGCCGTGGTTGCCAGGCATGAGTCTCCCGTAGGGCTTGGTCCTGGTGCTGGGGAGGTCAGGAGGAGTTTTGATGTTGACACCTTCCCCCTTGACTCCAAAGGGGTGCAGGCTTGGTGCTGTGCATTGAACAATGTGGGATTGTTCAATGGGAATGCAATAACAAATTAGGGTTTCAGTAGTTTAGCAATAACTATTCATAAAGAAAGCAGATATAGAATCATAGAATGGTTAGAGTTGGAAGGGACCTTAAAGGTCGTCAAGTTCCAAGCCCCCTGCCTTGGGCAGGGACACCTCCCACCAGAGCAGGTTGCTCAAAGCCCCATCCAGCCTGGCCTTGAACACCTTCAGGATGGGGCACCCACAACTTCCCTGGGCAACCTGTTCCAGTGCCTCTCCACCCTCACAGAAAATAATTTCTTTCTGGTATCTAATCTAAATCTCCCTTCCTCCAATTTAAAACTGTTCCCCCTTGTCCTGTCCCTCCACTCCCTGACAAAGAGTCCCTCCCATCTCTCCTGTAGGCTCCCTTCGATATTGGAAGGCTGCTCTAAGGTCTCCCTGGAGCCTTCTCTTCTCCAGGCAGAAGGACCCCAGCTCTCTCAGCCTGTTACAGTACATGGATTCCTTTTTATGTTAGCAAGTCATTGCAGATTGTGCACGTTTACAGCAAATTTGTAACATTAAGAGCATATAAGAGTGCAGAAAAACTGAAGCAGAGTCCTTTTTCTCCACTTACCATTAATCAGATATGTCATAACAAAAGATGAGCTGTGATTTATTTCGGAGTGTATCTTCCTATAAGGAATGAGCCTGTCTCCTGTTTGGTCTGGCATTTGGGTGACAGATGGGCACCAGCGTTTCGCAGTAAGGGACAGAGCTAGTAGCAACTTCCCTGGCATTGCAAGAGCCAATTGGGTAAGCTCAGGTGGTAGTAAGTTTAATGAAACATGCTCATTCACAGAGGTGGATGAATGAGATGGTCTGAGAAAGAGGTGTCATTCAGGAGTCAATCAAGAGTGGTCACTCTTGGCAGTCATGGGCTCCTGAACAGGGGCTTCTGGGGATTGTAAAAAGGGTGAGAGACAAGGGACATAGGTTACAAGAGAGGTTCTGAGTAAGTGCAAGGAGAAGAAAAGTCTTCACTATGGGGGAGGTCAAACACAGAACAGTTTACTCAGAGAGATTGTGTGATCTCCATTGCTGGAGATGTGCAAAATGTAGCCAGACAAGGCCCTGAGCAGCCTGATCTGACTTTGAATTAGTAGCTAGCTTTGAAGTTGGTGCTGCTGTGAATGGGGGAAGGAGGTGGTTGAACTTCAGGGGCCATTTCCAGCATAAATTATCATGTCGTTATATGTTTTTATGTGTGAGCTGGGAATAAAGTAAGGTCAGTGACAGAGTTTAAAAGATCATTTTTGTTCTCGGTGAGCTTGGGGCCCTGCAGATTTCCACAGAAGAGCCAGTGCTCCAGATGGGGAAAATGTACGGAGTTTTGTAACTCTGTTTTTTATTGAGAAAAACTGGCTCCCAGAACTGATAAGTATACAGGTTGCATACAGTGACTCTGATTCCTGCCAGAATCTATCATCACAGGGACTCAGATTCTGTGTAAAAATCTAACATTCCAGGCCTTTTCTTTTTGTATTGACATAAAAGGTAGTTCTGTGGTAGAGAAAGGAATGGATTTAAATGTAGGTTTTTCTTTTATTTATTGATTTTTTTTAAAGCCAGAATCTCAGGTCCTTACTCAGTTTTGAGAATGTCTTGATTTGAGACAGGCCCCACGTTGATGTCAGTGTCAGCTTTTCCTAAGCAAGGACATGAGGACAGGGATCAGTAGTCTTTTGATTGAGTGGGAATTGAGAAGATTCTCAGAATTTGTTCTGTATGGAAAAATCCTTCTGTGGGGTTTGCTCTGCTGCCTGAAATACTTCCTTAATCTTTCATGCGAAGAAGAGTCTCTCCAGCTGTTCACAGAACAAATCAACTTTATCAGCACTTTATTATCATTTGCCTTCATAAGTTTTCAGTTTATCTGATTTTAAGGGAGTCACTGCTACAATTCTTTGATTTACAGCTGGAATGTTAAAAGGCTCCAAATGATTTTTTTTATCCAAGAGAAAAATGTATTTTTTGAGTGCTAAGGAGTTTCTTACTCTAAGCTTTCTGATTATTTCGTAAAAAACACACTGTCTGGCAGGCTGAGCCAGCCACTGATAATGGGTAACAGCATAGCTGGCTCATTTTGGTTGTATACAACCAGCATAACTAACGAATATCAAAACAGTAGCTAAGACGATGAGCAGAGCCTCCCTCTCCTGCCATATTGACATGTGCAGCTTGTTTTGTACTCTGAATGGAAACCACACAATGGTAAGCTGCCAATACATGCAGCTGATTATTAAAAAAAACCCACATGGATGTGTTCATATTGGAGACTGGCACCCCTTGAGAGTAGGCACTTTTTATATAGCTGTCTCAAATCAACGTAAACAGAGTGTTAATCTAATAAACCTCTCTGGCTATTGGTACTTGTAATGTAGAGGTGCATGGATATGAAGTTGTCAATGTAGACAGGCATTATATTATATTTATAGTGTCAAGAGTTATAAAAGCACTGGGCTCTTTCCTCTCTGCACATCTGATTCTCTTAAATATTAACAGGAGTTACAAGCCATGTTGTTTGTGGACTGTACTCCCTAGAGTTCAAATTTTGTAATGTTTGTAGAGTTTTTGCCATTTTTTTTTTAACTGTTATCTGATGTTTTCATCTGATGTCATATTACAAAATGAAAAAAGAGCAAACAAAAGGCAGAACAGCTCCAGAAAACCACAGGAACACACAGCATAAACCATGATTTGAAAGCAAAGCTTTGCTACTTCCTTGCTAGTATTTCCTTTTCTGAATCACTTTTTTGTTTATTTACCCAGCTCCCGTCTGAGCTACATTTTTCCTGATCTGTAAAAGAATTCATTTGCTTTGACTTCCATTTATTTAAGTGCGTGTTGACATCCATTTATTTACTTAAATGTGCATGCATGGGCTAGCCAGTTAGGCCTGTTGGCCTGTTGTAAGAAAACAGAATCATAGAATCACAGAATGGTTAGAGTTGGAAGGAGCCTTAAAGATCATTGAGTTCCAACTCCACTGCCATGGGCAGGGACACCTCCCACCAGACCAGGTTGCTCAAAACCCCATCCAACCTGGCCTTGAACACCTCCAGGGATGGGGCATTTGCAGCTTCTCTGGGCAACCTGTTCCAGTGCTCACCACCCTCACAGGAAAAAAAATTCTTTCTGGCATCTAATCTAAATCTCCCTTCTTCCAATTTAAAACCTTTATTCCCAATCCTGTCACTCCACTCCCTGATAAGGAGTCCCTCCCCATCTCTCTTGTAGGCCCCCTTTAGGTACTGGAAGGCCATTATAAGGTCTCCTGTGAGCCTTCTCCAGGCTGAACAACCCCAGCTCTCTCAGCCTGTTTTCATAGGAGAGGTGCTCCAGCCCTCTGATGATTTTTGTGGCCCTCTGCTGGACCCACTTCAACTGGTCCATGTCCTTTCTATGTTGAAGACTCCAGAGCTGCACACATTACTCCACGTGGGGTCTCAGGAGAGCAGAGCAGAAGGGCAGAATCACCTCCCTTGACCAGCTGGCCACACTTCTTTTGATGCAGCCCAGGATGCGGTTGGCTCTTTGGGCTGCCAGTGTGCACTGCTGGCTCATGTCAAGCTTCTCATCCACAATACTGTGCCATTAATTGTCATTTGGTTGCCTGTCCAATTTCAGTTTGTAAATCCCTAATGACAGGACCTTTTCTGTGAGTAACTATTGCCCATACCCCCTTGATTCAGACCTGGGGGCCAGTGGCCCACGCAGTACTCTGTCTTTAGCAGTGTCCTTAAGGGATGCTGTGTAGGGACAGCACATGAGCCCGAACAGCTTTTTGTTGTACTCCCCAGTCATGTACAGTGGTAGGACTGGGAGTGCTCGAAGCTACATCTCTGTCTACTCTCTTTAGTGGCTGGTTTTGGACTTCTTGTCCATTATTTGTCTTAATCCATTAATGAACCTGCTGATACTATTTTGGCACAACAGTGTTTATGACAGCAAGTTTACAACCTGCTGTGTAAAAATGGATTACTAATCTACTGTAATTATTGCCACTTCTGAGGAAGTAACACGGAAGCATCTTAAACACAGATCAGAAGTCTGTTCTGCCTTGGACTACAGAAACCTAATAGAAAATGATTATTCTTGTTCCAAGGAGCTTACTGTGTATTTAAAGCACCTTTGAGCAGAACCTCAAAGTTACAGAAACCTTTGGACCAGAAAGTGCTGAGTGACTGTTTCAGTACCTTTAGTAATGTTGATTACTAAACCTGAACCTAGTCAAGGGGTGTCTTCATTGGCCTGAAGTACATCCATTTTTTATCTTTGTGTTTTGTGTTTTTTTGATTTCAATAAAACATCCTGACCTCTCTCGAGCTGTGGATGGGATGGAGGGGATGCAGAGACCTAATGATACTCTTAAAATGGGTACCTAATACTTAACTTGCTCTCCCCGTGTCCGTGGGAGATGTGGGAAGAGGTGCTGACCACTAGGTGTGTTCCTTGGAAAGCAGTTCCAGCTGCAGAGCGTTTCACACTGTGGTCCTGCTTCCATGTGGCAGCAGCTTAATGGTGTTTTGCAGTACATCTTCCTGGGGGGACCTCACTGCCCTCTGCAACTACCTGAAAGGAGGCTGTAGAGAGGTGGGTGTTGGCCTCTTCTCCCAAGGGAGTAATGACAGGACCAGAGGAAGTGGTCTGAAGTTGCAGCAGGGGAGGTTTAGATTAGATATCAGGAAGAATTACTTTCCTGAGAGAGTGCTCAGGCACTGGAACAGCCTGCCCAGGGAGGTGGTGGAGTCTCCATCCCTGGAGGTATTTAAGAAACATGTAGACATGGCTCTTCAAGGCATGCTCTAGTGCCCGAGATTGTTGGTTTGTGTCTGTGTGTGGTTTGTTTGTGTGTGGTGGTTTTTTATGGGTGTTTGGGGTTTTTTTTTTTTGGTGGTTGGACTTGATGATCTCAAAGGTCTCTTCCAACCATGAGGATTCTGTGATCCTGTGACCATACCCCCCTCTGAACATTTTGCCCACCTTTCCAAAAGCCAGCGCATCCATCGTGCTTCCTGACCGGCTCCTACTTTGGAGCAAGTCCAAAGCTTTAATTCCACATCAGACCCAGAGTTTTCCTTTACCTTGAACGTTTATGACTGTAAAATTGAAGAGAGGAGTTTCATAGTGCTTTTTCAAGCCCACGATGTCTCTGCAGAGAGGCAAGCCCTTGGCACCGCAGACCTCACCGGATCAGTGAGGCAGCTGCAACACAGATTAAAAATCAGGGCCTTCCCTCATCCTGGCCCTCACTGTGGGTTTCTAACCTGCCGAGCTGTTTTCCCCAGCATGCAGAAACCTACCTGTGATTGCATACTCCAGGCCACTTCTTCCAGTGCTCTTCCACCTCTTCACTGCTCTCCAGCAGCCCCCAGCCGAACCCTGCTGAGCTTCAGCTTTGACCCCAGCTGGCCACAACCATTTGTTGGTTTTATTTTTTCCTCAAGCTACAGCTGCTCAGAAGCTTCCTTGCACAAAAGCAGTTATAATCGCAGTCTTCTCCTCCAGGACAGATGATTTAGAGATTTAAACTCTCCAGCCTCTCAGTCATGTGATCTGGGAGAGGATGGAGAACAGGCAGAGAGGAGTGTATTCTGCAATGCCTGCTTTCTTTCACCAGGAAGGTGGCAGTTCCTTATTGTTGGGCAAATCTAATTCTTCTGAAGGGTGAATTGTCTTCAAATCCTTTAAAAGTAGAATTTCTGAATATATTTTATTTCATCAGTGTGGAATCTACTGACTCAGATCTCCACTTCACTTTTGGGATTATGACAGTGGGAGCTTCTATTTTGCCATATAGATTCCCTGATGGCCATAGTTCCATCAGCTCCCCCCTTACCTCATTTTCTCAGGAGGACATTCATAGCCATTTCAGTCTCTTCATCTGGCAGTTTTTTACCAAGTCATCGATTGCTTTATTGCCCTTCTCTGTACTCCTCCCAGCTTTATAGCCCGCTGCCTAGAAGATGGTGAATGTAGTCAACCAACAGATTAAGCCTTCCCTGAGTTATCTAAGGTTATAATAGTAATTGATTATTCACCATTGTATTCTTTATGCTTTACCTCTCCCTTAGAGAGGAAATAAGTGATTTCTCTAGCATATAATCTGTGTCATTTGAAAGAAAACTTAAATGGGTGATTATTCTATGGGTCTAACAGGGTAATTAACTTGGAAATTAGTGTGTATAAACATGCAGAATCCTTTTGGACTGGGTGGAGATGCTGGATTCAGCAAATTAAATACTTCAGATTTATGGATTGATAGATACAGGAACAAAGTGTCGATATGAAAAACATGATTTAGGGTTTCTCAAGACCAAGACTGACACTAGACTTTAATTGGCGAAGTGAATATGTGTCCTACAAAATGTCCTAGGCTAGAAAACTGAAACAAAATACATACTGGCAACTCTGACTCCATAATAATTCAGAATTGCTATTTGAACTGCTGTACATTTATTTTCAAACACATATAGTGCAGTAGATAACAGTGTACTTGCCAAAGCTTATGCAAAAAGCTGGAAAATTATTTTGTAAAGATATCTTCCTTTGTAATAAATTACAAAGGAATAAATTAGTATTACATTAAAAAGGAATACATTTGTATTAAATTACAAAGGAATAAATTTGTATTAAATTACAAAGGAATGCTAATTGTCACATTTTGATTAGAAAGCTTGACTTGAATCAACTAACATATGAAATAACTTAAAATAGCTTTTCAGTCATTTCTTTGGTGAATTGAGATGTGAGACCTGCATAATTGAGCAGGAAATTTTTGAAAAGTTGATGCATAATTTGTTTTATCTCGCATAAGTTTCGCAAATTTGCAAGCCAGTTTTTAGAAGATGCTGTATTTTTATTTTATTTGGAGAAGATTAAAAATACTGACACTAAATTCTGCTGAACAATGATCTCTCTGACATTGACATGGTATTTTTGTAAGAAAACGTCTCTGCTTATCAGATTTTGAAGACTTCTGATCTTCAAATACCTTATAAACCAAGGAATCGTCCCAAGCACTCTTTCAGAACACATTATTGGCTGAAATCTCTGAATTTGTGAGTATTGCTGCTGGGTTAACAGTTTCCAAAGCTATTCCACCAACAGAAACAGAGAGGAAAACTTAACATGCAATTATTCAGCTATAGGGGAAAGCAATATACTAGAGTAACAAAGGAAATCTTAATATTTAGGTTATTGAAGTAAACAGGTTAATAATAATGTTTGGTGACAGAAGGATGTCACAGCCTAATGGGAAAGGAAGAAAATTTTGATACTTTACTATAAAACTTGACATTTTGTATTTGTTAACCAATGTGCTTATACTCCCATAGCATAGCGTTTCCTTTTACGTATGTTTGAAAGCAGGACAGGATGGGGGATGAGGTCTCAGAAGATAGGAAGAAAGGCCGTATAACGACAATTTTAAACAGAGGAAAAAAGGGGAAGCAGCTAATTATAGCC
Organism: Gallinago stenura; assembly: GCA_027564225.1. NCBI lineage: Eukaryota > Metazoa > Chordata > Aves > Charadriiformes > Scolopacidae > Gallinago > Gallinago stenura. The sequence continues at coordinate 1,149,917 of JAOQGM010000039.1, read as the reverse complement.
TTTTCAGCAGGAGGAAGCCGCTTGGAAGAGCCCTGGCCCTTTGGGAGAGACTGGGAAGCGAGGTAGCTGTCAGGATGGCTTTACAGCTGAGTGGTCCCAGCAGACAAAGAGCATCTGTCTAGGCAAGGAAAGGAGGTCACATTTAAAAGCAAGCTAGCTAGGGTAGAGACAAAGGCTGATCCTAATCTCTCAGCTATGTTAAACCTGTTTTAAGTAGCATTTACCATTGGTTTGTTTGGGGGCGGGAGTGTTAAGAACATGTTAGCCCACATCTTTTTAAACATGACCCGTTTTCCTGATCTGGGCAGAGACAAAACAGATTTTGGTGTTTTTTTTTCTTTCAAAAGGAAACAAACGAACGCACGCACAAAACCCCTATCAGGCAAACTGGCAATTTGTGTGGGAAACAGATGTGCTCTGAATGGCTTTCAGTCAAGCTTTTTAGTAATGTATTTCATTGAAGATTAATTAAAGATTAAATCTTTATAAACGTGGTCAGGATGCTCGATCTGAGGGAAAGTTCTGCACGAGCCAGGTGGGAGCACGGCTCAGAGACAGTAATTGGGCCTCGACCCAGAATATTTCACATCTGAGAGGAAGTCTCCTCTTTGGGGTTCTGGAGGGAGCTTTACTGGGGCTACCAGTACCAAACATCACAGCAGAGGCCGGGGAGCTTAATGTCTTTGTACTGGTAGTCCATTACCCTTCTGCAGTACCTTTCTTCTCAGCTGCTAAGGTATTTTGGCCTACAGCGCTCAGCAAGGAAATTAAATAATATCGTTTCCTACTGGTTAACTCGGGTGCAGAGAAGTTCTGCACAGGTTGGTGGCTGCTCACTGCCATGCCTCACTGTCCTGCTTTGAGGTAAAACAGAACTCATTTTCTGTTCAGTAATTTTACTTTTTCAGCTGGGCCTCTTCTAACTAACGAAACTCTGAAATTAACAGCATATTGTTTAGAAACTGCTCGCTCTCACAGTGATAAGACCTGATTATACCAAGGAATGGTATGCAGACAGGCCCTTGCTTACGCTTATTGCTATAACAACCAAGGTCAGGCAAATTTGTTATTTGCCCCATCGGAGGGTCATAAGCGGAAAAACATAGAGGGGTCCCAACTGCAGGGAGGAGCGGACAGGACAGGTGACCCAAAACTGACCACCAGGGTATTCCATCCCATCCGCATCATGCTCAGTATAAAAGCTGAAGGATCAAAGGGTCAACCCTCTTCCTTCAATGGCCCATGTCCAAGGAGGACCCTGCCTGTTAATCTGCCTTTGATCCCGATCCAAGCGTTCCTGACTCCAGATCCAGAATCCGGCTCCTGTCCATCACGGAGTCCAGCCTGGGACTTTCCCCTGTGCCTGTTGGTGACGTGATGATCACCCTGGGAGCTTGATACGGTTTTGTATATACTGTATACATTCTTTTTAAAATTTTTTTTCCCTTTTTTTCTTTTCCTTATTATTATTATAATTTCATTATGTTTTTTATATTAAAGTAGTTTAGTTTTTTCTAAACTCATACGTATTTTTTCTTTCCCTCTTCCTCTCCTCTCTTTTCCTTGGAGGGGGGAGGGAGGGGTCATCTGTCATTCTGGTTGGTCAATTCATGTCGGAGTGGGAGCCGGACCCGGAGTAATGACGGAGTCTCAATGTGAGTAAAATCGTTCTCCTTTATTGCAAGTTTTAGCAGAGTTTATATAGGCAAACAGCAGATACACATGCTAGCAGGCATTCACATGATCGGCTACTGGCTCTCGTCCACCTGGCTTAAGTTTTCATAAGTGATACAAAGTTGCTTCCTACACACAACACTACTCCCTTAGTTCCCAAGCACAGTTCCGTTTTATTAATCTTAAACAAAGGCTAGAAAAGCATGTTTACCCTAAATTAAGTGGGCTCAGGGAGAGGACAATGCCATCCTGAGGCCTGCTGCTAAGGCTGCAGGCCTGAGGCCGAGGCTTTGGGCCTACGGCTGAGGCCTCTCCCCGGATCCTGTGTCTAGAACTGGATTGTTCATCCCACTCAAGTCATGTCCTCTGGCAGACAGCCATTTCTCCACATTGTAAAACTTTTTCTCCTTTTATCTGGAATTTATTTTAATGGTTGCTTCTTGTCTTGCAATAGCAGCCCTCAGAGCCAGTGCACCTGCTCCAGGGACAAACCCTGTTATTTTCTGAATACTCTATTAATTTTAAGGTGTTGTAGAAGAAAATGGGTTATTTCTGAGATAAGAACCCAAATGAACTTGTGGGAAGAACTGAAGGGAAAAACGTGGAATGATTCCCCTGTGTTTGAGATTGTACAGGTGCTCAAGCTTGGTTCAAGATTCCTAAATTTTCCCATTTCCTGGTGTTTTTTAAGTGCAAAAGAGACAAGCATTCATCCTACAAAGGCCAACTAAGCGTGAAGGGAAATACTGAAGAGACTGAAAAATTAATGTCTTATATTTTGGGACATGGAAAGAGCCTGTTAGTCACAGTAATCTGGTCTCTGGGGTCTGCAGTGGCCTCAAATCCCAGGGATCCCCAGGGATCTACTGCTTCTCCTGGAAGGTCACTCATCGCTCTGCCAGCCCTTGAGAAGTATTTCAGGTGGCATTTGGCCTCTCTAGAACACATACAGCACTCCCAGCTCCCAGCACAGACAGGGCTAAGAGCCTGAGGGGGTCACTCCTTTAGCCCACCCGCTAAACTTGCTCCCACAAAGGAAGATGTCATTTTGTTTAAGTAAAATCTTTGAATGCTGATATTAAATCCACTGCTGGTACTAAAAAGTCCCTGGAACGGAGAGATCTGCTGCCAGGAGAGAGGATGACTCTGAACAAACAGGAGGCAGACAGCATGTGGGAAGTTCTTTTCTCTTAGTTTTTCCTTTTCTTTCCATCTCTTTCTGTCTTTGTGTGTCTTTTTGTTTCTGTGTTGTTTTGTTTAGGAATTTTTTTTATCTGCTTGGAAATCTGTTTTTTTTCTGCTTGGAAAATTCAGCTGGGTTCTACTGGCAATTAGCCTGCAGAAGCAACGGACAGTTGCCCAATTAATTAGCAAGCCTGCCGAGAGAGCTGGAGCATGAGACCATGTAGAAAGAGGCAGAAAAACACAGTTGTCTTGAATACGAGGAGACACCGTGCTAAAGAGATAAATCCTCTCTGGGGTAAACTTCTGATGGTTGGTTTTGGGAGGAAAACCAGGGAAAATAGCTTCAGGCAGACTGGGACTGTCTCATTTTCTGGCTGTTCCTACAAAGGCTGAGTCTGTTGTCTTTGTTAAACTTCCTTTTTGTTTTGAGTTTCTGCTGTCCTCATGTTAATCTTTGGTTCTTTGTGCACCGGATCACAGCCTTGTCTCTACTCCCCTGTTTCTGAGAGGAGGGTTTGGTTCCTGCCTTGAAGCTTTGTCTCCTCCCACGCTCAAAGGTGTGAGCAGCATCTGCTGCAGCACAGCCCTTTCTCTGTCGCACTCTCAGTTCTCAGTGAGGGTTTGCTGGATTTGGGTTTTCTTTCTTCTCTGTTTCCTAAGACTTCTTCCTCTTCTGCGTTTCAATTCTCATTACTTTGTGGTAAACGGATCCTGCATTTGGTTTTTTTATTCGGTTCTAAGCAAAGGCTATTTTCTTGTTTTGTGCAATCAGAACTCCTTTTTTCCTGATGTAGGTTAAGTGGTTGTTGGATGCCTTTTTTCATTCCATTAGGTCTTGCATTTCTGGCACCTGCATGTGCAGCAGCTCATGTAGTGCTGCTCCCTCTCTTGAGATAAGCTCTTTCTGCTTCTTTGAGGGATGCAGCCTCCTCAAAAGGGGTTTTCCCTTTGAGGCCCATAGAGGAAGAGCCTTCTCGTGCTCAGGGAAGGCAGTGCTGGTCAGAGCTGCTTTTCAGACTAAAGGGTGCTCATTGACAATCTCACGTCCAGAGGAGACTTGAGTGTGTGGCTAATTCTTGAGAAGTAAGAGAAGTCAAAATATCTTTTGTGTCAATGCATTTAAATGAAACGAAATGCACTGTCTCCTGGCAGAGGATGGAGAAGTGCTGCTGGTGGTGCTGCCTGCCCTCCCCTGCTGCCCTTGCTGCCAGATGTGGCTCAGCCCAGAAGTCAGGCAGGTCCCTTACAACCCTAGAAAGACTCCAGGGCTTCTCAGTACCATCTCTGGTCCTTCCTTCAGCTGGCACTTGTCCATGCCCACGTTGCTGGGCAGAGCCTGGGTGCAACACTTGACACTTGGCATATGTTACAGCGGCTGCATCTCACGGGCACCCGTCCCCTGCCAGATGCCATGGGCAAGCACTGGGTAATAGGTCCCTCCTTCTCCAGTGTGGCTCTCCCTCTGACTTGGGATGACCATGGGCATTTGCTCCCTCAAACAGAGGAACTGGCCAAACTAGGATATAGCTGTGACTGCTCTGATGCAAATGTTTTGTTGAAGTAGACAGCAATACTGCTGTGATCTGCCTGAAAAAGGAGGGATGGGCTTCTCTGTCTCAACATCTTTGTAAATTATTTTATTCTATTGTTGGAAAAGCTAGGAAGTCAGAGGGCTGGAGCCCCTCTGCTCTGAGGACAGGCTGAGAGAACTGGGGGGATTCAGCCTGGAGAAGAGAAGGCTCCAGGGAGACCTTGGAGCCTCTTCCAGTCCCTCAAGGGGCTCCATAGGAAAGCTGGGGAGGGACTCTGGATCAGGAAGCGGAGCCATAGGACGAGGGGGAAGGGTTTGACACTGAAAGAGGGGAGATGGAGCTGAGATATGGGGAGGACTTCTTTGGTGTGAAGGTGGTGAGAGCCTGGTCTAGGTTCCCAGAGAAGCTGTGGCTGGCCCATCCCTGGAGAGGTTCAAGGGCAGGTTGGAGGGGGCTTGGAGCAACCTGGTGTGGTGGGAGGTGTCCCTGCCCAGGGTAGGGGGTGGAACTCAGTGATCCTTAAGGTCCCTTCCAACTCCAACCATTCCGTGATTCCACGATTCTATGACGTGTTTGCTTTCTAGGAATTTTTACACTTTCACCAAGAGTGTTTTTCACCACAAGCCACAACCAGCTGCAAATTAATGACAACGCTCTGGGGACTCCTCCACTCACTCCAGCCTCCTGGTGGTGAGGAGCAGTGAACAGCTCAGCGAGTCTGGCTTGTCACTTTAGGTGGTATGTGCCTCACTCCTCCAGCCAGGTGGCAGCTGGGACTTTGCACTGGTTGTGCCAGAGATTTTTGATTTTTTTAACAGATGTCTGGTAAATTAACAATGCCTGTGCTTCTCCGGAGCTTCTATCTATAATAAATCTAGATGTCAGGTTGACAAAAACATCCGGTGATGTTTGTGACAGCTTTAAATGAAGCACCTGGAATGCTAGTAGAGCATGGAAGAAGTCATGCACCTTTGAGAACTCAACACAAGCACACACTGCAAACTGGAATCATCTTTGAAAAAATCTTGTTTTGCCAGTACAGTTGTTTGGGACAACACAAGGTTTGGGATGGGGTCATCTGCCTTGTCAAGCCTGGTGGAGCTGAAGGTGGTCTGCTCTCACTAGCTTGAGTGGCTTGAGGCCATTTAGGTGTCTCTGGAGCCCTGAGAAGGGGCACTCAGGTGTGTGCCATCACACGAGCTGGCATTAAACAGTTCCGTTATCATACTCCAAAGCAAAATGATCCCCTCGGGGTCCCCCCAAGGATGCTTTGAGACAACATTGCTCTACACATTCACAGAACATAAAGTCTTCTCCACACTTGAGCAATCAAGATCAATATGTTTGCAATTTCCACCTTATGCCTAGCACACTTCACTAGAAATCCCTTAATTAGTTTCCTCTAGGAGTACACAGGTCATTTACGTAATTAAATCAAATCTCCTCTCATTGAAGGACACTACACCATCGAATCCCATTTACAAGCTCATTGTGCTCCATCTTACAACCACTGTGGGCTTCATCATCCCACCCCATTGCTCTCACCGAGAAGCTGTTCTGGGTCTTCATTCTCATGGTTGGTAAAAACCCATTGAATTGTTCACGCTCAGATCTCCAAAGGCCTAAGACCGTTGAGAGACAATTTTTTGAGTCTTCCACTCCCAAGACTGCTAGAATATAAAATTATTCTAACAGCACCTCAAACCAAAACAAATCCAGACAAAAGACACACAGATAACCTCTCAATGTATTGAAGTATACAAGACACCCCCAGATCTTTGTGATGTCCAGAGGACTCCCCTAAGTCATCAGCAAGGCCACTTTTCAGTATTACCACTGGAAGCATGTTACAAAGGTCATAGAACATGTCCAGGTATGACGTAGTACAGATGGAACCAGCAAAGGCACGTGCCTATGCAGCACAACCAAGCTGGAAGGAGAGGAACCACAGCATCAACCCCTTCCAAGGGCTCTGCTACGCAGTTAGGACACCCCGATCCAAGGACACAAGCCATGTGCCAGCAGCCTGGCCTTCCCATTTCTGCAGGACTTTTAAAAAAAGAGCTAAATGCCCCTTGGGAGGATCAGCCAGCTCAGAGACAGAGCAGAAAAGCAGCTCCTGCCGCAAAAGGCTTAGAAACACCACCCAAGCAGAGCGAGGAGGCTTTCAAGCCAGAAAGCAAGCAAAACCAGAATCTGACCTTATTAGCATTTCACAAGTTAAGGCAGTTTCATGGATTTTTAGATTTGACTCAGGGTTTTTTTTGTTAAATTCCAGGAGCTGGCTGTACCGTAGCTGTGGAGAAATCAATAATATCAAAAAAAGCCCAGCTCCTCCAAATTCTTCTGAACATCAGTAGATGCTTATTTTACCCTGTAATTTATCCAAACTAATAGGCTGGTCTTTAGTAATTGCACATTTGCTCTGTGCTAGTGCCTGGGGGGAGGTAAAGAACCTGCTCCCGAGCTCACTGTGCTGTCAGGGGACGGGGCACCCTCCAGAGTTCACTTGGGCTCAGTTCCATGGACAGCTCCATAAATCACTGCTCCCAGTACAACCAACGGGACAGGGATGTGGCTGGTATCCCAAACAATTTGATGAAGTTTCTTCATTTAATGAAATACCGTTTATACCCTATTTGCTGCAGACAGCTCTGCAAGTTGTTTAGGGGCTTTTTTTTAAAAATAAAAAAAATAAAAAAATTAGAATTTAGAGTCATACAACTATACCCAGGATGAAATTACAGTTCAGCATTCTTCACATCTCTCAGTGGCTTGATTCCTTCCAGGCTGGGAAGTGCTAATTAACACCAACAGGCTCTGTATAGGTTTGAAGCAAGCCAGGAGTTTGGATTTGGGAGAGGAGAGCTGGGCAGTTGTACCTCTTCCAAGCAATCACTCCAGATGTGAGCACTGGAAATGTAATTAAGGAAGAGGCACACACGCTCCCACAGATGCTTTGCTGGGGGTGCTCCTTGAGACCAAGGCTTGGTGCCCCCAGCCCAAGCAACCCCACCACTATCCCAATCCTTGCCAAACCCTGCTTGTGACCTCCAGAACCCACCTCTGAAAGCAAAACCACTAACATTTGGGCTTTGAGACTCAAACCTGTGCCCTTCCAGACCCAGCAAGGCCCTAAGCACCAACAGAAAATAGAATCATAGAATGGTTAGAGCTGGAAGGGACCTTAAAGCTCATTGAGCTCCAACCCCCATATCCTCAGATCCACCTTCCTTCCCCTCCACCTCATCTTTTTCTTTTGCCCAGGGATGCCTCAGCCCCCAGAGCAGGCAGTCAGACTCCAGTCCTGGACATATGGGATATTTTGTCTGCTCAGAGAAAAAAATTAATAAGATAATAAAAAAAAATATCTAAGATTAGCAGCAAAATGCCCCCAGTCACTGATGTCAGGCTCATGCAAAGGACTCCCTTGGCAGCGGGTTGCTTCCCACCTTGAGGGGGCTCTGCCCAGAGCAGCTCCCGTTTGTTCCCATCCCTCAAAGAGCTCACGTCACCGGTGAGTTCCTTCTTCTCCCAGGGCATGGGGCCACCAGCCAAGCCATGTGTGGATGGAGGCAGAGCAGAGGCAGGAGGCAGTCAGTCTTCCTTGGGCTCTGATGCACAGACCTCTCAGCAGCTTTTCAAAGAGCGTGACGAGCCTAAAAATAATAAAAAATAATAAATAGTAAGCACTTGCAAAACAGCGCTGAGAAGTCTTTCCACATTTTGTACTCACTTTTGTTCACTGCAAGTTTTCCCCGTTTTATTTATGTCGCACATCTACAGGAAAATCCAGAGAGTGGTACAGGCAAAAGTCTGGCTTTTACCTCTTCCCTCTGCAATTTCAGCTAACTCTTAGCATCGCCGGGAAGAGAATATCTGTATAAATTGGCAGTTTCCTTTCTTTTTTTCCCAGCCGTGCATCAAACTGCCCTACCTCACAGGTGGGCTAACTTCCAACTAAGACTGGTTTTATATGTAGTAATTAGAAAAATCTTATTGGAGATCTTTGTACCGCAAACTAAGCTGAATTTTAGTAGAGACCCCAAACAAAAAATTTGCTAATACAATGTTATTTTCCCCCCCAAGTCAGTTTTAAGTAAATAATCCCCCTCCCCAAGACACCCGACTCCCAGGAAACACCCCTCACAGGCAGCTTCTCCAGCTGTATGGACAGATTCCTTACGCAGAAAATATGAAATAATATTTTGTGTTTCTATGTAGCGCTTTTGTTTACCAGGAAAAGCCAATTTGCTGCTCCTCCAGCACTGGGGGAAGGCAAAATATTTTAGAAATACTTCTTGGCAGAAGTTTTATGACATTTCTTGCCATGAAAGGCTGTAGAGCTGAGACTCATCCCCCACCCGGGTCTTTTCTGTGGGTAATGAAACAGAAAAGCAGACGGGACCCGGCCAGCAGCACTTTTTGACCCCAGCTGCTTCTGCATTTATTTTTTTTTAATTTTTTTTTAAATGATATTTTACTAGATCTGGCCTTTGGATGCCTTACCCCCCCCCCAGCTCCTCATTTTCCAATAAGGGTGCATTAAACAGATCCGTGCCGGTGCCGAAATGTCAGGACGTTAAAAGCACACAGTTGTTACAGAGACTCTCAGGGCTCAGCTTTTTGTAGGAATTCAGATGTTGGGATGGTTTGCATTTCGGAATTTTTTTCTTTTTAAAATACAGTTGAAAGAAAAAAAATGAAAAAGCCACCTCTCTGCAGTCTCTGCTTCAATTCCTGTAAGAATTTGTTAAGCAGGAACATGTGTTTTAAGGGGTTTCTAGACACCACCAGCCCCATGCAGAAGGGGCTCCTGAGACTTCACATGTCCCCTAAGAACTTATAAAAACAACAAAAAAGGGTAAAGTTTTCCCCTATAGACATTATAATATCGATACCAGAATCCACCCAGTTCCCATCCCCTCCTGCCCAGGGTGGGCAGGATCCTGGATCCTGGAGTCCAAGGAGGGTTGAGGAGCAAAGCTCTGCTCATGGTGGGACATGCTCTTGGGTCAGAAGTTGGAAGGTGGAGCCCGAGCCAGTGTAATTTGCCAAGCAAAGTGCCCGTGTTCAGGTCTTGGCTTTCCTTCCACAACAGGAACAATCCATCCACAATTTCCCGTTTTCCTGCAGGCACAAATCCCGCAATCATGCCAGGTGAGCGCTCTGCTTATCGTAATTTTTTAAAAACCTGCAATTGTTAGAATTGCCATAATTACCAAAACATAGTTTTAAAGCCAGGAGCTGGAGAATAGTTGGAGACCAGGAGGACAGAGTCCCAACACCCAACCCACCTCTTCAGCCTCCTCCTGATTTGAGGTAAAACCGAACCAGTTTTGTGTTCTGCAATTTTGCATTTTTTCTTGGAAAAAAAACTCCTGGGCACGGCCCCCCCCCAGTCCTGAGATGCAGGAGGGTCTGTGGCTGGTGGCCACACGGTGAGATGACTGTGCCATCTAGCTGTGGGCGCTGCGGAGCTCCAGCACACCGTGCCAGCCCAACTGGAACACCTGAAACAGTGCTGCTCTCCAGACCCACATCACATCACCCACCCCAAACAGTTCACACAGCGCTGCTCTCCAGATCCACATCACATCACCCACCCCAAACAGCGCTGCTCTCCAGACCCACATCACATCACCCGTTTCACCCGCCCCACGCAGGCAGAGGGGGTCACTTCAGCCAAGAAGTAAATTATTACCGAGACCCACATAAGTCAGCAATACTTATTTTCCTTTTAGTTACAGCTTTTTTCTACTATGAGCTCAGTTAGCGTTAAGATTGCCATTTTGTGTTGCCTGCTTCTGCGCTGTTTCATGCCTACTCATTTAAATCCTGCTCTCTCACCAAAATATATTACCCCCCCACACTCCCAGCTCCACATCTGTCTGATGCCTCAGCTGCCCCCTGTTCCCAGGTACCGCATCCCAGCAGCCCCAGCATCCCCCAGCGCCGGGTTCCAGAGGCTGGAGAGGGCTCAGCTCCCCATGGCAGCAGAAACTCAGCCCTTCCAACCCAAAACGCGACGGCAGGGGGTTGGTTCCTCTGCACCGAGGATTATTTTAATGATGCAGAAACCAAACTGAATATATTTTTGATTTCGTATTTTAATTTGTCAAGAGCATCTCCGTGGCTTTTAAATGAGATCTAAAGTGCATTTTATTCCGGCAGGAATAAATTCAGTCACTGGCTAAAATTAGATTAGTGGCTCCGGTGCCTAATTAGCAATAGGCTTGGAGGCTGCATTTTGGGACATTCTGGGCCACATCTCATTAGCTCCATCTTTAAGTAACTTTCTCTGTTGATATCACAAACATGATAAATCACGTTGATTTATCCATGAAGGATTCAGAAGACATTTAGCCAGTTTATAACTGGAACTGAGGCAAGCAGCTGGAGGCTGGACCCACAGAGAAGCTGCCATGGGGCTTGGACCAGGGACCCTCTGCTCCAGCACACCCCAACCCCTCTGGGGGAAGGACCATACATCTTCTGAAGAAACCCATGGTGTACCTGGGATCTGAGTGCTGCTCACAGCTCTCCACCATCCAGGGAGGTTGTAGAGGAGATGTACAGACATGGACATCTGGTCTGGTGGGAGATGTCCCTGCCCATGGCAGAAGGTGGAACTAGATAAAATTGTTTGGGTTGGAAGGGACCTTAAAGATTATGAGGGCAAGAGGCACCCAATAACTCCTGGCTGGGGAGAAGCTAGCAAGATCAGGGTTCTGGAGCCAGGAAATAGGATGATGTGAAGCCTAAAAAAGCACAAGTAGACAAGAAATGCTTCTGAATCCCAACCCAGCCAGGTCTAGCCCTGCTCCCAGGGAGCCTGAGGGGTGTTCTCTGATGACCCCCACTCCTCATGTTGCTCCAGCAAGGAACAGCTATGGCAAGAACAGCAGAGCTGACCACGGTGACTACATGAGCAGTGTCAGCAGCAAGAGGAGCTGGTGCATGGGGCCTCCAACACCGCACACGTGTTGCCCAGTCCCTCCTGGACAGGAACTGAGCAACCAGCACCATTCTGCATTTCCCAGATGGTTCATAACAACCCAATCACATCTGGTTTACAAGAAAACATGATGTTTGTAAAATACTATTAGAGTGACAACTTCTACCTTTGGAAGGCATTAACTGATTACTTTCCTCCAGCAAGACCAGGCAGCAGGACCACAGAGCTTAGACCAAGTGAGAAGGACATCAGGAATAAGGTACTGAGTGTCACTGGGTTTTGCCCCTTAATTAAAACTAATATGGTCAGGGATGAACCCTGATGAACTTTAAGTCATTAATGGTTGGAGGTAGGCATTGGGTGTCATGGCAGCTGGCACATCAAGAAGAACAGGTGAAACAGGATTAGAAAGTTGCCTCCCATCATGTTGACTTACTGCACAAACTAGAGAATAACAGCGGTTGTTCCCATTAAAATATAAAAGAAAGTTTAAGGTCCTGCCTCTACATCTTGCCTGGGGTCTAAACATTTTGATCCATGTGTCCAAGAACATGACTCCTCTCAAGCCATTTGAGGAAAAGATAACTGCTGAGTCAGCCGAGACCTTCTCCTGAGGCCATCTCCAGATCTGAAGTCCTGGGGTACTATCTCCCACCCCCAGGCCCACTGGTAACGTCCCCCCAAGTGGGATGTTTTTGCTGGAAGGGTGGCACACAACAGGAACCATGTCCTTCAAAAGCTTGAAGCAACTCACATAAAATGTCACCAGGGCCCAAGGACTGAAGTAGCCCAGAGCCCATGTCCCTGGTAATCACAATCAGCTCATCCTGCCCTCCAAACCCCACCATGGGAGTTCAGCTTTGACTACATGTTCCTGATTAACGTTTGCCAACCAACCATTTCCTGCCTCTGGCAAAATGATCGTCAGAAATACCCAGGAATATGAAAAACTGACAACAGTTGCTGGATGCTAAATATTGTTCATGCTCGACTGCTGTAATGGCACATCATAGGCTTCGAAGGACCGTTAGGCATTTGTTGCCATCATTAATATGGAGGGAGTTTATCATCCCACCTCCCAGCTCCCTTTCTCATTCTCCCTCATGTTCTCTCACTACACAGCCATTCATTTCTCATTTACATTTTTTTTTTCCTTAACAGTACGATGATTTGCAAAATTAAATTCATTCAAACTTTTTATTGTCCTCATTTCCACGTACCTTCGATTGTTTTTATTACCATGACTGGGCTGTCTTTGGCTTATATTTCATCTTGACGCATTTTACGGGATCTCAGGAGCGCTCTTGTTTTTCATTTTCTTCCTCATTAATAGATACATAATCACCACATTAGAGTGTTCCAAACTCTTTGTTTTTTATAAGCCTATATTAAAAAAGAATCTCTGCTTTTTGGCAGAAGATACCTAATCCTGTGTCTCCTGATGGCTGGGTGAACTTGGCAAAAAAAGCCTAAGACCATCTGTCTTGTGGTTCCTCATCCTCCCCTCAGTGTATCAAATTTGAGCTCAAAACTTCACCCAATCCTGAGTACTTTTTCTTCACGGGTTATTTTATGAAGATGAAGATGCTGAGCTCAGCACAGAAGGAGCTTCACTTTAGTGCTTATGTAAGGTTGGAAAAATGAAATTATGATGATAATTTCAAATACTTTACTACTGCATGTTGTATTTCAATATCCTACCAAGGACAGTAGTAAAACTGAGCTAAAACCATGCATATCCCAAACGGAAAACTTTTTCTTTTGTGTAAAGACATAAAATTGAGGGGGGAAGAATAAAAAATTGAACCCCAAAACATAGCTGCGGAAAAAAGAACCACTTTGTAAGACCAAACTCTTCAGGTCAAACCAAGTCCCATGAACGCAGAATTTTGAACGTGATTCAAAGGAACAGACCAGAAAACCCAGGGAGAAACATCCTGGAACTTTTAAGAATGTTCCAGTACCCACAGCATTCAAAATAACTGAAGCTTGTAAAAACACTTTAAATTACCCATAAGGTGGTTAAAAAAAATATATACAAAAACCTGACATTCTACCTTATCCAAGGAGAATTTCAAATGAGACATTCAGCAGTATCCAAGCCAATAACTTCTTTTGAAAGTCTGGATACATAATTTGGAAGCTTTAAGTAAAGACTAAACTCACCTTAAAAAAATAAATACAAAATAATAATTAAAAAATAAAAATCAGTCCCCAGAACCACTGAAATTTTTTTCTTCCATTTTCTGTATTCTTAGTTTTAAGTTTTTGTGAAAATCAAGCCACTAAGTGAGAGTCAGACATCTTTCAAGCACCAACCTGTATTTTAATGACACCTCCAACAAGAGATGTTCTTCACCCCTGGTTGGTCATGGCCTTGGTGGCACAGAGGTTCCTGCAGGGCAGCACTGACCCACACTGCAGAGCAGATCATCCCTGGCCCCACAGCTCTGGGATGTCACGATTTTCCACACGACTTGGGGTGAGCTGAGCCAAAGCTCCTCTCCTTCCCATCTTCCAGAAGCTCCAACCTTCTTCACTGCCCACAGATACCTACACACCTGCCCTGAAACACTCGTAGCCAAGCATGGGCTCCCTGCTAAAAACCTTACCAAACCCCAGTTTAGGTAGGTACGCAGTGCATGCCACCAGCTAATATGGATGGTTTTTAATATAAACACCATAAACATTGCTGTTCCATCTTGATCCAGTCTTCTTCCAGGCTTCCCTCTGAAGGTCTTGCTGTCCCCTGTGAGGTCCAGCAGAGCTAACTACCAGCTCTCAAGAGATCTTCTCTCCCAGAGCTGCCAAGTTCTCACTCATTCCTGGTGTCTGCCCTTTCCCTTCTGCAGAAAAGCAGCCACCCGTGGGCTTCCTTCACTCTTTCTTCTCTGCACCCCCCCCCGAGCAGTGTCTGTCTGGGCAGCTCAGGCTTATTTCCCAGCATCTGGAGCCCCAAGTTCAAAGTGGGGACAAGGAGGGTCTCATTCTCTGCCTTTGTACCCACACAGATGTTGCATTACAGCAAGGACAGACACCTTAAGGAGCCCCAAACTAGCCAGGACACAGTGAGGGTTGGGCTCTCCCCCCCCCCCAACCTCATTACTGCTGATTAAAGAACACTTACAAGTTTAAATTGCTTTTTTAAGACTGCTCTAATTATGATCATCTCCTCTGCTGTAGCAGCTACAGCACAGAAATTAACCTTAACTTGCATTATGCCAGAGGACTTTCACCTTGGTGTTCACAGAACTTATAACATGCTCAGCTGGACAGGTAATAGTTTCTGCACTACCTGGATGAAAGTTAAGGCAGAAATAAAATTAAAAAAAAAAAAAAAGAAAATCAGAAATGTCTTTAAATAGGTGTAGATAATAGGCCTTCAATTCAGCAATAAAACCCCCGTGAAGCTTTGGCTTCCTTGGGTTCATTGCAAGGGGAGAGGAGGATGGCAGGGAAGGCAGGAGGCTGCTCTGCACCATCCTGACCATGGCACACAGAGAAATCAACCAGCAGAGTGAGGGGCTTCTGGATGGTAACAGTAAAGTGTGTTTGTATTGCTGACAACTATGACAATTTAGAGAGATAGAAAAGCCCAGATTTATAAATAATATATTTTTTAAACCAACCAGCTCGGTTGCAAAATGTAAACAGAGTTTCAGACACTGCTCCTTTGTCAGGTCACTAATTCGTTTTCCAGCCAGGCAACTGATTTGCTTTGCATGTGCTTACAAGGGGTGAAAACTGTAATTTGATTAAAAACTTTAATTCAAGCATAGCCGGAGAGGGCAGCCAAGCCTTCAGCTAAACAACCACTCAGCCACAGGCAGCACGGAGGTTGGGATTGATCCCTCCAGGTATGACCTGAAGTTGGAATCCAAAAAAACTGGAAGGGGATGCACAGCAATGAAAGAACTGAGGGGATACAGAGTTGTGGTCAACAGCTTGATGCTCAGGTGGAGACCATTGAGAAGTGGTGTCCCTCAGGGACATTCCTGACCATCTCCTGAAGGACCCCCTCTCACACAGGTCTCCAACATCACTAAAAGTCTTGGATTACAAATGGGATCACTGCAGGATCAGCCCAGAGTCCAACCACTAAATTAGTGACTGTAAGACTCCCCGCTCAGAAAGCTTTTAAACCACCCAGAACCCAGCAGCCTTTAAATATACCTGTAAATTCCCGTGGAAAACTATTACGAAAGCCATTTCCTAATGGTTTTCTATCATTACAGCAATTTCCTTTGTAAAGCATTTTCCATAAACTCACTGCAGCAGCACTCCATGCAATTAGTTGAAAGAGAAACAAAAAAAACCAAAACCAACTTTGCAAAAGGCAGCTTCCTCCCCGTCCCCAGCATCAGTGTGCAAAGAGGTGGGATCAGGGGGTGTTCAGTGTGAAGAGTTGGCTCAGGCTTCAAATCCATCTGCACATCTAGTGTGGACACGAGACTGGTCAGCACTCTCAGTTGCAGCAACTATAACCTTAATTTTGTCTATAGTTCATGGTCATTAACACATCTCCTAAGCTCTCTGTGCTTTCCCACCACAGAGGTGGTGACTGCATTGTTCGTGTAATCCCACCTGGTGCAGTGAAGTTCCACCACCCACCAGCTTGGCCCAAAAGACATCATTAGCTACTACTCTGAAATCCTTCCTTTGGCTGCAATCAACTTCAGAAAGAAAAAGAAAAATAATGCATAAAATCAAGCTGGTTCTTATTAATCTTGATGCCCTAAGACCCAAACTAGAAAGGATCCTCCTAACTTGTTCAGTAACATTGTTTTCTTATCTTTTTGCAGATTATCTCCAAGGTTTTGGTACTATTTCATCCAGCCCAGGAGAACATAGTAACAATTTATTCAATATTAAATTCTAGGATTCTTTCGTTTCTTCTACCCACTTGAGGTCCTCCTTAATAAGGAAGGACACTCATGTAGCTCCTTTGAGCTAGACCTGACCCTCCCCAGAGCTGTACATGTGCAGCAGCATGGTAAGAATTTTTGGGAAGCAAGTGAACCAGACCTTTCTCAACAAAACTCAGCTGTAAAGATGTTGTGCATCTAACAAGGGTGTTTTAACTTGAGATCTCATCACAACCCATGGGTTAGACCCTCCAGAGGGTGGTGCCCACATCCTAAGGGCCCACCACCAGCCCTTCCAGAGGCTGGCTCTGCCACAGAGGAGGTGTTTTGGAAAGGCCCTCTTACCTTGCACTAACAGGACCTCCCCGTTGGCCATGGAGGGAACCTTCCACAAGGCATTAGACAACCTTAAACCAGAGACCAGCAAGACAGAAGCTGGATGAAAGGCTGGATTTGAACAGTCTTATGCTGTTCCTTTGGAGCTGAAGCCAACGCGAGCATCAGCCATGTTGACACAAAGAAACTTGGAGTTTTAAGCCAATAATATATAGAATGTGATAGAATTTAGGGATTCATTTTTCTTCCCCTTGTTCCGAAGGAGCAATGGCAGCACATTACAATAAAAGTAAAGCAGTAAGTGCTATTGCTGGCACAAATCATCACAAGTGCTCATGATACCACTAGTGTTATCTCTGCTGCATTGTTTTTTTTGGCAAAAAAGCATAGCTATGTATTCCCACACAGATACACTTACACTTCACGTGCTATATCTAAACACAAACAGAGAAGCTCTCTGGTGTATCCCTTCCAAAACAGGTCACTTCTGAATGGGCAGGAGTCCGTTCAGTCTATCGTTATAAAGCCATTCCCACCACAAAGAGGGGATAAAATTCATTAGGGATCCACGTCTTCTGCAATAACACATCCCATGGAAGCATAACAAGTTGCATCATTTTGCACTTAAAGGTGTAACAAAGAGCTACGGGAGTTTCAGCACATTGGGAGCAGTTCTGCAGTGGAGAACTAGACCCTGATGGACATTCTCCACTGGAGCCTGGTCCATCACGTCTATCAGGCTTCACTTCTTCACTGGAGCCTTCAAAAAGGGGAAAAAAAAAAACCCAAACAACCTCAGCTTTATCTAATAGAGAAATGCTTTTGAAGACAAGTCACTTCCTTCTAGAAAAATCTCAATTTATAGTGCGAATTTATTCAAGTGATTGAAGGTCAGATGGTCAAGTGGAAGCTGCTGTTCACAAAGGCCAGCAACGACAGAACAAGGGCTAACAGGTATAAACTGGAGAAGAGCAGATTCAGATTAGACATTAGGAAGAAGTTCTTT
>JAOQGM010000039.1:1053136-1065536 GCA_027564225.1 Gallinago stenura | reverse complement strand
AAACCCTTTCCCCTCCTCCTATGGCTCCCCTCCCTGATCCAGAGTCCCTCCCCATCTCTCCTGGAGCCCCTTGAGGGACTGTACCAGTGCACGGGGTGATTCCTCCCCAGGTACAGCACTCTACACTACACTTGCCCTTGTGGAACTTCATCAGGTTCCTCTGCCCAGCTCTCCAGCCTGTCCAGGTCTCACTGGATGGTGGCACAGCCTTGTGGTGTGTCAGCCACCCCTCCCAGTTTGGTGTCACCAGCAAACGTGCTGAGGGTACACTCTGTCCTCTCGACCAGGTCAGTAATGAATATATTGAACAAGACCAGACCCAGCAACTGACCTCTGGGGAACACCACTGGCTACAGGCCTCCAGCCAGACTCTGCACCATACAGCCTTCATCCATCCCCACCAAAATGACAGAAAACAAGAAAAAATGAGCAGTGGGAGTTTCCACAGCCCAGGGACCCCAGGAGGCAGCAGCTCCCAGGCTTTGCATGGCTGGTGGCCCTCCTCAAATCACGTCTTGCAAACAGGCACGGTCAATGCCCGGCCCTGCCGGCAGCAAGACATGCTGTAAATGACAAAATGCACCAAGAAAGGCACTGAATCACAAAGTAATCAGAAAAGTACAGTAAATCTGCCCCAGCCTATACCAGAGGCAGGCTCTCTGCTGCAGTAAAGATGTCAAAGCTGGAAATTTCCCTGCGGTTCTTTGGGTTTTGGGGATTTTTTAGGTAGGATCTTGTGTAACAGCCCTGCCTGAGAAGCCATCGGTGGCAGATCAGCGCTGTAACAGAGTTTTAGTGACATGAGGTTCTAAGAACAATCCATCCAGCAACAGCTGGTTAAAACAGCAGAATGATTTACATGCATAAAAGTCATTAAAAATTCCATGGAGCTGTGCCCTGACGAGGTGACAGCACTTCTGGAGGACACGTCACGCTGTCTCTCAAGTTGAGTGTTCTGATGGACACACAACAGGCTCAGTGTCACCACTGCCCTAACTCCTCCTGCCCTGGTGGCCCTGTGGCCAGGGAAAGCTGTGGAGCACAAAGCACAGAGATACCAGACCTGTCACGTCTATTAGAACCTGCCACCCAGATCCAGCGACCCCCCGGTACTGAACAGGCCCAAACCCCACCTCTAAGAGGTTAAATACCCAGTGGGGACAGCTGGGAGATGTCACAGCTCAGCAGCAACCAGAAATCACCAAGTTAGTTTGCACAGTTTGGGAACTATGTTGGGGTTTTTTGCAACTGAAAGTATTTTCCTGTTAAGGTTGGTCTCAACGACGTTAAAGGTCCTTTCCAAGGATCTAAGGGATTCTACGACTCTATGTTCTGGTTGTTTCCTGCTGTTCCTCAGGCAATGGCTGGGAAGCCCCCCTGGTCTCTCTGCAAGCTGCAGGGTCACTGCTGCAACCAGAGATAGGGACAGGAACAGTCTTCTTGGAGTGACACACAGGGCTTTGTCAGAGGGGTTTCGGTGGATAATACCTGCTTTGAGTTAACTTAAAGGAAATTAACTCTCTGCTTGCAAATGACAGATGAGAGGACAAGAGAAAATGGGCTCAAGTTGCACCAGGGGAGGTTTAGAGTGGATATGAGGAGAATTTTTTACACTGAAAGTGTTGTCAAGGCTTGGCAGAGGCTGCCCAGGGCAGTGGTGCAGTCCCCATCCCTGGAGGGATTTAAAAGCCGGGCAGATGTGGTGCTGAGGGACATGGGTCAGTGGTGGGTCTGTCAATGTTGAATTGATGTTTGGACTCAGTGTTCTGAAAGGTCCCTTCCAACCTCAACAATTCTGTGATTCTAGGAGATAAGATTTGTTCCCACTTTCAGGTGTGTTGACAAAGCCATTTTGGCAGCCGTTAGCAACTGGAAACCAGTAACACACAGAGAACCATCTGAGAGATGCTGTTGTCCCAATCCCTGAACAAGTTATCTCCTGCTGCTCCCTCCAGAGACAGGAGCCATGGGCAGAACAGCCCCCCAGTGTTTCAGAGGTTAATTTTGGGCAGAGGGGTCCCATGGATCTGCAGAATAAGCCTGGCCCATCTCTTCCAGCAGCAGCTTGATGATGGCCCCAGAGCAGCGACTGACCAACTTCTGCTGGGGTGCTCCAGAGCTGGGCACACGTCCTGAGAAGCTGCCATAAATTATAAACCTGTGTATGTGCAGTGGAAAAGGTGACCCATTAGCAAACCTTTCAAACGGAGACAGCCTCCCGGGAGACAGGGCTGTACGTTATTCACAGAAATAACCCTGACGGCACTAAGATTTGTGGAGCATTTCAACTGCCCTGAGATAATTAAGAATTTGTTCAGTGAACAAAACTGGAAACCTAAAAATCACAGCAGCTGAACAAATTATTCCAAAAGCTGCCTCATTTATTTCATGGCGATGCAGATTTGCAGAAAATTAACATAAAGATGCAACTTCAGTAGCTTATGTTAAGCTGGGAAATACAAAAATCCTGAGAGCTGTGCCATGGATCTGCTGGGGCTGCTCTGCAGAGGAGATCTCAGCACTCCAGGGTAACCTGCTGTCACCCAACCTCAAAGGAAATTTTGCCCAATTTTTGGCCCATCTCTTGATAAAGTACCTACTGGATTCACAGCACAGCTTTGGCAGTAATTGTACTCAGTGGAGATCCTGTCTGGAATTTTCCTTTCCAATCTCTGCCACTGACTACTTTTAATGTCACCCAAATCCTCCTGGTCAAACTATGGCCTTGGACAGGGAGCTCCCTCCCTGGTGGAGCAGAGCCAGCACCCAAACACACAGTCCTTTGCCAGAGGGTACTTCTTTGAGGCTGTGTTGTAGAGACCCAACATTGCATTCCCCAAAGCTCGGTGATCCAGCCAGTGCCCTCCAATTTCACCCCACCATGAACAGAAGCAACACCCAGCTTCTAACTTCACCCAACCCTTACAGACGGTGCAATGATCCCCAACAGCTTTGCTTTACACTTTTTTTTTTCTGAAAAAGCAGAGTGCATGCCATTTTTGTTTCAGGGTGATGGAGGGGAGCCATGATGTCTGTGTCAGTCGCACCGACAGCCCGTCAACCCCAACCCGACGGCGTTTCCAGCCACCCCCAGCCTGGGGAGCGGGGAGGAAGGAGGTGGGAAGGAAATTTGTGCAGAAGCTTAAAATAAAAACAAGCTGAACACAGGGTACCCACAGCAGGAGCATCCCAGAGAGCAGCACTGGGTCTGCTACCCACTTGTTTCACACTTTTCACTGTTTTGTTCATTGTTTTTTTTTCCAAAATACTGTTTTCAAACACCCTACAAAGGCAGCCCCCTGTCACGTCGCTGCTTTGGTGTTAAATCCATAGTGGCTTCCCATAAGGGAAGGAAGGGAGCTTTAAGCCTCCCCTGTACCAGCACTGGCTGGGTCTGCACACTGGAGAGGTCCTCCAGGGTATTGGAGAGAGAACTTGGATTTTGATTTTTATTTTTCTTAATGATTTAACTAAAATACCCTGAAGGCTCTCCTGGAGCACTTATCGAGGAAAGAAATCAGGTGAGAGGTGGTCTAATGGATGGCAGAGGGGTATTCCCATCCTTTTTTACTGATTTATTATTTTTTATGGATTGTAGCATCCTGTCACTACATGCCCTTGTAAAAAAGAAGTTCTTTCCATCTTAAAAACAAAATCTTGAACACTTTGAGCAACCTGGTGCAGTGGGAGGTGTCCCTGCCCATGGCAGGGGGGTTGGAACTCAATGATTTTTAAGGTCGCTTTCCAACCCAAATGATTCCATGATTATGTTATCAGCCATCTGCTCTCCACTAACTGGGCCAAACCCTGGTTTTCCTTAAATACAGAGCAATGTCCAGGGAGCAGCTGCGCCCACAGCCTCCCTGCTCTCCAAGAGGAAGGTCAAGGGAAGCAGGATGGGAGTTTCCAGGGCCTGAGAAAGGTGTCAGCCCAATTCCCAGTAACACTGCTCCAGGGAGGGGGGCACCAGACTGGGACATGCTGCAGAGACTTGACTTGGTCAGATGAAGAGCTCCTGGGACTCACCCTCCGGGATAAACGCAAAGGTAGACCTTCAGCAGAGCAGGGAACGGGAACCCACCTCTGAAAAGAAGCTGCAAACACCACTCTGAGCCATTTAAAACTGTCCAGCTAATCAGAGTTGCTGCTGAACAGCATGAAAAACAGTGAAATCACAACTTCAGAAGCACTATCTTGATTTAGATTGACTCAAACTGTCAAAAAGCAAGCAAGGACTGTTCCTGGCAAACCCAAGGAGGCTGATGGTTGTATCCCCCCACCCACCACAGAGCAGCAGAACCTCAGAGCTCCCGGCAAGGGCTGAGCAGGTTACACCATGGCTCCCCGCGCCTCCAAGGAGGAGGATTTGTTGCCAGCCATTTCCTAGGATTTGATCTGCTCCCTCCACTTCCCAGGGTGGACTAGAAACCAATTCATGCCAAACAAAATGGTGAAAGTTATCTCAAGTTTTGCTTTGATGCCAAACCACTGAATCCAAAGACTAAAACAATGTGGGCTCCAGCTCCCTCCCCTCTCCAGGGCAGGATGGAAGGGAATTATTAATTCCACCTCCTACCGTTTCCAGCTCTTCAGGAGGTTATTCCCAGCAAGGGAGCACTTGGTTTTGAATCCGCTTCCAAAAAATCTTGAGTTGTCACATTCCTCAGAGAGATGCGTTCAGAAGAAAAACTTCCCAGGAAAGCAAGTGAAAGCTTTTTAGTGAAGAGAGAGAATATATTTATTTTTCAATACTAAAGCCTAAACCGGTGACAAAGCCACAAGGGTCAGAATAAAGCCAGTGCTCCTCCATTAAAGAGAGCAATGCCTCCTCTTTGATGTCTCTAAAGATGCAGCGTTAGGCAGGCACGCATCTTTCCAGGCATTTCTTTGCAATGAATTTTTTAAATCAGTCACTGAAATCACAGGCAGAAGCAACAACTAACCATTTGGAAGTACACCGATTTTAAAAGCAAAATGCAAATCCCCGTGTATTAGGATTAATTCACATCACAGATCAAAAAAGAGCACTAACTGTAAAGCTGTTTCTGTAGGAACTCAAAGGAAAACGAGAGGGGCATTTTCAGCATAAGAGGACATTGATTTCCCCAGTACGGATTATTTCCCTTTTATTTCCTCCCAGCAGCAGATCCATGGATTAACCCTTGGGCGTACACTGGCTCTAAATTTCACCAGCCAAAGGAACCTCATGTCCAGACACCTCTAACAACTTGAGATGGTCCTTCAGCACCACGTCTGCCAGCTGGTAAATCCCTCCAGGGATGGGGACTCCACCACTGCCCTGGGCAGCCAGAGGGATCCCCATGCTCTTGGAGATCCTCCCGCCTGGTGACACTGTGCTTGTGGTGGGGTGAAGGCAGTGGATCTGAGGATCACAAGTCTGGTTTCATGGACATGGGAGAGCAAGTCCAGCCCCAGAGCTGTAAGTCAGCAACCAAACTGCAGGTGAGCTGCTCCAGCCAGCTCTTGTTCAAGTGTTTCTGTGTGATCTGCAGTGCTCAAGTAACAAGTCCTACCATGATGCAGAGCCCCATGGTTTCAGCTCATCCTTTTCCTTCTCCAGCCTGTTTGGGATTTTACACTGAGACTGAAGATCTTGTGTAAAATGGATTGTCATTTTTCCTTATTGGTACAGAACTGGAGCAATGGGGTCTCATCCATCACGGAGCCTCCCAAGCAGTGGAGACAGGGAGCAGTGACCCGGCCACCGAGCCCCTTCCAACGGGGAGGAAAACACCGTAACTCACAACCAGCACAAGGCAGGGAGAAGAGCATCCCTCTCTGCCCAGCCACGGGTCCCTTTCGCCTTCCCCACTCCCCAAATCCAAAGATTTGGGTTATTTCATTGCCAGGCATTTGGAGTCCCACAGAAGGAAGGCAGGAGAAGGCAAAGCCCCAAGTCCTGGGGGCAGCTCTGCCCAGTGGCCACCAGCCCCAGCACCCAGCTCCTGAGCCTGAGCTTTGGGCTCTGATCACTGTCTCTGGGAGGGGTCTCGGGGGGGTTTCTGCAGCTATTAGTGGTGGAACGAACTGAGCCCGCGACAGCAGAATTTGCTGCCTGCACAAACCAAGTACAGCCAGAAATAACACGAGGAAATCGGCAGAACTGAGATGCTGCAGCGAGGGAGAACACACAGAAAGAGGCTGAAAATGAGCTTCTCGTTGCAACATGGAAAACCAAATAACACAAACTCCACGACGAATTGGTCGCGAAAAAGGACATTTCACGGTGTCATCGAGGTTACGGAAATAAATCCTGTGGCCGTGCTGAGGTTTGGAACTGTGCAAACATCAGGGCCCTGGCTGGGAGAGCATCCAAACATGACAGAGACATCCAAAACACACACCGTTACTCGCTTTAATTCATCGGCATCGCCAGCCTGGGGTAGAGAATGCTTTTGGGCAAGAGTCTCACATGGTTTGAGAAAGACAGAGTAGACTGAAGAACTATCAAAAACAAAAAGGCCAGAAGTAACACAGGATTTGGGAATGGATTCGCACAGCAAGAGCTAGATAATGTAAGCTATCGAGCACAACATCTGAGCTGCTGGGTCCCAGGCAGCAAGGAGCCAGGAGCAAACTGGTCCTGCCAGCAGGAGCACCCACAGGCAAAGGAGGAGCCAAAGGAGGGCTTTGTAGCACAGTATTTAGGATGTTCCCACCAGCCCTACAGCCCCTACAGACAAAGCAGGGCGAGGCAGCTCCTGAGTGCTGGGGTGGGTCTCTACAGGTTCAAGGGTGATATATGAGGACTTTTGGTACTTTGGGATTTGAATTCAGTCAAAGCCTTCTGATTAGAGAGATACACCACTCACCTGTTCGCTTGTGAAAGATCAGGAAGCTGGCTCCTTCCCAAACTGACTTCAAGCCACCAAGAGCAAAATGCCTCTCCCACTGGTGTGTGTCCACTGGAGCAGCACCTGGGAGGAACAAAGAGATTCAGAACAGAGCCAAAGCCCCTTCCCCCTACAGCACATCCCACCACCACGGCAAAGCCAAGGAGAACAGGGAGACTCAGAGCAAAAGGCATTTCTAAGGATCCCCCTGCGATCTGACCAGGGCTTGCTGAATCACTTACTCCAAAAATCAGCAGCCTGTATTTTTTCCCCTGTCCCCTTTCTGGTCAGAGCTACAGTATAAATGTTTAATGAGAGTAATAACTTTCCTATGCAATTCTTGCTACAGAAGATGTTTATTTGTTAAGACAGAAGCTCTTACATCTTCTTCTAAAGACAAATATTAGCAAAACAACAGCTATTTGAAGCTGCTGATGCCAACTCCTGCAATCTTCTGCTTCTCCTTTAAAAGGGCCATTTCTCCCTGTGAGAATTAAACTCCTGGTGCTACAGGTCAGCACAGACACTCTCATAACACACACACCTCTACAAGCAAGACTCAGCAGTAAGCTAGCAGTAAAACGTCAACACTGTAAACATAGCAAAATAATATTTAAAAAAAAAAAATGGCCAAAGAGCATCAAACGTGGCAGAGTAAGTGTGATACAGAGAGAGTCCTGGCCCACAGAGCTCGTACCCCAACAGCTGGGGATTGAAGCTGTCTCTCAAATCCCAGTCCCACCGCTTAGCTCTGCCAGGAACCAACCTCTCCCCAAGGCCTCCTCTGCAGTTCCCTCCCTCGTCACTCCAAAATAGATCAGTCATGAATAAAAGATGCTACAGGCGAGGTCCTTGACCTCTAAATCCCATGGCTGCACAGCAGAGTCACCCTTTCCAGACAGGGGCTGAGCTGGGCAGAGAGGATGCTCTGTTTGCACATCACGACTCCCCCAGGAGTGTGGGTTAATGTTAACAATTCCCCTCATTACCCACGAGACCCCAGTGATTAATTACCAGCAGGATGAGGGACCAGTGCCCAGCAGGACAGCCCAGGGCTCACCCATCAGAAATAGAAAAAAAGCAGCACTTTGGAAAAATTCTTAGTTTTGGGGTATTTCCCCCCCAGTTCTTAGGAGAGCAAAGACTTGTGAGCTTCATTCATACTTGTACAGCTTCCATGCAATGTGGGGAAAATTTTCCTCAGAAATAAAACCACTTAAGCCAGAGGTGTCGGGGAGCACCAGGCACATTCCAGAGGATTTGTACCTTCCTGACAGACTCCACATTCGATAAGAACTTCTTGATCTAGAAAATGATCTGTCACAATGACTGCTTCAAAGAAGGGGGGGAATAAAAAAAAAAAAAAAAAAAGAAAAGCTGCTGAAGCATTAGCTATAACTTCACAATCAATAATGAGCAATGTTTGGGTGGGAATAGATCCAGGGCTCTGGTTTTCTATTTATCTGGAAGTATCTGCGGGGCAGATGGATACCAAGAGAGGGGAGAAGGGTTGACCAAGCGTGATTCTCCATTAATGATTTTGGATTACATTTAAGTAAACACCAGAAATGTGCTTATTTTTCTTGAGAAGTTCCCAGTGCCCTAAGGAAGCACAAACTGTGCTGTGCTTACAGCTGGCTGGGGATTTCAGGTGGAGAGAGAGGCCCTGAGACAGCCCCACATGGGGGTCCCACCACCAGGCAGGGCTGAAGCACAGAGCTGTGAGGCTCTAAACCCCCCAACACATCCCATCCTGCTGTCAGGACTTTGGTGTCCAGAGGAGAAGCTTGTCCCACGGGCTGCTTTGGAGTGGAGAATGCTCCTCACCGAGCCCTGGAGTGGCCAGGCTGGATGGAGAGAGCAGACACCCCAGCCCAGAACGGCTGTGGACACAGTCCATGGGATGGGTGACAGATCATGTAATTCACAGACACCGGAGTGTCCTGGAACCGTGGCCACCCTGTTGACTCTCAATAACAGCCCAGACATCTGCAGTGTGTTTATACTCATGGCCAAAAGTATCCTAAAAGCAGAGGCAGACAGGCACTGAGCTGCCATCCCATGGAGATCCAGGGTTTGTCACCACTGAAGCTCAGGGGTGACACTACTTGTGTTTTTCATTTGGGGCCACCTACCACAGTGGGTGTTCAACAACCTGACAGAGACAAGAGAGCTGGTGTTCACACGCCTGCAGTTTCAGGAACCCTCAATGTAAAGCAAAGATGCAGAGACCTTGGGGTAACTTCCAGCAGGGGAGATGCAGTAGACTTCTGGAGATCAAGACAGACCTCTCCCCTTAGACTTATCTTCTCTCTTGATGGTTCCCATGTCCCAGTGAGCTCTCAGCTGCTCTTCAACGTCTGGCTTTTTCAAACCCAGAGGACAAGATGTGCTGTGGTCAGAAGCACTTCATCCACACTCCTGCTTCTGATGGCCCAGGGAAGGTCAGGGGCTGCTGCCCCAACCTGCGTGGAGCTGGAACAGGAGCAGCCCACCAGTACCACCAAGGGACAGAGACCGTCCTACAACATGGAGTGTGTACCATCACAGCTTGGGTAACAACCTACTTTTTTGGACCTGTTACCTCTTGCCAATCCGTTCACTCTCACTCCCAGACACTGCAGAGACACTGACAGTTTAGCTTATGCCCACAAAACCCCACAGAATTAAAATCTCCATGCAAAAGCCAAGTGACTTGGCTCACTCCTCCTTGGGTGACCCAGGACCTCCCCACCATACAGATCAGGTGGGGGACCTTCAAACCCCTGGGCCTTTATTTGTTGAAGCTCAAGGAAAGATCTTTGGATGAGAAAAAACCTCTAGCTGTAATTATAACTTGAATTTTAACTCATATGATTAAACAAAACTACTGAAACATGCAAACAGGAATTATGAAATCTAGGTTCTCCTATTTCTCTTTCAAACTCTCATTAATTTATGGATATTCAGAACTTTAGGCTATCACAGGAAGGCATCTGTAATGGATTTAAGTGTGGGATCCAAACAGACCCTTAGGTTACAGAACCCCTGTGCGAGATGGGCAGATTATGTAGTAAGAAATCCCATCGTCTCTTCCCAGCCTAAAATAAGCAGCAGCAATGAGTGACTGACAGCAAACTACACTCGACAGAGGAAAAAAAAGAGTCTTCATCCATTATGATTCAGGTTCCCCTTTCCTGACTACAGTTCACTGCCAATCATTTCCAGCTTTTCTTCACCTGAGGTAGGGAAAGGGCTGGTGCCTCCCTCT
The DNA here is from genome assembly GCA_027564225.1 of Gallinago stenura. Taxonomy (NCBI): domain Eukaryota; kingdom Metazoa; phylum Chordata; class Aves; order Charadriiformes; family Scolopacidae; genus Gallinago; species Gallinago stenura. The sequence continues at coordinate 1,055,432 of JAOQGM010000039.1, read as the reverse complement.
TCCCCGGCAAGCTGTCTGTTCTCCTGCCTGCTCTTTCTACCCAAGGTATTTAGATGTTCTCATCTTGTACTTCACAGAAATATATAATGAACCTCCCAATTACCTTCTACCCTTTTAAATGTCAAGCCAATCAAAAGGTTGAAGGGGGAAAATTAAACCCTATTTTCAGAAGAGCACACTGACTGATGTATCACTGACCTTCAAGAGAAGGGGAAGATAACCCAACTTTTCTCCATACATCCCCTGGCTTCCAGCCCACAGGACAAGTTCAGAAACCTGGGGTCTGTTTGTGTGAATTTGGAATTCATCTATATCCTGATTTCATTAGAAAGAGGGGCCAAGTGAGACTTACCTACCCCACCACACAGCAGGAGAAACCCAACTGTGCAAAGATTGAGAGCAAGAAAAATCCTTTTTCTGCAGAAGAAGGGCCACACAGAAAAACACAGTGTCTTCTTAACATCTCATTTATCCATATTCCCCTCTCTGCCTATGTGATTCTGTTCCAGATCTGGTGTTCTCCAGGAGAGTTTTGCAGAACCCCCAGCATACAGCCCATGCAGGTGGCACCTCACTAGACATCCCAGCCCAGGAACCACTCACCCCTCACCATTCAGCCCATCACGCAGGGACAAGGTGAACTATTCTTAACAACTTTGTGTGATGGTACGTCCACAGGACAGCAGAGGACCAAGGCCAAAGGCTGGTGGGTGCTATCTGGGTTCCTAGCACCTCTTGTCACATTATTTCCCCACCCGCCAGCAGTGAGGGCTGTTAATGAAGATGCTGATGAGGCCACAGAAGGAGGGCTGCTGTAGTCTGAAGCACAGTGTCCCCCATCCCTGAGGATTCCAGGTGTCAGCAGCCACACAGACCATCACACAGCCCTATAAATTTACACAAATTTAATGAGATTTGGGTTTCTTTGCTGCCTTGGCTCGGGAAATCTATTAACATGGCACTAGATGTCCCCAAGAATAGTGCCTGCCAAGTCCAGCCCCGCTCTAAAACCCCCTTATAAATCATAGGGCAGGAGAATATCCCGAATGCTGATGACAGGGGGGGTCAGGGCAGTGATAAGGGCTGCCAGGAAGGAAAATGGATTGTCCTCCCCCAGTCCCAGCAGAAGAGTCCAAGCACTCCACAACCCAGAGGGAGATTTTTAACTCTCAGCTATCACCCAGGTCTTCACATGGAGAGGGTTCATGTGCTGACGGAGCACCCAGGCTGAAACAGGGCTTTGTGTCTCTCACTAAGAATTCCAAACCCAAATCATAGTATAGTCACTTTGGCCGAAAAATGCCAGTTCCTCCCCAATGCTGACCAGGTTTCCTGAGTGTGGGCATTGCAGAGATGTTCTTGCCCAGCTCCCTCACCCAAGCCCAGCTCCGCAGCAGCCTCTGCCCTTCCTCGGGGGACACAGGGATGGGGCTCGGGAGCAGCGAGGGGACAGGAGGGGACACAGCTGGCACACTGCTCACAGAAAAGGCAGAGAAGCCACAGCTTGCATTTCTTACCAATAAAAGTCTTCAACAATTAGAACTATGCTGTAAGAAAAGATCTGGCTTTCCTAAAGAAGCATCCTTTGATATGTAAGCCAATTTTATTAAACTTGTCAATTACCATTTAAAAAATAAACTAAAAAATAAATCAGATTTCTCCAATTTCTTTTTCTTTTGCAAAGCTTATTTTAACAGCAAATCCTAAAGTCTTTTCAAATCTTTCAAGCAATATTTATCTGTTTGGAGGAATATTGGTAATGATTATGCTAATAAAATCAATTTGTGACAATTACTTAACTTCTCCCGTTCTTGGAATTGAAGTTTTATGTTGTATTTTCTTCTAAATCAATTAATTGATCCTCACACGAATTAGAATTATACCAGCTCGCAAAACCCACAGGCTAATTGAATAGTTAACCAAGTGTTCAATAAACTTCACACCTTCCTATCACACCCGTTAAAGCTGCTTAATTAGATTTTGCTCCTTGCATAAATAGCTGCAAATGGAGAAGGCTTAGTTTCACTTTTCATTTCACTTCACTCTCCAAGCACATTAACAAAATAACTAAGTGCTTACCAGCTTCCTTTACATTTTTCACAATATAGCGCTGACTGCACCAGCTGGAAGATTGTAAAATATTTTTAATTGCTTATCAATCAGCAGGAAATCATGGAGTGGTTTGGGTTGGAAGGGACCTTAAAGACCATCCAGTTCCAAGCCCCCTGCCCTGGGCAGGGACACCTCCCACCAGCCCAGGTTGCTCCAAGCCCCCTCCAACCTGCCCTTGAACCCC
>JAOQGM010000039.1:1018616-1039632 GCA_027564225.1 Gallinago stenura | reverse complement strand
TAACAAGCTTTGGCAGAGGCTGCCCAGGGCAGTGGTGGAGTCCCCATCCCTGGAGGTATTAAAAGCTGGGCAGACGTGGTGCTGAGGGACATGGGTCAGTGGTGGGTTTGTCGGGGTTGGGTTGATGGTTGGACTCAATGATCTGAAAGGTCCCTTCCAGCCTCGGCAATTCTGTGATTCCATGACTTGAGAGTTCATTCACAACATCACATTTACCACATTTTCCTCGAGGCCGGACACACAAATAGCCACACTTTGCTTTGTTGTGTCACCCTTGTGGAGGAACACACCGATGCAGTTTCCCACCCAAGCCAAAATAATGGCAAATTGAGTTTTTACACACAGATTCTGCGGATTCAAATCTGAACAGCAGCTAAAAAAACCGCTGGAGGCTCATGTGCTGATTTCAGCCCCTGTGACTGATGCTCAAACAGCCGCTTGTCCAGTGGCAGGTCTCCACACTCCACATCCTCAAATAAAAACAAAGCCACTGTTGTGTTTTATTTTGGGGTGGAGGGAGAGCTGGCAAACTCAAAAGGAAAGAGAATGGTTGGGAATAACGGCGCTGTGGCAAGAGACGGCAGCAGTGCTAATGATTTGCCATTAACTGCAGAGGGAGGGTGGCTCCAGCAGCAGCCTGAGCTCATTAATTCCCATCACCTCTCCGCGTACGTCCCGGGGGGGGAATTATTATTGAAGGATAAGAATGAAAACCAGTATCACACTGCAGAAAAGGTTTATTACCCTCACAGTTGGAAAACCGATACACTTCAGAAAGGCACTTTTAGCTTTAGACAGATTCAAATTAGAATCTTTATTCGTCTCTCCGTTTTGCAAAATAACTTCACTCCGTGGAAAAACCACTCAATTTGGAATGTTTCAGGAGAAGCTGAGGAAGCACCCGTTTGCTGTGCAGGGTGGGAAAGCCTGGCTGAGAGCACCCAGGGGCTCCTGCGCTGCCTGCAGTATGCAGATAAAGTCATCTACACTGAAATTAATCTCCATTTTACAAACTGAGGCTGTTTTGAGGATAACATCTACAGATGCTGGTTCCTGAAGGATCCCGTGTTCACTCAGACATGAATTGGAGATTACAAGTTAAAGGATAATTAATATATTGTCTGGAATAAAGTGAAACGGTGCATTTCACCATCAAAAGAACAAACCACACGCCGTAAAACAGTGCCACCTCAGGATGATGCTCCAAAGATATTTAACCCAGTTTGGCATCACATCTCCTGTCCCACCTGATAAATGGGTCTCCTACTTCTGATCTGCTCGGGAATTAAAGTCTCTAGACTATCTGTACTACCACAAATAAATTACATGTTTGTTTTAATGACTTTGAAATTTCCCCCTGACAAATTCTAAAGGTATAAATAACCTCAGAAGCCTTGCAGGAAGATAAACAGTCGGGTTTTAATAATCATAATTCACAAAGCAAACAAGGCTGGGGGTTAAATGGGAACACAGCACCATTCTGCCAAAAAGAGGGAGAGGATGAGAAGCATTGCGCTGATCTTCTCCTACACACCCCAAGTCAGGGGGAGAGGTGCAGCCAAGAGGTCAGGGTACAGTTTAAAGCCCCAGAGGAGGATTCCCAGGCAGCTCCCCTCGTGCCAAAGCCTGTGTGTTTGAGCCCAAGGGGCAGAGCAGCATGGTCTGGACCAAACCACCTCGGAGCAGAGCTGCCTCGCCGAAAACGAGCATCTCGCCAAGAGGATGTGAAGGGCTGGCCCATTGGGCATCCCTCGTGGGAAATACACAGCCCCTCAGGAGGGACCACTCTGCCTGGATCTCACTGATGGTGCCACAGCCTCTACTGAGAGAGAAACCACAATCCAGCCCCTCTTTGTGTGTGGGAAGGGAGTTAAGGACAAGCTGCTCAAAAAGATCCTTATTTTCTTGCATAAGAAGACACAAAACACTGTACCTACTGGAATACCCCTACGTTTTCACGCTGCTCCGGCTGAACCAGGAACAAAAGTCCCCAAAAGAGACCATCCTAATGAACAAGGGGTGAGTCCCTCCAGAACCAAGCCTGCAGTGCTGAGGCTCTCTGGGGTGACTGCGTGCTGTCTCCAGCCGGAGAGGACAGCGTGCTGCAGCGGTACCTGCGTACAGAGATCTGCCTTCCTCCCCAGCTCCCTCACCATACCTCTGCCCCGGGGTTACACTGGGAGCTGGGATCAAAGCAGACCTGTCCTTGGTTTTCCCTGTCCTTGGTCTCGCACTGGTCCTTTGGTCCTTCCTCTCTGTTCCACCCATGACACCTTCCAAAGAGCTAAAATTAACCCTTCATTTCACTGAGGAAGAAGTCCACGATGTCCTAAAAAATCAAGACTCACTTTCAAGAGCAAATAAAAGCATTCATCTCTCCCTGGCAATGAAATCAGTTTACCTGAAGTTATTAAATCCGAGACTCACAGTATCAGATATCTCAGTTGCCTTTCATTTCTGGTTTGGAACCATCAAGTGGCAGAAGGGGAAATGAAAACGGCAGAGAAGAAAAACTCTTCCAAGGACAGAATGGTCCATTAAGCAAAATTTTAAACCAACTTGTCTGTGGCTCTCTATTGCTCAAACACAATTCCATTCCTTCCCTTCAGGCCGTTATTAACACTTTTATAATGAGTAACTAAAATAAAACTCAAGCGAATATATACGCTACCGGCATTTTGTTATTTCTGCAATTAGAGACAAACTGCCACAGTAAAGCTAAAAGCATTTGGGAAATTATATTCAAGGAAACACTTACCATAACTACAGTAATCCTTGGGCTGCTCTTAGCAACGGCAGCGAATGCTGTGAGAAGGGGGGTCTCTGTCTTTAGTCACCGGTAAAGGACAATTTCTCACCTGCTAAGGCACTCTGTGGCACGGCAAAACTTACCAGTGAAAAGGATCAAAGTTCTGCAAAGTATTTTGTACTTGCAGCAACGTTCACAAATTGCCATACGGCTTAAAAAAAGAACGCCGACCCCCAAAACTATTTTTTCCTGGGAAGACAAGCATGTGGTCAGGTGAGGAGTGGTGGTGACAGGGGAGAGCCCCCCATCAGCCCACCTGTGCTGCCTGGGTGACATCCCACTGCGCAAAATGCAGACCTTGAATTAGAGAATCACAGAATCATAGAATTGTCTGGGTTGGAAGGGACCTTTCAGGCCATCGAGTCCAACCATCAACCCAACACTGCCCAAACCCACCACTGACCCATGTCCCTCAGCACCACGTCTGCCCAGCTTTTAAATCCCCCCAGGGATGGGGACTGCACCACTGCCAAGGCTTGACAGCCCTTTCTGTGACAAAATTTGTCCTAATTTATAATCTAAAATAATAACTCCCATCTGTCAGTTGCTGGTTAAAATTCTGGCTTGCCTTACTGTTCATACATCTTTGACAACCAGCAATTCTTCAGCTCTTTTGAGATGGTATTGGTGATGAAGATGAGACTTTGCCAAGTGCCCTGAGCCCTGGGGTGGGGATGCTCTGAGGAGTCCCCTCCCGGGCACAGGCACAGGCACAGGAGCCCGGTGTGAGCCTCCCAGTTCTCACCAGTCCACAGGTGGCCTGCCTTTGTCACTCCTCAGGGACAGGGTTTTTTATCAGATATCAGAACTCACTACTGTGCGTTGAGCACCAGGGCACCGTGCCCAGCACTGCAGGTAACTATTACATTAACTTAGTAATTATTTATTCCAGAAAAAGTCAAAGGGATTTTATTCTTGGACAAAAGGACAGTAGAAAAAGGGAAAGTTACAGTGAGCCAGGTTTTACAAAAAGCTAATTTTCTTCAGTGACTGGCTAACAGGCTGTTGGAAAACAGAAGGCAGTAAATGTCATTTATTTGGACTTTAATAATGCTTCTGAGGCTCTTTAGTGTGACATTTCAGAGCAATCTAAGGAAACCTGCCCTGGATGAAACACAGAAGAGATAGGAAGCCAGAGCATCATCCTGAGAGAGCAGTTACCCATGACCCAGGGGACATGCTAGGTGTGCTGCTGCATCTCTCTGCCTCCAACACCGGTTGGCTTTTCCCTTAATGGCCTGGATGACAAAAAGCCAGCACATGTGTGACAGGCACAGCAGAGCCCCAGCAGTCTGGAAGTAGTTTGGTCAACCTGACTGAGAATGAAAAAGAATTGTGACAACTGGAAAAGAGATTTGAAAAAAAAAAATTTAAATTGAAGGCTGAGAAGTGCCCGGTGCTCCGGGAAGCAGGACAAGCTGCAGAAGGACAGGCTGGGAGACCGGGGAGCCAGAGGCTGGGTTTGCAGGGGATTGCAATGTTAGTTAGTTAGTCATCAGGGCCAAAGGCAAATGTCAGTCTGGGATGCAGGAGGAGCAGGGTGCTCAGAGAGGGCTGTGGAGCCGTCCTCTTCTCTCCAGCATCGTCCCTTTCCACATGGTGGGGTCCCTCAGAGGACCCCCTTCCAGCCACGGTCCTGCCCAAGCCCCATAGAGGTTGGCAGAGCCACTAGGAAGAAGCTTTGAAGTGTGATGGCAAAGATCCCACAGATATTATTCCCTCTACACAATGTCCCCTGCCTTCAGTTGTCCAGTCCTCTCCTTGTCTGGTAGAATCACAGCGGGGTGGTTGACCTTCCTTTGGCCCTGCCTCGACACCCGACCCTGCAAACACCTGACTTTCCACCAGAAAGTTTGGCCAACTCATCCAAAAAGTTTCCATCCGATAGATGGGATCCAGTCACTGTAACTGCTGCCTGTGGGTGACTTCAGGCCTTGCTGCTGTCTCCAGGAAGAGAAAACACTCGGGAGCACAGCACAGCTGAGTCTCTACACTTGTGACATATGTTGATGATGGACTCTGATTGCCTCTGTAGTAATTTGGGTTGTTCTTGCATTTTATGAGCTTTGCAGAAGTTGCCTTGCAGCAAAATGCTGTCTGGGAAATTAAAGGGCTGCTCCTTTTCCCTTTCAGATTCCGATCTTGAGGTTTCGTCGGCTCCTCCCTTTGCCCTCAGCAAATCAAGCGCAGTTTCAATTTTGACAGTAATTTCTCTTCAAAGCAGAAAATAATTGATCAGGAAGCGATTTGCAAATATGTCTCCAAGAGAGCGTAATATGAATGGGAACATCTAACTGCATGGAAGCAGAATAGCGAAAGTTTGTTGATAATAACTTCTGTTTCCCTGGGGTCAATGAGGATGAAGTTTCATCTCCCACCAGAGCAGATTGTTCCAAGCCCCATCCAACCTGTCTTTGAACCCCTCCAGGGATGGGGCAGCCACAGCTTCTCTGGGCAACCTGGGCCAGGCTCTCACCACCCTCAGGGTGAAAAATTTCTTCCTGAGATCTCATCTAAATTCACAGATAAATCCCCAGAAGAAAAATTCACAAATAACTGTTAAGCACAGAGATACCACAGCTGGTTCGGAAGGTCACAGAATCACAGAATCTCCATAGTTTGAAGGGACCTTTGAGATCATCCAAGTCCAACCACAAAAAGTCCCTAAGCCATAATCTGCTGAAGACTAATACACTGCAAAATTACCATTACAGACCCCTGCTGTCATTAGTGTGTTCCCCAAGGAGCTATTACCTGCTGGTGGAGGTGGTCGCGGGGCTGCACGGATGGAGCTGTGGCCTTGCTGCTCTGAGCTCCAGAAGGTCCAAGCTGCTGGGGCTGGTGATTTGGACCCGGGGAGTGGGAACGTCTCTCCTGCCCATCGGCCAGCGAGGCTGCAGAGACAGAACAGCGATTGGTGTACGTTGCTGGAACATTAATAACCACTCAAAACTTCTAATGACATTGCATTTCATGCCATGGTCTGATGGGCATAATCTGCCCATGATCCACACAAAAGCTGGTTATAAATCAGTTAACAGGCATCAAAAGCAGCGTTGATAATAAATGCAGTATTTTTTTAGTATTAATGTATTACAGCACTTTAATTCAAAAGAACTTTGGTTTTGTCACTTATAAATGAAATCCTTATCTCTCCTTGCAGTGGTAAAACATCATTTTAGTATGATAGATGTGAAACGCTCTTTGTATTTTTCTACTTACAGTGTTTTTGTTGCCAGATAGATTACATAGAACACGGGTCCTTCAGATATTACTGAAAAGTACGCAGAAAATATCCAGATTCATATTCAATCACTCAAAATATTCATTCCATATAAAAGGCTAGTTTCACTCTAAGCTTTAAACCTACATATATATTATCAGGCCATTTCCACAAATTGGGACTGGATGAGGCTGTAGATAATACGCCCAGAGAGGGTGTTTGCTGAATGCCAATGGCTGGTATCAACTCCCACGGCACTGAATCCTCTCCTTTTCCAGGCACGGCTCTGGGAATGACGGCACTGCCTGGCACCGCTGGGGCTGAACCTGCCGGGGGCTGACGCCAGAAATGATAAAAATAGGTTCTCCTGGGCTGAGCGACACAGGACTAACTGCTAATGCTGGGGAAAACTGTACTTTTACAAGACTCCAGTGTCTGAATTGGTGAAAATATTTACTTTACAGCCAGCTCTGGGGTGTGGGTTTCAAGGTCTCGGTGTTTTCAAGCTCCTCAGGTGCAGGGTTGAGGAGGAGTGAGACCTGGGAACTTGACCCAAATTGCCAATAGTGTTATCTCATACCATGAACGGCACATTCCATATAAGAGAGAGAGTTTGCTGGTCGTTCTCTCTCCCTCGATGGCTGGGATCCAGAGAACTCCTTGCCCCGGTGCCAGAGCCCTGAACCCTTCCCTTCCTCCTGAAGCCACAGCCACACTCTGGCTGTCTTTGTGGGGAGGGCACGGCTCCCCGGGGTGGGATGGGATGGGGATAGTCCTGGGGTATCTTCTATTAGTATCAGAATTAATACTGGTTCTTAGTATTACTGTTAATTATTTAGCCTTACCCTATTAAATCTATTTATATTTCAACCCTCATGTTTCCTTGCTTTTCCCGATTCGTCTTCCCGGGTGGGGAGGGGTCATTGGGTGAGAGAATAATTGTCTAAAGGACAATAAATTGTTGTGGGGTTTCTCAAACCATAACACAGGTCTAAAAGCATCACACAAGACCACTGAGAATAGGCGCGGGAGGAAGAACTGAGTCTCTTTTCTCCTCCTCCTGTGCCATGACACCTGCAAGCACCTACAGTGATTCACCCACACCTGGCAGCACAACATCCCGGTTCAAGCAGTTATTGCTGGATTTAACAATTCCCCTGGAACACCAGGAGGGTGTAACTTGTCCCTGTCCCTCATTACAACTGTTTGGCTGCCTGTGTTGGCCCATTCTTCCCCGTGGACGGAGCAGCACAGGCTCCCCCGGCACTGGAAAGCGCTGCTGTGTTGGCCGTGGGAGGGGGAAGCTGCAGTGGGGACGTGCAGCATCTGCTTCTCTCCCTGAGGGATGCTGCTCCCAGAGCCCAGGGGACACCTGGGGACAGAGGAGGAGCCGAGGCAGGCGTCCATGGCTGGGGACCCCAGGGGTGGCCTGGCGGCCGCAGGTTTGCCGGGGAGTCAGCAGAAGGTGTCCCCGGCTGCAGCAGAGACAGGCTGTTCTGGTCTGATGCGATGTGACATATTAGCTGACACGTTTTATTCGGTATGTCATAGCCTCACTGGCGGAGGCTCACAAATGAAATCACAGCTGTCAACCAGCCAAATTAAAAATAAATCACTTCGCTGGCCTTTGAACCCTCGCTGACAAGCCATTCCCCCACCCATGCCTGTTCCCAGTTTCCAATCCTCTGCTATCATCCGTGCCCTGATTTATTTCCAGTTCTGTCCCGCCATCAGCTGCTGGGCACAGCCTCCTCCTGCCGTGAGGGTGGTGGGGCTCACAGCCCTGTGCCCCCAGCCACGATGGTGGCCATGGGGAGGGATGGGTGGAACCAGACTTGGGGACCCTTGCTGGGTCCAGGCACAGATCCTGCTGGCTGTGGAGCTGCTCTTCAGGTGGTGGTTTGGGGAGGGTGAATGAGGTGGCCAGTGCTGGGGTCCCCAGAGGATGAAGCCCGTCCTGTGTCCCCTCCTTAGGTGGCTGAAGAACACCCCACAGATGGACCTTGGTATCCATAGGTGACTTTAAACACCTCCATGTCTGCCAGCTGGGCACTGTGGCTGGGTGCAAGCAATCCAGGTGATTTCTAGAGCGCTTTAAAGAGAATTTCTTGATGCAAGTGATGGATGAAATGACCAGGGTAGATGCTCTGCTGGACCTGCTACTCAAGAGAGGAAGAGACCTGTTGGATGATGCAGCCTTGAATTAAGTGACCATGAGAAAATACAATGGTGGGCTTCAGAAGAAAATAATTTTAGCCTTTTCATAGAATCACAGAATTGTCTAGGTTGGAAGGGAGCTTAAAGATCATGGACCTACTTGTCAGGATCTGCTGAGAATATGTCCCCGTGGGAGGCCCAGGGAGCCAGGAGAGCTGGCTAGTGGTCAAGGACAGCCTCCCCAAAGCAGGAGAAGGGTTCATTCCAATGCACAAGGTCAGACAAGTGTGGCAAAGGGCCAGCAGGGGTGAACGTGAAGCTCCTGACCAGGCCCAAACACAACAAAGAAATACACAGAAGGTGGATGAGGGGAACAACCGGCTGCTTGGGCAGGTCCAGAGAAGTCATTCTCTTCAGCCCCTGGAGCAGCACAGCTGGGGTGCTGTGCCCAGTTTGGGGCTCCCTCCTATAACAAGGAACATGCACAGCAAGTTTATTTTCACATATCTCAACTTTTTGTTTGCCTTTCTGTTCTGTAAACTCACAGTCTGAACCCATGGTCAGATCTCTCCCTAAACAAAGGCAACTGAGAAGAACCAATGTCTTTAATAAAACCATTTCAGACTGTATCCACAGAAGATGATATCACGGTCACAGATGAAAACCCTGAACTGTGTTTTCCATTTCAGACACATGTTCTGAGGAAGAAAAGAAACTCCCGTGTATTTTAATAGTGAAACTCATCAAGAACTCATCTTTCCAAGTAAACTGCTGCTAGGATGTTTAGCAGCATCAAAAAGACCTTCAAATAGACTATTTAGCAAATAGCCTTGCCTATGAGAGCTGAAAGATTTGGCAACGTTTAGTAATTTATGTTCTGCTTTTTTTAGGGGTAGGTAATAAATCAAAGAAGGTATTTTACCCGAAGATATGGAGAGAGAAGGTGCTGTCTGCTCTGCACCTTCATTATTTGTCTTCAGCTTCAAAGCATAAGACCAGCTGAAAGCTCCAAAAGGGACATATAATGATGCCCCGTAATCAGCAGAGTAATCATGAGATGGCTGTGTTACATTGCTCTCTCCAGAATATTAATGGAGTGAGGACATTGCAGGCTGATGTGCAACAAGGGTTTAAAATCCTTCCAAACAGTTCCTTAGTCCATTATTTCTGCTGCCGAGCCACTCTGCTACCCAGGCTGAGAGCAGCAGGGGGAAGGCAGCTGCATGATATTGGCTGCCCGTGGAGAAGCAGCGCGGTCTGTGTCTCCTCTCCGCTGCATCTCCCTTCCTCGGAGCCACACACGCGGAACCGAAATACTGCCTGTGAATAAGCAGCGTGGTTTTGACCTCCAGAAACCGATCCTGGACTCACTGAGGCTGCCCCGAGAGGTGCCAAGGATGGAACTTTGGCCCCGTGCAGCCCCGATGGATGTGCTCTCCCAGAAGACTTGAGGAGTTCGATGCGTTGAGGAGATCCACAAACTTCTGCTGGCAGCAGAGGAACCGCTCCAAGCGCTGGACTGGTCAGGGATAAGAGAGCTGGGAAAGACAACCACTCCTTGGGAAAGTGTCCTCAAAGCCCAGATCCCAGCCACGGCCCGTTTGGTACTGCTCAGGTGAGCAGCTGGAAATGCAAAGGGAAAACTCCTCGCTCTGCTGCAGTCCCTGGGTGAGGAGGAAAGGGAGGTACTGCTGCTAAGAGCACCAGCGGGGTTATCTTTATCAAAAACTTAACTTTCACTAAAGAAAAGACTAATTTCAAGTAACTCCCTTTTAACAGCAGCACACAGAAATCCCTGCTAGACACTGCTGGGCACAGGGATGCCATGGAGCCCCAGCGAGAGGGAGGCAGGAGGCATTACCAGAGACTAATCCAACCCAAACCCCGCTCCTGGGAGCCAGCACGACACAGCACCCCCACAGCATCTCCAGACTCAGCCAAATGGTTCCATTTTCCAGGTTTTGCCAGGAAATCGAGGTCATCCCTGGACACATCTTGCAAGAAAAGTTTACAATTTCCACCCAAAATAATCACAGAAAAAAAAAATAATTTTTAGAAAATTCCTTCTGTAATTTAAGTCAAGTTAATTTGTCAGGGAAGAGGGGTTTGTTGCTTCCCCGTGTCCTGGTTATTCCATTGTGCCATTCCCTAGTTAGCTGCACTAATAACTCTAACTGTCACCAACTTAGATCTTTCCACAAGTGAAACCAGGGCTACTGGGCGGGAGAACACGGACTTGAAGGGATTCTCTCTGACCTCCTTATCTTCGCTCCAGCAACATCTCTCACCTGATCTAATTTATTCTCCACAGAGCGATAAAAACACATGAAAAAGGGCAAGTCAAATTGCTGGAGAGACTTCATGGAGCTGAAAAGTGCTTCACACGCTCCCATTAACTGCACTTTTCTCTCCCCTCTCCACGTGTACATCTGACCCCCTGCTAAGGCAGTGCAAAAGACAGAGGACAATATTGCAGATATTCTTTTGGGCACCCCAAAAATCTTCCAAATGCTATGTGTGTGCCGAGGCTGGGTGCTGGGCTGGGGCCCAGCACTCTGCCCACTCACCCCAGCCTCCCCCAACACTGGAGGGTGGAAGGTGACCTGGTCCAATCCCCTGCTCCAGCATCACAGGCTCTTGGTTTGGAGGTGGGAGTAGCTGATGCCAAAAGAACTTTCATCTCCCCAGGAGTCCTTCAAATATTTCCAGGCAATTTCAAATCCCACCATAGACTTTAGATGCAGGAGGTGAAACGAGTGGAGCAGAGAATCCATCACAACCTACCACCCCGCACTTAGGACACAGCAGCTTAAGAGTCACAGAATTGTCTGTGTTGGAAGGGACCTTTCTGATCATCGAGTCCAACCATCAACCCACCACTGACCAAACCCACCACTGACCCATGTCCCTAGAGAGAACGCTTATTGCTTATGTTGAATTTAAAGCCTGGTCCTTCACGGGATGAACACTAACAGCTCTTCCCCGGGTGGGAAAGGCTGGGAGGTCCATTCTGTGGGACACCTCCATGGCATGCCCTGTCCAGGGAAGTCCATCAGGATCCACAGGAGGAGCTGACGCATCTCATCCCGCCCGCCCTGCGATGCTCATGCAAGTGGAAAAGACAACTATTTTCTCTCCTCTCTCGGGATCTGCTGCATGAGTCCTGCCGAGTGGTGCCGGGCACCCAGCAGGACGTGAAACAAAGACTGTTCTCGCCACCTGGTGCTACAGCTGGATACTACAGGAGACAGGTCTGGGATGCCCCGCCGTTACAAGAAGACATCTCTTCAAAGCCCCCGGAGCTGGCAGCAAACCCCTCACTCACAGGAACTGGCTCTGCACCAAGGCTCCAGTACTTTTGTTCTGAATCCCTCTGGGACCTAGAACTCCTGCCCCCCATCCCACACAAACACAACGTTCCAGCGTTGCAGCATGACACAGGTTCATGCAGGAATAAGTTCAACAGCAGCTCTCCTAAGCCCTGGACTCTTTGGCAATTTACCTCCAAAACAGGACCAACTCCAGCACACAGAGACAGGATTATTTGTATTTAATAACGCAAATATTATTTGGATACAGGACTAGATCACTAGTGTAGGTCCCTTCCAACTGAAAATAGTCTATTCTATTCTATTCTATTCTATTCTATTCTATTCTATTCTATTCTATTCTATTCCAATCTGTCCTGTTTCATGGCAAGACCCCACACTGTTCTACCAGCCCCTCCACCCAGAGTCCTTGTGTCTCCTCTCCACCACGGCACGTTCATGCCCTCGCTGCAGAAATGCCTTCAAACTAATGCCTGCAGAATTACAGAATTACAGAATCACAGAATCACCTAGGTTGGAAGGGACCTTCTAAGATCATCTAGTCCAACCAATAAAAAAAAACCAAAAAAAACCCACAAAAACAAAAAAACACCACACACCCCACCACATTCCCACCACACTAAACACCACCCAACACTAATCAATATCCCCAAGCACCATGTCAACTCATCTCTTGACGAGTTCATTCCTTCAGAACGGAGAGAACAAATCCCAGAGCATGACCTACACGGGAAGTTTCACATGGGGACCTCAGCACCGTCCCTGTGTGAATTCGGGGTGACATCCTGAGGATTCCACAGATTCTCTGACTTTGAGTGTTTTTAATTTCTTTATCCCCTGGCTGCAGAGCAGGGACACGCTCCTGGGCTGCCGGTGCACACAGATGAGCACTGGCTGGAGGGCTGGAGGTGTGAACACTGCAGACAAGTGTGGTTTTGGGGTTGTACCCCATCTCCCTGCTCCCACCCAGTGCTCCCCAGCAGGATGGCCAAAAATCAGTGCGGGGAGCAGATCCGAGAGCGGACTTTGGCCCCCTGCTATTAACCCCACTGGGTTTGATGGGAAAGGCAGCAGCAGACAACCAAGAGGGCAGAATCAGCATCTGGAGCAGTTCAATTTGAAATTAATGACATAAATTACGTAATGAGAAAAGATTAGCTAAATTAGTGTTTCCGCATGAACTCCGAATGCAGATAGCACGACCGCAGCCTGTGCCTTGAGCGCACTCCTGCTCTGCACTAACACCCTCCCCAATATCTCACTTGGTGCATTTGGTGACCGAAATATTTCAAGTTTCAGACACAAATGGGGGGCTGCAGCATTTGCTCCTTCCCCCCCGGCTCAGCTCCTGCTGGAGAGCCCCACGGCACCTCCCTGACAGCAAGAGCTCCAAGCTTGACACGAGCCATCCCGAGCCGACACCGTTCCATAACGGCTGACCTTGGGCTGCTTCTGAAGAAAATGAATGAGCTTACAGAGGTAGTCAAGTGGAAAGCCGAAACTATCATTTTCCAAAGATATTCAAGGTAAAAAGCCTCAGGGACAATCTTTTGTCACTTTCTGAGACTTGATTAACTGCCTTAATTCCACATGATTAATGGCTTCCAAACCTCTGGAGACCCAAGTCTCTGTACACATCCTGTGACAGGAGTGTCTTCAAAAAAAGCTTTTCTCCAAAGACCCTACGAGCTGCTTGGGAGCCACGGCCACTGGTGCCCCCGACAGACCACACAACCCTCTGCCTTCCTCCTGCCCAAGCTTCCTCCTCCTGTCCCAGCCACAGCAGGGATGCAGAGAGATCCCAGTCACACCACTGGGAAAAGCTGTTTGCCCACAACAGGCGGAGAGCGGCGGTGTCACCTGCTGGAATCCCAGAGGGAAATAAGCCTGCTGGAAAAATGGCTAGGGACAACTCAGTGGGATGGGCCAGGCTAGAGAAGCTGCTGGAAAGCTTGCTCCCGTGCTCTGGGAAAGGACCTGCTGTTGCCCCATGGTGGCTGAAGAACAGCTTTGTATGACAGGCTGAAAATTGTCACCATGTTCTCTCCAGCATTAACCAGGAACTGGACCACTCGTGTGTGGCACTTCATCTGAGGAGAAGCTGGCTATCCAGAGGGACAAAGCCAACCGCTTGCCATTGCCACCCCAGGGAGATGAAAGATCCCCACAGAGACAAGGACAGACTCAAAAACCAAAGGGGCCTCATGGGGTGCTATCTATAGCTGTGGTGAGACTACGTTAAATCCCTCTTTGGTGGCCCCCTCCTTGCTCACTTGGGCTGCCCAAAGAGGAAAAAGATGTGGATTTAGGAACAAAGGGTCACCATGGTAGAAAAAACAGTCACACAAGTGGTGGCTGGAAGAACCTCTGAAGGCTTCTATCTCTCACTTGACATGAGACCATCGCCAGCACTAGAGCCAGCCGTCCCTGCCTTTGTCCACTGAGAGCATAGGGAAGGGGGGGGAAGAAGGCACAGTGGGGGATCTGAGGGGAAGAGAAGCTTTTTTCCCAAGGTTTTGTGAAGAGGGAGCTGCAACAGACCTCAAACAGAGGTCTGCTGCCCTCGGGTGGTGGGAAGGGTGGAGGAGCAGTGTCCATACCCTCTGCCTTGGTGCTCAACCAAGGAGACGAGGCACCCTCCAAACCTCAACAAGAGGAACACTTCCCTTTGCCAGGAGCCAGTCCGCTGGCAGAAATGCCTTCCTCAGCATCTCTCTTGTTGAGAGAGGAGTTTGCTGGACTTGGGTGCATAACCACAAGCCACGGCATCCCTCTGTATCTCAGGGACCAGGTCTCTATGATTTCAGGGATGTCCTCTTCTGCTCTCCAGCAGAAATGCCTCAAGAGTGTGAGAAAGGCATTCAGAGCATGTCTGTATTTCCCTGTCCCTCTGAGAATCCCAGATCTCTCAGCAGCCCTGGCAGGGGACTGCTGTCCTGGCACTCTGAGCCTGCTGATGTTGCTCTTTAGAACCACTTTGTCACCTGTGACACCTGGACAAGAGACCTGTGACATGGAGCAGAACGAATGGAAACTTCTCAAGACTCTACCGAGGAGTTAGCAAACCCCTGCTGACAACAGCAGTAACAGTCACACCCAATTTCACCCTCACCAGTGACCACTGGTGGGTGCTCCCCAGGGGTCAGTGGGGAGGAGAAGCCCAGGCGTTTCAGTCTTGCAACCTAAAATGGCCCAAAATGCAAGTGGAAGGAGAAGAAAACAAAAAGAAAGAAGGAAACATGGGCCTTGTCGCTTCACAAGACTTGCCCCATCAGCCTGTGTTCTCCAGCGTGTCTCACGGGTCACAGCGAACACGGTGGCGTTGAACATTTGGGCTTGTTATTGTAAACAAAATGAAATTAATGCATTGAACGAGCCTGAAGTGGTTAAGCACACAGGCACCACACAGGTCCTACACAAGCCACCAGTAGAACACTGGTAGCTGAATCATTAATCACCTGTCAAAGGTTAAAACGGTAGAGCCCGCAGGAAAAATGTGCAGTATTTTATGCAGCACAAGATAATGGATAAAAAATTCATCCCGTTTCTGCCCTTGTTAATAGAATGCGAGGACTGTGCATCTACAGGATCTATAAATAAACTACCAAGGCTGACTTGCTTCTACTGGACTTAATGGTAGGAAATTGGAGGAAGAGTTGCTCGGGCGGGCGGTGACCTTGGGAAGCCAGTGTGAGGAGAATCCGTAGGGGCTGACTGTGCTCTCCAGAGGTGGGCTTCCAAGAGAGGGCAGGGACAGCCCAGCTGCCACCTTCTCCTTCGTGTTACGGAAAGCCAGAATGAAGCTCACACCAACAGCTCACCGAATCACACGTGGAGTGGATGATTATCTTTATTTATTTATACTTACAGGGAAAACGAAAGCGCTGCAGAGATCAGTAGAGTTTGGATTCTCAGACCTGGCTCTGTGGAAACAACTACTGAACTTCACCGGGCACCCACTCGCACACTTATTTATTGGCACCATTCTCCAGTAAATGCCTGGGAGCTATCGCTGTTAATCAAATCCCTGCTGAGCGAGGCCAGGGGCAGAGGGGTTCTGTTAACACACAGCTCATCTCTCCGGGGCTCAATCTACCATCCTACCACCCTGCCACAGCCCCACGGCGCCCCTGCCCAGCCCTGCTCCCGGGCAGGGAAAGCATCTGATAAAAGGAGGATAGTTTTACATCTAAGGAACTAATTCCCATTGCTTATACCTTGGCCGAGCTTTCGGCAGCTCAGTCTACACTTGCTGTGCGAGGTCAGCCCCCAGCCCATCTCCCTGGAACATTTCCACTGCAGTAAGTAGGCTCCTTTTTAAGAAAGACAGCAGAGAATGCCCCAAACCTGGAGGGGATGAGCAGGTACCAGCCAGCAGTCCCAGAGCACCTTCAGTGAGGTCGTAAATCAAGTGTTAAAATTTAAAGATACATACTGGTCTCATATAACTTGGCTAGAAACCTGTTTGTAGCACACTGCCTGATAATATCCCAGGATCACTCAGGCTGGAAGGTCTCCAGTCCAACCTCCAGCTGAAGGCAGGTCAGCGGTGAAGTCAGACCTTTATTCTTCAAGGATAGAGACTGTACAATGTCTCTGGGCAACCTGTTCCTCTCCTGCACTGTCCCCATGGGAGTACAGCCTATAAAGCCCCACCACCCTCTGAGCCAACACACCCACCCAGGCTGTAATGTCCAAACCTGGAAACATGGATATTGTACGACAGAAGAATATTATGTCAAAAATGTTGCTAAAGTCAAGGTAACCACCATTCATGACACTGCTTTTATCTGCACATCCAGTCATTTTATCATCAAAGATAATCAGGTTGGTCAAGCATAACGTCATCTTCTTCCCCTTCACACACCCAGAAGTATGGTCCATGGTGACTCACTCCATAATTTTTCTAGGGGTGAAAAAAATCCCTGGATTGTTCTTTTGGCCTTTTTTGAAGATGGATACAACATCTGTCTTTCTCCAGCTGCAAGGGAACTCCCCTGATCACGACTTTTCAAAGATGATAGAGAACACCCTCACAAGGACATCACCCAATTTGGACACATCCCATCTGGTCCCATGGACTTGTTTGTGACAACTCAAGAGTTTTAATGCCAGGCCAAATTAAATTCATTTTACAGTATGTGTTTATTTTCCTGCTTCTTAATAGAACAATTTGGAAACCTACTGGAGGACACCTCCAACAACAACACTATTTTTTCTTTATGGCAACAAAATGGGTTCTTTGCCTTTCTTTTCTCAGGGAAAAGAGTCAGCAAGGGCAGCACCCCAGCTTGCATAAGAATGTACTTTTTTGACATACTGTTTGCACAAAAACTGTTTAGAGTTTAGCACTTCCAAGCTGTCACTTTGTCACACAACTTTCTATTAATTATATTTATAATTCCTTACACTGGGGGAAGGGGAATAGAAATTGAATATCAAGTGAAATTTACTTTGTCTCCCCTGTAGTGAGCAAAGAAAACTCAACTCATCTTATTGCAATTTCATGACCCTCAGCGTGAGCTGGTGAAAAAATCCTCAGTGATGTTACTTATCAGTCCCATGGAGTGCTGGGTGCTTCCTTTAATCTTTGTTACAAACACAGCTGTAGAGAGGCTCCGGAATACGTGGCCAGGAATAGCCTTTGTGCCTGGAAAAGCACCAATGTTGCTTCCAGACTGAAAAGTTTCCACATTGCTCTCCCTTTGCTCCTCTCTCTTTGCACCTTATGGATACCCATGTCTCTTCTTCCCTAAGAACTGTTCTTACAGCTGTTTCTCAGTGTTAAGACATTTTTATGATACTCTGATGATTTCCTACAGGTATCCCAAATGATGTGGGGAGAGAGAATACACTGAGATGAGGAGGATGTAGGGAGGAAACGATCTCCTTATCACGATGTCATGATGAATAAAGACCTTGGAAGACAAAGGACAGTTAATGAAGCTCAGGTGGTGCTGGTTCTGCAGGTGTGCCAGCACCAGGGGAACACAGGACAGTGAAGGCTGGTTTCCTCTGCTGAGGAAAGAGAACTCATGGGAATTCAAATCAGCCCCTTCCCATTTGGACTGAAACTGGTTGTGTGTCCTCAGGAGCGGCGCACAGCCTGGATGGGTTCAAACGCCCAGCTCCAGCGAGGCACGATTCCGGCAGCCAAAGCGGATCAACAAAAGGGAAGGAACTTGTCCCATCATCATTATTTCACTCCAAAGCGTGTTTACTGTCACCACAGAGATGGTTCAGCTCCGAGCACTGCGGCACTGGAGGCTGCAAACACACAAACACAGAGAGTCTCAGCGCACAGGGCAAGGGAAGGGAGTGCTGTGCTTGTCTTACAGAGGGCTGACGCAGGAAGGAAGGAGTCTGGGGCTGGTTGGAGAACAAGGTGGGATAGTGCTGCTGCCTCAGCTCTGTTTCTGCTGC
Organism: Gallinago stenura; assembly: GCA_027564225.1. NCBI lineage: Eukaryota > Metazoa > Chordata > Aves > Charadriiformes > Scolopacidae > Gallinago > Gallinago stenura. The sequence continues at coordinate 1,021,691 of JAOQGM010000039.1, read as the reverse complement.
TCTTCATGTTTTAAAGAAATTCTGCAGGTCAAAGCCGAGCTGAAACTGAGATTTCAGGGGTTTACAAGCAATAATTTCCATGAAAAGCATGTACCATGAAGTTGTGATGTTCTGAAACCCTTCCCGGCTGCGGAGGAAGGCACCTGTTTGCACAATTTAACTGCAAACCCTGAGGACAGAGATCTTACAGGGGATGCTTTTGGTGAAAAACATAGATTTGATCTGTCAGCATCTGTTATTGGTCAAATGAGAGTTCATGCCTTAATTTCGCCAGGGGGAATCACTCGGAGGAGCTGAAAGGGCACCATCCAGCAAGTGTTAAGCATTTGCAAAAAAGAACTTCTCTTTATTGCCAAAGACACCTCTAAAAGAACAAAACTACTTCAAAAAGCATCATTCATCACTTCCTAAAATAGAAACTTGCAGTTCTGCAGCACTAAAAGAGCAAAATTTCATAATTTCTTTTTATACCCTTTGCTAATTCTTTAAAAGGAAGCCAGAGAATAACTCAGTAACTTTCTATAGTTAGTCTAATCCTCAAATTCCGCTCCTTTCATATTTTTTTCTTTATTATCTACTCATAGCCAGAGCTGATTTTGTCTGATAAAAGGGCAGGAATCAGGGATACCCCCAATAAAACCTAAACTGACCCCACCGTGTGGGATGGACAGGTCTGGACACGGTTCCAGGGGTCTCAGGAAGGGACTGACCCATCCCCACTCCCAAAGGGAGTCCTTTGCACTCCCATACATCCTGCACCTCCGCAGGGTGCTGAGCCACGGCCACGCACCCCAGAGAGCACATTTTGGCTGCTCCGGAGGGCACGACCTCGGCAAAACCTGTACTTCCCATGATCGGTGCTTTGTTCGATCTATCTCACTGAGTAAACCCTGAATTACACTAATAACCACTACTACGTTGTTCAGAAAAGTACAAGAAAGCCCACAACATGTCTGGCTGGAGCACAGTTTTTGTGACTGAACAATATTCAGAATGTAACTTTTCTGTATTTACACAGAAAGACCCAAACGTTACCAAAATCCAGTCTCCGCAGGGTGGCTCCATAGCAAACACCGCAACAACAAACACCTTATCTGCTATTAATGGTACATGGTGTCAATCCCACTCATTGAAAACATGACACAAACAAAGCCTTCATCTCCGGTCCAAACAGGTTAATTTCAGGCAAAATTAGGGCAAGAGGAAAACCATACACCTGAAACAAAATTTCATCCAAGAAGGGCTGATGAGCCTCACCTTCACAAAAGAAAAGGCAGGTCATTCTGTCAGAATTGGCTGCCTCTTGCAGAATCTTAATGACTTATTTATTTATTATTTATTTACTACTCTTGTTAGTATGTGAGGAAGAGGGAACAGAGTGAAGAAAAGCAAGATAGATTTATCTAAAATTTATAATAATGCATACTCCCTGATGTGCTGCATTAAAGCTGTGCCAGGAAAGCACTAACCTGTGATGTTCTACAAGAGGTAATTAAGTGTGAGGAATCCAGCATGTCGGGTTTTTGTACCTGTACCCAAGGAGCAGGAACGCTTACCCCGGCCAAGGCTCTGCTCTTCCAAACCTCTGTCACCCAAAGCCTGGCAGCAATACCTGAGGAAACGACCATTTTGTCACACATGGCTAGAACAGTACTGGGTGGGATTCCTAGAAGAGAAAGTTAGCTCTCCTCACCTCCTGAAGGGGGTCTGAATCAGCTTGGGAACCTCTAATGACCTTCTAACTCTTTATGACTTATATCTATCACTGCAGACCCACAGGGCTGGGGTCGCTCAAAGGATGTGGGACTGCTACCCCCAGAGTTTTAATTCCCTCAGGTGCTTTACTACTGACAGGTCTCCTCTGCAGCACCAATGGCCAACCATCCCTGTGCCTCTGGGTCCTCCCAACCCCCAAACACCAACGTTCTGACGTTCCTCCACAGGGCTGCGTGGCGCAGAGCGAGCTGCCAAAGAGCACAGCGATGCATTCCGCTTCCAAAGGCTTGTTTGCACTGCTTCCTTGAAGGAATTGGAAAATGTTCTCTCTCCCTTCCCTCTAAATGGCACTTTGGAATTAGTATGCCATTGTGTGGATCAAGGCCATTTGGAAGAATATAAAATATTCAATTAATAAGACTTTGGAATATTTAATCATGACATTGAAATGCTAAGGACTGCATTAACATTTATTATTCTCTATAAAGGAAGGATCCCCAGCACTCTGCCTGCAACTGTTCCATAATAGCTCTTTAGAGCTCGATGTGGGTTTTTGGTCTCCTTCCTAAACCAATGCTAAAAGGCAGTATTAATGCAGATTAAGCTAAATTTCATAACCACTAGAGTAACACTCCAAGAGAGAGTGAAATTACTAGCTCTTGATTTAAAAAACTGGGAGAAACATTATTTTTTTTTCCATTTTCAATTAACAGAGCTTAGATGGCAGAGAATTCCAGAGGCAAGTGTTTCCATTTGTGACCTAGGCCACTAGGAAGAGCGAGAAGAAGCCAAGTGCTGCAGGTCCCAGTGTGAGCAGTGATGTACCAGAGACAGGGAACTCCAGAGGGAGGTGGCCATCATGAAAACCTGGCAGGAGGCTGTAAAGGAGACTGAGCCAGGCTCTCCTCAGGGGCACCCAGGGACAGGACAGAGACAACGGGCACAAACTAAAACACAAGAAATGTCATCTAAACAGAAGAAAAAACTGTTATAGTGCAAGGGTGACTGAACACTGGAACAGGTTGCCTGGAGAGGTTTTGGAATGTAAAATGTCTCTTTACCCTCAGAGACAGTAAAAAGCCACCTGGACACAACCCAGGGAACCTGCTCCAGCAGCCCCTGCTTTGAGCAGAGTATCCTCAGGCATCCCCCAACCTCGACAGTCTTCCAGTCCCTAAAGGGGCTCCAGGAAAGATGGGGAGGGACTCTGGATCAGGGAGGGGAGCCATAGGACAAGGGGGAACAGTATTAAACTGAAGGAGGGGAGATGGAGATGAGATCAGGGGAAGAACTTGTTTGGTGTGAGGGTGGTGAGAGCCTGGCCCAGGTTGCCCAGAGAAGCTGTGGCTGCCCCATCCC
>JAOQGM010000039.1:991875-1015522 GCA_027564225.1 Gallinago stenura | reverse complement strand
CAAGGGCAGGTTGGAGGGGACTTGGAGCAACCTGGTGTGGTGGGAGGTGTCCCTGCCCAGGGCAGGGGGTGGCACTGAATGTCTTTAAGGTCCCTTCCAACCCAAAGCACTCTGTGATTGTATGATTTACCGTTCTAACACACACTAGGAACTGCTCCAGTTTCTAGAAAAGATTGCCTGAGCGAGGCATCCCAGAAACACCTTGCAGATGCTCAGTAAAGTCCCTCCTCCTGCATGGAGCTGCTGCACAGCTTTGTACAGGAAACTGAAAAAATGGGGAAATCTGGAAACCTCGAGTGCAATCTGGACCTAAACTGGATTGTAGAATCTCTCTCAGGCCTGAAAGCTCCTTTATCAGGCAGTACATCTGGCAAACATCCAAGAGACTTGTAAAATGATGTACTAAAAAAATGGCAACACCGATTTCAAATTGTTTTAAGTGCTCACCAATGACTAATCTGCAGGTAGACAACATCTCCTTTGCTAATGGCTTTATAATTTGTGTTGTGTTAAGAGCAAGCACTAGCATGGCTAAAGACTCCTGCATTTTGCTAGATCAAAATGTCTCTGATGCGACAGAAATAGAAAGCAGCACAGAAGAACCTACCCCTCGCAGACATTGCTTTCCCTTTTCTAACACACAATGCATTCGCATTTAACATCCATAAATATCAATGCTGTTGCAATTTGGTATTATTTAAAAGCAGTTGCACACATTTTACAGGCACTAGACTGGGCAAGAACTTTGCCTTTATTTTTAAATTGTTAAAATTGCTTTAAATTGTTTAGCACATGCCTCATGTCCCTGAGGGCCAGCCTGGAAAACGTCTGAGGAAGGGGAACTTCTCCATCCTTCCCACATGGCAAGATCACCGAGACCCAAACGGGGCTCTGAGAGCTCCTGTGGGCACCAGGCATGGGCAGAGGCCAGCAGAGGAGGTGACATGGGGAACTTACCCACTGCAGGCCATGCTGGGGTCACTGATGAGAAGCTGGTACTGCTCCTCTGCTAAGATTCAACCCCTGTTGTGGTCTCACCTGCTTCCCCTGTGATCACCCTCAGCCTTCTCCTGACCCTCGCTGCCTCCCTGGACACACCACTGCCCACAGGGAGATGCAGGCCCAGAGGGATGAGGTGCCCAGTGCGGTGCTGAGGCAGCAGCAGATGCAACGCCAAGTCCCACAGGGCTCTCACAGCTGTAGGAAAAGGCTGCTCAATCACAGAGGGTTCATCAAAGAATCTGAAAGTTTGCCTTAGAAAAAGACACTTGAGGAGCTGCTCTACTTGGCCTATCAAAGAGAATCCAGAAACACAAACTTGGAGACCAACCAGCCTGGAGCCAGCAGCAAAGTGCCACGGCTTAGTGCTTCCAGCTGAGACAAACTGACCAGTCTCTGGAGACACACGAGGGAGAAAAGAGCAGTGAAAGGAGGGAATTCAGTAAAGGGCAGGGCCAGCACAAAACCCAAGCATTATAAAGGAGCTATGAGTACATTTACACTGGGAACAAGAAGGCAGCACCTGATCACTAGAGAAGAAATATTGAGGGATACACTCCAGTGGCAACAGGAGAAGCAAGGAACTGGTTAGAAAATGAGCTGAGCTTATTGACAACAGTGGGACAGGACTGAAAGCAACAGTCCAGGAGTCCTTTATGGTACGTGCTCCGAGGACAGGTTATGGCTGATCCCAAGGGAAGATGCTGAAGGGCTGGCTCAGGTGTCTGAGCAGGGAACCTCGGATGCACAGGCAGAACCAGGACTCACCACTGGAGACCACCTTTTATGGAGGGGCTGGAGACCCAGCATTCAGTCTCCAAGCAGCCCCTGCAAAAGCAACAGGGAGATCTGAGATCTGGGAAACCTGTGTGGGGAGAGGAGAGAAGCTTTTCATATGTCAGTGAACAGAGCAAAAGGAAGGGACCTTGTCACCACCTGCAGGGGCTGGATATTCCTGGCATAAAGCTGTTCATTAGGCTGCCCTTCCTTCCAGCTGAGAAAGTAAGTTTCTGGAAACTAAAGCAAAACGACTTCAGGTTCAAGGTAAAGTACACAATTTTAATGCGGAGGTGACAGTCATCAGAACAACTGAGTAAGGATTGTGGTTGGTTTCCTAATCAGATCAGAAATCACTCCACAGGACTTGCTGAGCCCTCCTATAAGGCAATGGGTCCAACTGGAACTAATGGGGACAGGAATTTCTATGACCCACACAACAGGAGAATTCCGAGGGCATGGCCAAAATACTCCTCTCCTCTTGGGATGCAGGGGAGCAGGAATGAGCAGGAGAGCAGGCACAGCTCTCCAAACTGCACCAAACAATACATTGTCCTGAACACTCACTGCTGCTTGTGTTTCTGAGAATCACAGAGGAGGGGCACCTTTAACTGCTGAACGTTGTAAGCATGATGAATAACCCCGTTATTAGCAAATGCACGTTTCTGGCAGAGCTGTGTGCTGGCCACAGAGCCTGCTCCAGAGGTGGGTGATGCAGGGAAGGTGGCTCCTGCCATCTTGTGGACACCATGGAACCGCTGCCACAAAACGCAGAGCCGTTCCTTCTTTGGGATCCACTCTGGAAACGCTCCTCTGTGGGTGCTTTCCCCCGGGATGCAGAAGAAAACCCTCTCTCAGTTGAGGTATTCCACACACACACACAGTGCACCTATGGCATCAGGGAGAAACACAGGATCTGTTCACAGCTTTTGAGAGCCCAGCGAGGCTTCAAGGGAAAGGCGTTTAGGGGCTGATCCCAAGAACTTTGCTATTTCTGCCTCTGCACCCAAGGCAGGGGGGCCGCTTCAGACAAAATCCAGTTTTGAAAGGTTTTGTGAAGTAGATATTCTCTGAGCAATAAAGTATCTTAGAGACTCTTCTTACACTTTGCTTATGCAAAATGTTACAAAGGTCAAAGGAACTGTCGTTTCTCGCACATCATTCCCATGTAGCTTTTTAAAACAAATTCTGAAGTAGCTCCTTTTAGTTTAAAACAAGCATCTTGATAATGTTTGAGTAACAGCGCTAATTTGGCTTTAAACCTTCTTTTAAATATGCTTAGCCAAATTAGCATGTTAGCAGCATAATACTGTAGCTGAAGCCATTTAGCCCATTAATGGGATCTCCATGCACCAAACAAAACCGCATCAGCGTCCATACTGGGTACTTTTCTATCATGGCAATGAATAGGCCTTGGAAATTTTAATCAGCATCCTTACAGAAGCAATTTTAAGCTTTAAGTCGTTTTGCTTCATCTATAAGAAGTTACAAGTTGCCACACCACCAAGTGTCCCTCTCCTGAGCCTGTCCCAAAGCCACTAAAACCAAGAGCTTCCAGCATTCAGCAATTGGGGAATCCCAGCACACACACCTTCACAGCTCAGCAAACATCCCCTCCTCACTAATCCTAGGACAAACAGAGAAGACATCTGGTTCCCCTATCTGGTCACTGCTCTTTTGCCTCCAAACTGTGAGCTCCTCCATCAACTGTGACCGACACGAGCCAATGAACCCAAAATCCCCAGCCAGGAGTAGGGGGTGAGGGAGGGATGGACAGAACAGGGCTGGAGAGACACAGCACGTCTTGGTCCCTCATGGAACCAGCCAAGGCCCTTCCTATCTAGACCGTGGGGAAGCCAAGAGCACCACTCACCATCCTGACTAATTCTGCCTCCTTGCTTTCCTCAATTCCATCCCCTCCACCTAAGCCTTCTCCATGGCTTAGGTGCTCTAGAGGCACCTAAGCCTGGCATAAGCAGTCCTGGCCCATCACTATGTTACAGACAGAATTATAAAACTAAACCAAACACGCTCTAGCATTTCTGAGGAGGCATTCTCTCCTAACCATGCTTTGCTGAGCTGATGTACTGAAACAAGAGTATTTACCAGTTTTAGAACTCTTTAGCTTATCTGTCATGTAATCACAGCTCTCCTGAGCTCTCCTCTAGAGGTCCCACTTGTTCCTCCATCAGTATTCCCGAGATGGTTCACCAGAGAGAGCCAGAGAAGCGATACACACCCCTCGAGTAACAGCACCAACTACAACAACCTGGGAAAAGCAATGTCAAGGCTAAGGCAAAACACGCTGTTATCTCTGCCAGCGAACGGCTCTGCGACTGATGAAACCCTATCTGATAGTGCTGCTGGAGTGAGCCAGGGCCAGCACAGGGCTGTACAGCCTCTGGCCAAGGCAGGCTCCCTGCTGGGCACCAGTAGGGGGGGATTCAGTTGCTCTAACTGGACTTTTTACACCTGCATGGATCATCTCTATGTACCCATGGAAAGAAACAGGCACTCACACTTTCACAATGCTTCACCGGCTACTTCGATTGCCTCTCCTTCAGCTACAGAAGAAACCAAGGAAAATAGGCTCAGTGGGTGTCTCTGACAACTTGCAGGGACCTTAGGAAACTCATATCCTTGGGAAACAAAAATTAGAGGTGAACAAAAAATACAGGGAAGGGAAAAGGAAGAGGGAGCCCCTTTAATGTGGGATGTGCAGCTTGTACTTGCATCAGGAAAGGGAGCAAGGTGCTGATGGGAAGGTGTGAAAGGGTGAGACACTGACATAACCCAAACAGAAATGATCCTATCGATCACGGAAGGAACATGCTATGCCCATCACACCACACACACAAATATAACCCTGATACCACAGTGACTGAGATCCTGCTGGTGGGCAAAACAGGGAAATACAGGCCATTCCATGCACCACAAGTTCCCTCAGACCTCTACAAAAGAAAAGCAGGAATTGGGAAGGGAAAAGGGCAGAGAACATAGCTGAAAAGTGCTGAGAAGAGGGACAAGGTCTGCAGCTATGTTCCCTAACAGAGCTCCCCGAGTTTTGCTGTGCACCAGGGAGGGACCAGCCAGGACACAGAGCTCCTCTACCATCCTCCTTCCTCCTGTTCCTTCAGCTTCTCTTTAGCTGGAGCTGGAGTTCTTTTTATCCTCTCTTTTTATTCCTTTTTATGTGCTTGTTCCATCACAGCCCTGAAAGGTAATTATCACTGGAAACTTAGAATTAAACAGAACCAACTCCATCTTCCCTGCTAAGAGTTATCCTAAGAGATGAAATGGCTTCTACAAACATCCTTGCTCAGAGGAATGAGGAGTAATTTGTTTTTTCTGAACACTGACTGCACTGCTGTCCCAGTCTGCTTGCAAGGTTCTCTCTCTGGTCCTGTCCTTTCTCTTTTCTGTATCTCAGCTGCATCCCAGCTCTTCTCTATTTTCCCAGGTCTCTGCTCTAGTGACAAAGGACATCTCCAAATCCTTAGCCTGTGAGTCTGATGTGGGAGTATGAGACAAGCAAAGTGCTGCTGGCTCACAGAGATCCCAATAAAACACATGTGAATGGTTACTAAGGGAGGTGGACCTGGCCCTGCACGAGGTGATACTGAGATGCCAAGCAGAGGAATAAACGCGAACAAAAATAAAAGGCCTAGAGACCAGCACAAGGCACACGGCTCTGAGCATTGTTGCTAAATCAGCAGGAGAAGAGTTCACAGAAATCCAACTAGTACGGCCCGAAGCAGGAAGAGCAGGGCAGAACATCAATCAGTACATGAAAAAGCCAGTGTGTCGCTGGAATGTAACACACAGATCCAACCGGAATGGGAAACGCAGGCAGGGAAATGGTGCATGGTGGGGACAGAACGGCTGGCTATCCTGAAAGAGGAAAAAACGCTCTGAAACGCTTGAAACAAGGCATCCAGGCAGAGCAGCAGGGCCGAGGGGTGAGCGAGCTGTGTGAGAGCTCTACCTGTATCCCCCCAACCCAGTCCCACCCACTGCAGCTGCACAGTTTAAACACACGTCTCAGGATAACTGTAGCAGTGAACTAACTCCTCTTCAGTCCAAGAGCACTCCTCAGAGCTCCTGACAACTTCCCCGAGTCTGAAGGAGCTTACCCTGTCCCAGATCCTTCCTCAACCCCGGGCTCCCTTCAGGCTCCTGCAGTAGGTAATCCTATGCCATCCTCACTCTCCTATGGGATTCTCTCACATGCCCCCCAGGACCCAGATTTATTTAATATATTTATTAGCTAACCAGCGGTGTTGCTTCCACACCTCTCCCCTGGATGCCAACTCCATCAGAGACAGGGCTGCACCATGACATCTACACCCCTAGGCCAGCTCCTTCTCACAAGAGTGGGACAACACACCTTTCCTAAAGGGCTTAGAATAGAAGCACATTTCTGAAAGTCGTATTTTACTTTTTTTTAAAAAATGCAAATCCAATACGGTCAGAAGATCACAAATGCACAAAGGAATCTGTCCCCTTTCAGTTCTTCACCATCTCTCCAGGACAGAAACATGACCCACAAGGATGACTGCCAGACTGCAATTAGGCAAAACCACTCAAAGGACTCCACACATTTATTCTTATGCTTCTCTACTTATAATACGCACATATCATTTGCAGGATTGCTTCATTGTGGTACCTGTTAAAAGGACCCCCTCAAAAAAAGAGGGGGCTTAGGGTTTCCTAGGAAAAATCCCTGAAAAAGCATGTACCCTGAGACAGACAGCACGCAAGAGGGGTTGGGGTTATTTTTCAGTTTAAGCACATATTACAGCTCCAGGTGCGAGGTTACTGGACTTCACGTGCAATCTACATACAACACAGACCTTCTGGCCTGTACTTTTGCAGCTGCTGCCAAAATACTGGAGTCTGACTTGTACAAAAGGGGACTTGCTTTCTCTTAAAGAATTTCATAGCAAATGTGAGCACCTACAACTATCTAAATTGTACCCCCAAATTTCACAAATCCATCTCTCCCTAGAAAGAAGGATTTACTAGGCACTCAAGTTTCTATGGATCCTACCTGTTTGGTTTTGGTTTTTTTTTTTCCTAAAAGGAAGAAAAAGTATAATGGCTTCTGCAAGTAACCTGGAACAACCCAAATTTTCTTTGCTTTTGATTACTCAGGCAAAAGCCAATTGAATAAGTATTTAAGAAACTCTGGTAGCAATAGGATATCAATAGAGATAAGGAGGAAACTGGGTTGAACATGTTTTTTTTTTTTCTTTTTCAGAGGAATTGAACCATTAGAAGGCAATATACACCATTAGAAACTAGTAATATTACACTGTACTCATCAGACTGCTATTACTTTCAGGTTACCAGTGCTGTGCCAGCCAGGCTGAGCCCACACCAGCTGTATGGACAGTCAGTTGTGCACAAACCACAGCCAGACATGTACACACCGGTGTAAACTCTAAACACAGACTTTTCTTGCCATTCCTCGTTTGGCTTTTTCATGCTCTTCTTTTGTTTTCCCCATTGCCCTCCCCACCAATGTGACTACCAGCCCCATCTCTTCCCTCTGGGACCCCAGCTCCCTGAAGGGCCGCAGAGGGAAGAGCATGGGGAGCCAGGGCCAGCAGCAGACACCAGCAGAGCTGGTTGAGATCCCCTCAGTGACTGAATACCTTCTGAAATGCTCACTCTTGGCCTCCATGTGCCAGCACACCACTGTGTACCAGGCAGCACCTGCCCAGCTTGTGCACTCATGGATTTTTGCCTCTGTAGCAGATACTCTGTCTCTTCTTTAACTGGGAAGAGCTCAGAAGCACCTGAAACCCTCACCCAGAGGCTCCAAGGCCATGTAACCTCCCAAAACATGTTTCTCGCTGAACTATTTTCTTTATAGCTTATGGCCCCCCTCCCCAGAGACACACCTACCTCTGCTTCGTATCACCGACAGCTCTGTACCTGGCTCTTTCTCCTCTGCATATGAGTTCTTAGAAACTTTGGGTAACTGCAAGCACAGTGTCATGGTCTGCTACATAATCTGGGCCACTAATTAGCGCATGCATTTCCTGTAAGAAGCCCAAAGACACGAATTACCAAAAAAAGAAAAAAAAATACCAAATAGAACCTCAAGCTATCCAACGTAACTACTTTATTATTTGTTTTTTAAATGCAGCTATTCTTTATTAACGGGCACTTGGTCAATTACAGTAAACACTGAGGTCATTTCCTACCCAAAGGTGAATTTCTGAGCCTAAACCTGCTTGGCCTAACCCAAGCGCCAGGCACACCTGGTCCCGCTGTGCCTTCCCGTTCAGCGGGAGAGCAAGGCTGGTGACTTCTGTTCCATGGAGTACCCAAGTAACTCCCCATTTCCCACCTGAAACACGAAGCTCTACCGCTTCATCTTTCTGCCAGGGCAGAGAGAGCAGCTGGGGTGTGTTTTCAGAGCTCTAATTACACCCCGCGCCCAAGCTAATGGTTACACACTGGGTTAATTGGTGCCTTTTGAAAAAAAAAACCTAAGCAGTTACAGCTGGGGGTCCCAGCGCAGGTGCTGGAAGCCCCAATCCCCTCACAGGTGCTGCCGCACTCCGCACCCGCCTTCCCTGCCGTTCCTGCCCCCGCAGCCACTCGGCCTGTTCCCCCCCGCCAGGGCCCCCGGCCCCGCTCCCTGAGGGGCTGTGGGTCCCTCCCCGCCCCAGAGCCCTGTCCCCAGCCTGTCACCTTTCCCTGCCAGGTTCCTCCTCCCAAGGCGGACTGCGCCAGCGTCCGCACGCTGCTCCCGGCAGCCGGTGGGGCCGAGAAAGGGAGACCCTACCCGTCTTTCTCTCACCGGCTGCTCGACACAGCCTCTGCCTGCCCCTGAGGAGCGCAGCGGGGCGCCCGCTCCTCCTCCTCCCTCCTCCTCCTCCTCCCCCCCCCCAGCCATCGCCTCAGCCGCTAACGGCCGCCAGCGCCTCAGCGGGGCCGCGCGGTGCCCAGTGGGCGGGGCCGTGCGGACCGCACCATCCCTCCGGGGGTGTCACTCCGCTACGCGCCGTTCCCCACCCGTCCCCCGGCAGCGTTTCCCCCCCGCTCCGCGCGCCCGCTTGGCGCCGGCCGTGACGCCACGAGCCTTCTCCGCCAATCCGGGCGCGGCGGCCCCGCTCAAATTCCTCTCAGGGCTGCAGGGCGGGCTGGGTGGCGGTGCGCGTAGGGCCTGAGGGGGGACACCGACCCGCCGCCGTCAGGGGCCGCGGCCCGAGGGGGGACACCACCGACCCGCCGCCGTCAGGGGCCGCGGCCGAGCGCCAGGGCAAAGATGATCGTGACGCCCGGCCGGTACCTCGGCCGCCGCCCGGGAGAGCTGCCGTTCAAGTCGGTGCCCCTCAACAGCATCCCCGCGGGCACGCTGACCCCGCTGAAGGAGTTCCTGAGGCGTCAGGGCGCCGTGGAGATGGGCGCGGAGCCGGCGGGCCGCGGGGAGAGGAGGCCGGCGGGCGGCGGTGTCTTCCAGTCCACGCTGCCGGCGGGCGGTGCGGGCCAGCCGGAGTCGACGGATGTCGGCGAGATCCCGCCCGGGGCCCGGCGGTGGCTGAAGCGCCCGGCCTGCGAGCCGCTGGCCTGCGAGTCCCCGGCCAAGATCTTCCAGCGGATGAAGGCCAAGGCCCAGCAGCAGCCCCGGGACTGCGGCAGCGACTCCATCCTGACCCCCGCCGCCGCGCTGCCCAGGCTGCCGCAGCCTGCCGGGGTCCAGGGCCGGCAGGGCCTTGCCGGGGTGTCCAGGGGCTGTGTCCGGCCGGAAAAAGGTTGGTTTCTCCGCGAAAGTATGTTAACCTCCTATTTAGGTCTCATGTTATAACCTTTAGCTCCGTGTGGCTTCCTCTGGGTTTTGCTTCTGACTCTTCCAGGGTATAGTTAAAGCAGCCGTTGTGCATTCATAGGTGTTAAAAAATATTGGTGCCACTACTGTTTTCCCCCCAAGTTTGGGATTTTTTTTTCTTCTTAAATTTTGGCTGGGGGGGTTTAAATAATAAAGCGTGTCTGTGCCATAGTTGATGTCTCTTCCCCTTTCTTTACCTTAAAGGAATCCCTCCCGTGGCATTTTCTCCCTTTCTTGCTCAGTCTGGCTTTAACTGCTCCCTCGGCTCTGTTTGTGAGTGGGACCCCTTGCAACACCTTGAAAAACAGAGAATTATGCTTTATGAACTTAAATCAGAACAAACAATGACTTTAACTACCCCCCACAATCGATAGAGAAGGGCTGCTGGGGGGATTGTTTGGGTTTTGAAATCCTTCTGGGGACTTTCCCTGGGCAGCCTGGTGGGATGGCTTTTCTGGTGCATCTTTGGTCTTGGACTAGTTTGTGCAACATGAACTTTCAATCACCGTGCCCTCCTGTAAGGGCACTGCAGCTGCTTCAGAGGGGTAGGAATGGGAGACCAGCTGAAACACTCCTTTGTGGAAAGGGTTGAGCTTCGTTGCTACCCGTGTTCCTGGTCAAAGCACAGGAGTTACCAGTCTTCTGTACCAATCCAGTTTTGGTAGGGGGTTAAGACCTGCCTGGCTTGTCGGTGTTTGTTTTAAGACATAATTGCAGAAAACTAGGCTAAAAGTGCTCAGCCTGGCTTACCTGGCCAGGAGCGTGGGCAGCTGCGTGCTGTTCTCAAGGGGGGCTGTTGAGTTCTCCAGGTGTAGATCCGTGACAAGTGGTGCCCCTCAGGGGTCTGTACGGGGACCAGCACTTCATGATGAAGTTCAATATCTTCATCAGGGACATGGACAGTAGGATCAAGTGCACCCTCAGCAAGTTTTTGAATGACACCAAGGTGAGTGGTGGTGTTGACACACTGAGGGACAGGATGCCATCCAGAGGGACCTGGACAAGGCTGGAGAAGCAGACCCAGTGTGAACCTCATGAGGTTCAACAAGGCCAAGTTGCAGGATCCTGCAGCTGGGTTGGGGCAGCCCCCGGTATCCATACAGGCTGGGGGATGGAGAGCAGCCTGGAGGGGTTTGGGATAATGAAAAGCTGGCCATGAGCTGGAAACCCAGAAATCCAACATCATCCTGGGCTGCCTCCCCAGCAGCACGGCCGGCAGGGTGAGAGGGGGGATTCTGCCCCTCTGCTCCACTCTGTGCAGACCCCCTAGTGTTGCTTCCAGCTCTGGGGACATCCAAAGGACATGAAGCTGTTGGAGAGGGACCAGAGAAGACCATGGCTGGAGCCCCTCTGCTGTGAGGACAGGCTGAGAGAGTTGGGGGGGGTTCAGCCTGGAGAGGAGAAGGCTCCAGGGAGACCTTAGAGCCCCTTCCAGTCCCTCAAGGGGCTCCAGGAAAGCTTTTGCCTTTGTATCATCCCATCACAAATGGATAATGCCTTGTGTGGAGGACCAAAAGGGGTTAGTGTTGTGCTGCTCGTTAGACCTTCCTGCTGTGAAATACACCCTGTGTGTGGGTTCCCTGTGGGCTGGGTTACACCAGACACACACACACACCTGATGGTGCTGCTCACACACAGCAGGGGCAGCACAGCCACTGATCCCCCCCAGGAAACGGCAGGGATCCTGTTGCCCATCTATCCTGGGATAGACAAGGAAACATATTCCACAGTGGGGTTTAGTATCTTATCAAGTATGGACTTTGCTTCTATTGCCTCCCATGTGAAAATGTTTTTCTTCTCCAAATTTGAAGATTGATTTTTCTTTTATTGGTATTTTTCAGAACTAGTTTGCAATGGGTTTCCTAAGAACCGGATCACAAAATCACAGGCTGTACAGCCTCTGGTACAGGAATCCCCTCAGAAGTTCTTCTTGCGTGTGAAGCACAAACTGCAGCAGCAGCAAAAAGGTACTTGGGATTGCTCTTGAAAACTCTCTGAGTTTCTGTTCTTGCTCATCATCTCTTGTGTGCTTTGGTAGAGTACCATCCTTCTGGTGGAAAATCCTAACCCTCTTATTTGCTGGCTCTTTTTTTTTTTTTTTTTCCCCTCTTGGCTTTTAATAATTAATGTGAAAAGGTTTGCTTCCATGTCATTTCTTGTGTTTGGTTTTTCCGTGTTGCTACTTGATAACGACCCTGTATATTCTTCTCTCCTGTAATTCAGCTTTGGAAATGCAGATGAAGAAAACGATGGGTGGCAAAGGCTTCAAAATGTGTGTTCAGCTTCAAAAATGAGCTTAATTTATCTGAAAACTTAAATCCCAGTGCTTGTAGCTCCCAGCAGAGCAGCAAAAATGGAAATATTTGAGATGTTGGTTTTCATGAAAACAGCTTTTTTTGTTCTGCAATGAGGATTCATTAAAGAAAAGATAGAAAGAATAGTAAACAAATACTATTAATAGATATGGTGTGCATTAGCTTGTTGTAGAGAAAGAGGGATATCTCTGTGTTTAACAGCAGGTGATGAAGAAAAACTAGTCCAAACAAATTCCGAGAGTGCCTTGTGTTAACAACTGAAATAGGCGGCACTTCCATAATTGTGATGCTCACCAGTAACCTCCCCTCATTAGAAATGGAGCTAACTTTATGAATGTGTTTTTGTTAGTTCTTAAATATCACTTGTTTCTTTGTTTTGTTTTTTTTTTTTTTTATTTCCTAACGGACAGATCAAGCACTTTCAAACCTGGTCAAGCAGAATGTTCCTCCTTCCACAGCTGCAGAAAAGCCATTGGTCAAATCTTTCTTCGCTGAGCCCCTCAGAAGGGACCCTGCAGAGCCTGTGGCTGCTGATAGGGATGATCAGGATAATTTCCTTGTGGAATCAATGGATGCCGATGATGAAATGTCTCAATATACTACTTCTGTGATTATAAGCCCTCCCCGTTTTAAAACTGGGGATTTGTTAGAAGAAAGGTGGAGAAATGGAGAAGCAACAGAACTTCATCAAGACAGAAGAGAATTGCAGCCAAGCAATGAGCAACCTGCTCAGGGAGGGGAGAAGATACTGGAGACTAATCCTCAAAACCCCTTGCCGTGCTTGTGTAGTATCATGCTCTCTTCTCCCAAAATCCACATCCCAAGGAGGCAAAAGCCAAAAGAGGGCGGTGAGGTCCCTTCAGAAACACCCCGTGCAGATCAAGTTGCCAGCAGAGCAGACAAAGAGGTGGGAGAACTTCCTTAATACTTTAGGGCAATGGAGAGATTCCCATGGGCACTTGTCACTCAGAGTTGTGATTTATTTCATGGGGTTTTTTTGTCAAAAGTAATGAGTGCACAGAAGAGAATTAAACTCTCCAAGCGTTAATTGCCATGTGTATGATGGAGAGGAAACAAACCTCTGGCTGCTGTAGGTCCTGGCTGCCTCTGCAGAGCTGAGGAGGAGAGGTCTTTCTCAGCTTTGGGCCAGGGCTGCTGGTTCCACAGTGACCTGAGTCCGTAGGGCTGGTGGAGAGGTGCAAGTCTGGGCTCTCTTATGGAACATCCCAACTCCTGTTGGATTAAGTGGCACAAGAACCTTTTCCTAGGAGACTAGTCTGCAGATCTTGTTTTCAATTTACTATGCACTTGACAGTTTTTACAACTTGGTGACTAAATCTTGAGGACAGCAACACGTTTTGAGGTTTGTTGCATTCCTGGGTGATTCCTTCCTGGGTGGTGACAGCCTGCCTTCCCAAGGGGGTTCCCTTTGCTCCCCAGGGGTATCTGTGGCACATCCAAGCTAAGTGGGTGGTTTTGTTCTCCCTCACCCTTGTCAAGCATGTCTGATAGGTTTTCCTGTACTAAAAGCTCACCATTTTGGTGAGCTTTGATATAAATAAGGAACAGGTACCTGTTAATGTTTAAGATCTGTAGCCAAGGAGAAGCTGCTGACAGAGATGTCCTGGGACACTACAGGCGTGAGCATTGGGTGGGCACTGACTCTACCTCTCGGGTACCTCCCCTCACTCTGGGTCAGATCAGTGGTAAGATCGTTGGTGAAGCCAAGGCTGATGCTCAAAAGGTGAACACCATTAAAGAAAAGATGTGGAGTTTTTCAACTGAAGCTGTGAGGAGAAACAGTGGTAGTTTCACATGTTAAAAAATCATTTTCCAAGACATTTTTTTCTAAAAAAGTTGTATGTTTCAGACATGGTTTTCCAAACTGCAGCTTGAGTGCGAGTGACTTTCTGGCTTTGTAATGTGAAATATCAGGTGTAGCCATTTTAATACTGTCTAAATTTCAGCAATGAGCTAGCTACTAAATGCCATTTTCTTTTTTCATGGATCACTTTTTTCTGAGCAGTAACGGAGGACAGCTGAGCATGTGTAAGGGGTAATGGCACAGTGATGGTATATGTTGGGAGGAGCTTTTTGGATTTGCTAGAGGTCTTGGCCAATAACGTTTTCTTGTCAAAGTCAGTATTAATTACTCAAAAGCTGTAATTTAAATTCCTGTCTTCACTTATGCATTAGATTCCAGCTTTATTGTGCTTCAGCAGTTAATGTATATAATGGTTGTTTTTAGTTTTTCTGGTCTGGAGGCTGGTGCCAATATGTTGTCTTGACATACAGGAGTTAATTTCTATTTTGCTGATGCCTCGGTGACGCTGCATGGCTTAGTCTAATTTAAAAATGACTTTTTTTCTTGCAACAGAAAAGTGTCTGCCTAACGAGTTGGAGAATTAAAGTGATGGAAGGTAACACTGCAATATGTGTTGAAGGAAAACGGAAGTAAGAAGTTTTCTGATTTCAATGCACTGTAGAACGTGCCGGGGGGGCTGTAGAAAGACTGTTCCACCTTCACCTGGCTGAAGGGCTGTAGCTTTGAGACATGTGTCCCTGCAATGTCTCGGTGCTTGGGGGGATGAGGGACCACACGGCTGGGGCTGAGGAACAGTGGGGGAGAAAGAACTGTGGTTGTCCTGACCTAGGCTGGCTTAGGTGGCCAGGAGTAAATACAAAGTGCTGTTCTAGTTTAAACTTTTTTTATCAAAGAAGAGGTGAATTCCTCTGTGCGTGCAAGGAGAGTGCCCACCTACAGGGAAATACTGGTTAAATAATTATTGGAAAATCCAGTCCTGAGTCAATCAAAAAACTTAAGAGGAATAAAGACAAATGTGTTTGTCCAGAGGATCCCCCAAACTGACTTAGAGGCCTTGTGAGGTTCTACTTCATTTCACAAAAGGTCTGTTTTGTGGCTGCTGTCAGTCAGATGTGGCACAGGCTGACTGCCATCGGCCGTGTGTTCCTGCCATGTCACTTCTGTGGCACTGTTACTCCTACAGCCCCACGGCCAACCGTGGCAGCAGCCAATCCCCCTGCAAACTGACTGTGGTATTGTGGTTATGGTTTTGGTCAGATTGTATCCAAACAGCCATAAGATCAGGAAAACAAGTGTCTCAAAAGAGAGATGTAGCTTCCCATAAAAGTGGTTGAAGACATGAAAACTGTAGCATCGTTTTGGTTGGAAGAGACCTTTAAGATCATCAAGTCCAACCATCAGCCTAGCACTGCCAAGGTACCACTGACCCGTGTCCCTCAGCACCAATATACCCTCGGAGATGAGTGTTGTACTCTTCCTGTCACTGCTTACCCACGGAGAACGCAGCGCCTCGCTGGCAGTGCTGTGACAGGCAGTAACTCGGCGGGCTCTCCGAGATGGCGGGGGCTACCTATGCTGGGAAAACAGACATTTGACCTTCATCGTGGTACTTTTGTGACTTCCGTAGAGTTATCACTGCAATAACGATCTAGATGGAGTCCTTCACCCCCTCTAGCTTCCTCAGCCTAATGTCAAGGTGATGTTCTGTGGCATGTTCCTTTTGTCCCCTCCAAGGATTAGAAAGGGCCAGAACCGTTTCTCTTCCAAGCTGAGAAAAGAAAACATAGCACTTTTTGTCAGCATCTGTATAGCTCATAAAATATTTTACATTGCCAGTCCTATCTGGAATATCAATATTCTAGTTTTAAATGCCTTCTTTTCTGAAAGGCCCATTTTATTTCATGTTATTGACGTTCTCTGTCTTTTCTTAGAGGTATGAGAGACCTGCCTTGGCACAGCAACGCGGTTGTGGAACGCATAGCGCACAATCAAGTTCAGACATCATCTGGAAACATCTACCTGCTGCAGGGAAATATAGATTCAGCTGCCATGAGGAAAGAAGGTCAGAAGATGATTCTTAATGTAACGTCACAAATGGAGAAGGGTGTTAGATTTCTGATGCTGAAGAGAAGGTTTTGCCTTACCCACCCAGCCCAACTAGTGGTGTATTCAGCATGGGCTGGGAAGTGACTCCAGCATCAGATTTCTAAATACTCTGGAATGTTAATTGTCACTGGCACTTACAGAGAGGGCTTGCAGAGCATGAACTTGGCTAACGGGTACTTTCTCTTAAAGAAACTGGTGTTTGTTCATTTTGTTGGGGTTTTTTTGGTTTGTTTTTTTTTTTTTTTTTTCCTAAGATTGCTGTTCTATCATTTTGGTCAACGCTTCAAGGCCAGGTTGGAGGGGGCTTGGAGCAACCTAGTCTGGAGAGAGGTGTCCCTGCCCAGGGCAGGGTGGGACACTGTGTGGGCTTTAAGGTCCCTTCCAACCCAAGCCACTGTATGATTCTACTGTAGATGATGTAATGCCTCACAGTGGTGTAAGGCTCCTTTTGATGGAGCCCCTGGACTGTGGGCTTCTAGAAAAACTCTTGGGAAGACTGTAAGGACACAAAGTAGTTATGTGATAAGGAGGAGGAGGAACAGCTTCTGCAGGTTTAAATAGCAATAGAAAATGAGAGGAACAAAAAGAATCCTGTAGTGATGTGGGCTGTTGAGCAGGTTCATAAACTCTGTAGAACACAACATGAGCTGGGCAGCAGCAGCCACAGTCTGATGTTGCTGCATGGGGATGGTAAGAATGGGGAGGCTTGTGCTCTTGCTTCCCAGGAAATTAGTGCTGTCTCCAATTAATGACCCCTCGCTTGACTTCTCTATGAAGTATGCTGTTCTCTTAAGCTGGGGAAACTCATTTCTCTCTGGTGTTCAAAGATGTAGTGGCTTCTGAGGTCCTTACAAAGCCATGACCCTACTGGATGTTACTTCTGCCCTCTCTGATGCAAAGTATTGCTCAGCTCTCGGTAACCCTACTCCTCTTTCAAACAGGATTTCCCTACCGTTTCATCAAGAGATTCATGTATGGATTTTCCAAGAAGTGGAAGGAATATGTTGAGGAGTTTCTTGAGGAAAGAAGAAGGTAATTTCTTTGGAGATTCTGTTTCATTGCATTGTTCTCGTATTGAGACTGTACTCCTCTGCGATAGCGTTCTTGAAAAGCACAAACTCTTGTAGGTGTGTGCACAGAGACTCCGTTCCAAGCTGGTCACTGCTTTGGGAGGATACTCTTTCACCCTTCTTCGTTACACTCCTTTGGTTTTGTTCCTTTTCTTTCCCATAGCCTTAAACACAAGCACAGGGCATCACTGATGTCATTTACTTACCTTACTGTGTTGTTACAGGACAACTTTTTCATAAGCTTAGTACTACTTTTCTTAAACTCTAAATAATTAGGAAGGAACGAAAACAAAACAGCAGCGAGGATGAAACTGAAGAGAGCGAGGCAGTGGCGCGCACCGATGTGTTAAGAAATGCAAAAGGCTCAGCAAGAAATGCAAGGAAACCTGAAAGGAGAAACACCACCTATGACGTATTGCCGAAGAACGATGAAAACACTTGTGAGTATTTAATGGTAGCTTTTCTTTGGAAAACAGTTGGGGGGTTTTTTGAGAGCTGTTTTCCCCAGCAAAAGATATCCAACACCTGTCTGGTTTGTACTTCGTTAATTAGGCTGTCGGGGAGAGGGAACACACCAGCTGGGTGTTCACTTAGACCACAAGGATCTGGAGCATGGAGGTGTGTCTGTGTCTGTGTTTTGCTGATGCCTCAAGGCTCCAAGGAGCGCTCGGGGGCTGACCCTGGGAAAGCAGCTGGAGTCTGGTTTGGGCTGGAGCAGCTGAAGGCAGGGACTCCAGAGCTGCCTGTTCAGCAAAATTCATTTTTCTCCCTTTGCTTTTTTACCTAAAATGCTCTTTTTAGTCCATCTGGGACACCCTGGAGGATTCAGTAGCTCCATCCTTCATATTCCTCCCCACCAGTGCCCAGCAGCGTTAGCCGGGTGAGCTTTAGCTCCTGTCAAGTCCTTGAGCAAGGTTTATTTTTTGGCCACAGCTGAGGCACAGAGAGTGATAACAACTGGGGATAGATGGAAGAGATCGTGGAAAAATTCATTATGTTGGCTTTGCTTCCAAAGGAAATGGTTGTAAAGCCATAACCTGCTGATCCACCTCTTTGGTTTTTGCCTTGTGATGCAATCCCAGCTGTGCTGGGGTCACCAATAGCTTTTGCTTTTAACTTTGACTTCTCTTTAATACCTTCTCATTAGTTCCAGCAGGGCTTTGGCCAAACAAAAGTATTACTTTTTAATACTGGAAGGTGAGAAAAGCTGGGCTGGTTTTTCTCTCATGAGTCAGGATGTGTCCAGTGTGACAACTTTTCTGTATCATTCTTCCTCCCTCTATGAATTTTACAGTATTTATAGCCTTTTAAACACAGTAAAAATAAACTCACAATGGTAAATTCTATCACTTCTGAAGCTGATTACTTCAGTCATGCCTGGATATGCCAATTGCTAACCTGAACACTCTGGAAAGAACATGACATTGTAGTGAGCGTTATGTTTTCCCTGTAATCAGTGCTAACGAGCTGGTCTGAACGCAGCTTGTGACGTCCGCCAAGCTGAAATAGCAATGCAATATCTGGGACAAAACTGTATTTCATGGGTTATTTTTTTTCTCTTTCCTTGCAGGCATAACCCCAGTGCACAATTCCATACTGAACGACTCAAACGGCGTTTACACACGTAGCGGCCGTCTGGTCAAACCACCACTGAATTTCTGGTGTGGGCAACGGGAGGTTGTGGATCAGGGATTGAACGTTACCATAGAAAGAGGTGGAGTGGATTACCTGAGCATGGTGAGCTTCTGATGAGTATTGCTGTTTAAATGTGTCTTAAATACAGTGAGTAACCGTGCTAGGGAGCTCACGGGAAGACTGTGGCTCTTGTGAGCACTGCTTGAGGTGTGCTGTTCATATTTATGATGACCCTTTAAGCAATACTAATAATATTCTCTTAAAAAGTGAAGGAAAACAGTTTGTGGTAGTTACGAGCTTTTTTTTTTTAACCTCTCTAATCAGCTGTAGGACACAGGGGCTGTACTAAGGCTCAGCACCAGCTGCAGTGGTGAAGGTGTATGGCCAACTCACCTCCAGCTCAAGCAGTTCTGGCTCTTGAGATTTTTAACTTGTGGTTTTGACTATTTGAATGTAAATACTGAGCCTGATTTAAGCCCCTTTGGCTGCCTGTGTTTGGATAAACACATGTGTTCATCAGCTAGGAGTGAGTAGGGGCTGGTCAATGTAGGTGAGGTTCAAACCTACCCATCCAGTAAAGGTTTGGCTTTTCCAGAGCTGGTGTCGGTAGGCTTGCTATGTAATCTCTTGTAGAAGTTTAGATTAAATTGTTTTATTTTGAAGATGTTTAGCAGTACGACACTTCAAAGACAGACCAGTTCCATCTCCAAGAAGAATAAAAGAAGGGAAGTAATCAAGATGACAGAAGAAACAGCAAAAATCCGAAGTAAAGGTAAAAACCACATTAATTTCTCTTTTTTTTTTTTTTGAAGTTATTGACTGGAAGTAGTGGGATTATGAGTCGGCTGCTGGAGCAGTATGGTGATGTCCTGATAACGCAAAGAAATGATTTAAACCTTTTAATGGTTGATTGCTGCTTCTGTGAGGAATTTTCAGGATAACTAGTTTTATAGCTCTGAATAAAAATATGGTTGTAAATCACTTCTTTATTTACAGAATGGGAACATGCAGATTTCTTTCCGTAAATGGAAATCAAAAGATTGTTTTTATTTTTTAAGTTTCTGTTCCTGTGCTTTGGGTGTCTCGCCATCACTAGTCAATGGGCAATCCCGTTCCCTTTTGTAGCCCTGATAATGCTAATTCCTTCAGTCGCCTGGAGGCAGCGTGTGATGGGAGTGAGCTGGGCAGGAGCAGGAGCAGGACATCCCAGGGACACTTGCTCAGGATCAATTCCGTGCTTGCAACTGGCTTTGTGCAGTGTCCTCTTTTGTAAGAGCCCTGTGTAAATGGGGTTTCTCTGATTCCCGACTGCCACGCAGAGGAGCTGCCTGCTGGGAGGTGTCTGCATCACGCAGCCTCTTCCCAACAAATTCCATCCTGAATACATGGGAGCGTGAGGGCACAAGGCCTTTCCTTGGTCCTTCTGAGATAGACGTGTGGGAGAGGAGGTGCTGGAGTCTCAGGAAGCTTCACAAGATGCTGGTTTTACTCAGTCACATTTGGTCAGGTTATGGACATCCCTCACCAGCAGAAATGAGTTTATAGTTATCCGTCAGGTAAATCCTTGGGAATGGGTTGCCAATAACCTGTGCCATGTGTTTGGAACGGGGGGAACAGTACAGAGTGCCATGGAATGCTTCCTTCCATCACCAGTTTCTCTCTTAAGTGACATTTTGCTGTGTTTCATAGGGAAGCAGTGCTTCATTTCTTTTTGTGTCCCAAGATGAGCGTTCAGCAGAGTGTCTCCTTGTCCTGAAGATCTGGGTTAGAGTGAGGAGCTGCAGCGGGACCCGGGCTGCTTCTCTTCCTGCAGACACAGCCTCTGGGAGACAAGGGCTCACAGGTCTCCAGGAGTGAGGGAGCAGGTTCTTCTGAGCTTGTAGGAGAGCACAGTAATGATCTGATGGTACAATGTGTGATATTACACCCACATCCTCTCTTCCAGGGGAAAACAATGAGAAAGGAGTCAGTTCCAAAGCAGGAAGGAAGGAGGCCAGGCACTTCATTTTGGATGAGGAGGAGGAGAGCGATCACGCTGTCAGTAGCAAAAACATTACAGCACAGCTCTCTGTTAGGCTGACTCCAATAAAAGCCAGGGTCCTAAACAAGTCCAGCCATCACAGCAGAACGCCAGGAGCAGGAAAGGAACAAGGAGGAAGGGATTCTACAGAACTGAGTACCTTCCAGCAGGGTTACAGGTACTCCTTAAGGTCGGCCAAACAGCCGCTTCAAGACAAGTGTTTAACAGAAGAACCCTCAAGCAAAGATGAGGAAGAGGGATCCAGCGAAGACATCCCACTGTCTATCAAAAGGAAAAATAACCCTTTCTCTAAAAAAATCACTCAAAACTCTGAATCTAACTCTAAAAGTTCACAGGATAGTGCAGACAAGGCGTTGAGTGAACCAAGGACAGTAAACCACTCTGCTGCCTCCCGTAACACGCCCGTCAGGCAGAGTCTGCCCACCTCCAGTGATGGCTCTGATTTGCTGGAAGGAAAAAAGCCTAGTCCTTCCCATCTGCCTCACCGGGAAACACGGACAAGAAGCAGAACCAACCCTCCGAGGTATTTTTTTGATTCTGACACCGAGACCGAAAGCAGTGGAGAGGAACTTCGAGTAAAAGAAAAGAATTCAAAAGTACCTAATAAAAACCCAAGCGGTAAAGTTCTTAATACTGCCAAGTCTTCAGCACCAAAAGCAAGAGAACCTGAGAGGGAAAAGGTGCAGAAATCTCTAGAGCTCTTTCCACGGGCAGCTGATGGTTGGTCTGAAAAGGAATTGCAGAAGCTCCACAGGCAAGTGGCTGCCCTGTGTTCCCAGGGACACGATGGCAGCGGGCACTGGGAGGCCTGGGTGGTCTGGATTCTTCAGGTTTGGTCTCTTTTGGGTTATTTAAAGGTTTTCTTTAGGTTTTAATTCCCTCTTACACACCAAAGTTTGTTAACAAAAAATAGTGAAATAAAGGAGACAGCTGAGTAGTTTCT
Source organism: Gallinago stenura (assembly GCA_027564225.1). NCBI lineage: Eukaryota > Metazoa > Chordata > Aves > Charadriiformes > Scolopacidae > Gallinago > Gallinago stenura. The sequence continues at coordinate 993,968 of JAOQGM010000039.1, read as the reverse complement.
GAAGTAACAGACGATGGGTGAGCCCACAGCAGCCCCCACTGCTGTTGTCTGAGTAAAGTGAGAGGAACGCAGGCATTAGGCAAAGTTTTGTGAATCTACTCTACCTGCTTTTATTTTATCTTATTAGAAGTGACAAACATTCCTCAGAGTAACGCTGAAAAACATGAGTAGGTAAATAATATGGTAAAAGTGTTCATATTTATGGCTTAGCAAGGCAGAGAGAGTGCATTCTCTCCCCTGATGGTGTAAAGTGTTAAACATGATCTAAGCTTTGTTAAGGGGTGACGAACTCAAGAACGTTTAATTAATGCATCATCCAATTACTCCAACGTACTACTGGGCAGTATTTAATATAGACCTTAAGTTATAAAATGCCCATGTTTGGCTTTGTTTCTTTTAGATGAGATGGGAGCTCATCTAAAGGCAGGAGCTGCTGTCTGGGGGCAGGGGGGGACGTGCTGCAGATAAGGAATGCACTTACCTCGTGCCGGAGCTCTTGGCTGTGGTTGGGCAAAGAAACGTGTGTGTCCTGAAGGGTCTGGCCAAGCCACCAGGGCGAGGATCTCTGTGTCCACAGTCCAGTGTCCCTTCTCGGGAGGCTGCTGGTCTCTTGGGGTGACCAGGGCTGTGTGTTGCTCTCTCTCAGGGCCATCGCCTCCTTCCCAAAGCACCGGAGCGGGTTCTGGGTGGAGGTGGCCATGGCGGTGGGCTCTCGCTCCGCCGAGGAGTGCCAGCAGAAGTATGTCCAAGAACAACAGAGCAAAGGTTCCAGAGCCCACGCCAAGAAGAGCACCGCTCCAGGAAAAGCAGAAAAGAAAGGTACTGACAGTTTGGCCCTGGGTACTTTGTTGTCTTTAAATATTGCATTCAGAATTCTTTATTGTGCAATGAGAGGCACAGACACAAGTGCACACCCGAGTCCGACAGTGAAGAAGCCCATCTTCTAAATTACTCAGGTCTTCTCGTAATCTGTCAGCCGTGGGTTAGCTTTCTTCTGCGTTTGACTGCCTGCATCAGCAGCTAGTTTAGCTTTAGGCTGAAGATGGGGATATTGGGAAGATGTTCTGAACTGGCCCCAGCAGTCACTTGTAAGGGAGAGCAGGGCACAGGAACACACCTGCCAGCACAGGGGATAAATCCGAGTGTTTTTTGTCTCTGAAATGCAGGTGTGCAGGGATAATTCTGTTAAAATCAAAATAAATAGCTGATGTATGTGTGACACTCGCAATGGCCACTTAAGGCTCCAGACTAAGCTTCTGATGGGTGTAGAAGGGAAATCCTTTTTGAAAGCACAAATTGTTAAAGAACTGAGAGGATGACAAAGAAAGCTGTAGGACATTTCTGCAAAGGAGAGACTGGATCTAACGCCAGCACTGGCTGCACTTAGCGAATTTTAAAGCCGTGCCCCAGAACTCCTGACTTAAACCAGTATTTTGATTTGTGTAGATAAGAAAGAGCTGGTTGCCGTAACAGCCAAAGTGGGGACCTTAAAAAGAAAGCAGCAGATGAGGGATTTCCTGGACCATTTGCCAAAGGACAACCACGACGATATTTTTACTGCGACGCCTTTTCAGAACAGAAGAATAAAGGTAAATGTGAGCAAATGGGGTGTGTGTGTGTGTGCGTGTGCTTCCCTGGTGTTTTGGGAGCACATTACAATCTGCTCCATCAGTTCCATCAAAAACCCCTCCTGGATGTGGGGAAGAGGTTTATTTCCTTGGTTTGTTACTCCCATACTTGGGTTGCTGGCAACGAGAACACGTGGAACGTGGCTTCTGTGCACGAGGATCACTGCTGAACCAACGTGTAAAACCCACCTGGGTCTGAAGCGTATTTCACAATACATCTTTCTTTTTTGCTGTTTTCTGCCCAAATTAGCTCTGCCTTTTAAAACCATTGCCTCTTCTAGCATGGACTCCAAAGGCACATGGAGGTCTCTTGTTCTGTTTGTTCTTTTGTGGGTTTTCTTTGTGGGAACAGTGTGATTCTTACCCCAGCGTGTGTCCAGAGTGGGGTGACGTCCCTGGAATGTGGCTGTTTAGGCAGCAGTAACTTCATTGCTTTCTGTAAGCTGCCGTGTGCTGTGGAGAAAC
>JAOQGM010000039.1:953842-982257 GCA_027564225.1 Gallinago stenura | reverse complement strand
TCCCTTGGGAGAAGAGGCCAACCCCCACCTCTCTACACCCTCCTTTCAGGGAGTTGTAGAGGGCAAGGAGGTCTCCCCTCAGCCTCCTCTTCTCCAAACTAAACCAGCTCCAGACCCTGTTGTTCTGAGGCTCTTCCCAAGCTGTATGGGAACATACACCACTGAAAATTAAGTTATTTTGACATGGGCCAGGTCTTTTTGGCCCTTTTCTGGTGCAGAATTCTTATAACTTGTAGTATAGATGCAAGATTTGTATTTAAATAACTCTGCAGGTCTCAACCATTTGCCACATTAATGGCACATTTTTTTTCTCTGATCAATTTTGAAGTGAGGGGGTTACAGGGGATGGCACTGGATGATCTTTATGGTCCCTTCCCACCCAAACCATTCCAAGATTCTGTGATTCTGATTCTATGATTTTCATTTGGCATTGAGCAGATCTTCTCCCTCAGATTAAAAACGATGCAAATAACAAAGACACCAGTGGTCTTTCTCTTCTCCCAGTGGCTTGTCCTGTTGTGGCTTTTCCTTTTATAGGATTTCCACAGGACCACCATGTCATAAGAAGACTTAGTGAAACAGCAATAAGAAATCTGCTTCATAGCTGATATTTATTAGCTGCTTTTTCGTTGCTTAGTGTCTGCAGTGTTCTTCCTTATTTAAAAAACAAACAAACAAACAAAAACTTCATCTTTGTACTCTCTTAAATTATAATCCTAAATACAAGTGCCTGGGGTTGAGCCACTTTGCTTGAGAAAACTGCCCAGTTGAAAAGAATCTGCTGTGTTTAGGGCTGAAGTATGAGGGAATGGAAGTATTTATGCTGTGAACCCTTTTGCTGCTCTTCACTCCGGCAGTAGGGTACGCTGGGCTTCTGTCCTTCCAGGGGGGCTTTTCCTAAAGATAATTTTCTTTAATTTTGCCCCAGGTAGCTGATTTATGTTGAGGTGTGTTCTTGAGAATACTGAGGAACTCAGAACTACCAAAACGTGGATAATTCCAAATTCCTGCCTAAATGCCAAACACTCACCTGGGTACCATGTGCTTGACAAGTTTATTAGCAGACCATCAGCTACTCCTAATAGATTTTTGTGATTTTTCATTGTATTTTACTGGTAGAACTTCAGGCAGTGTCAGTTAAACGAAAACTGTGCCATCGCTAAATTTTACTATGGGCAAGACTACTTTTTTTTTCTGTAGCCTCTCTTTCTTTTTGCTCCACTGCATCTGTTCTATTAGTATTATATTGTTCTAAGAGCGAGGGAATTAGACTCTGAATTGTGGCCTTCCTGTGTTAAACACTGTATTAAGGTCTTTAATTAGTTTGTTGAGCTCTTGTTTCATTTATTTTTGGCTGAACTTTTTTTAGAAGGAGAAAATACACCGTAGCTTTAGGGTGATGGCTTAAAAAAAAACCAGCAACAAAACCCCCTGAATCCCCTCCAGACAAACAGAGGTTAATTTAGGTTAACTCTAGGGTGTGCAAACAGCAGATGAAGTAATTCACCAGTAGTTTTCTCTTCTTTCAGGCATACTCCAGGCTATTTTAAAGGGTCCTGTTGTAAGAGAAGTGCCCAGAAGGCCATTGCTTTGCTGTCTTTGCTGCCAAGTCTGCCTGACCTTCAGTCATGGTCAGCCCAGCAGCTTGTGCAGAGCCTCCTCTAATGGTTTTCTGGTGTTTCCTGAGGCTGGGAGACTTGGGCAAGCTGCTGACATCCTGAGCTTGCTTTGGTAAGGCTTCTCTTGCTTCGGCGAGATTTTTTCGTCCTTAGAGCCTCCTGTTCTCCTGCTGGGATTTTGGAACTGGACATAGTTGTTACTGGGGTGCTGGATTTCAACCAACAATGGTCCCTCCTACGGCACATCATTCCTGGACTACTGAGGAAGGTTTGCCCTTTTAAATGTATATGCGTGGGCGTGCTTGCCATGAGAATTTTAGGAGTAAAACAGGACTTTAACTGCAAAATCGACCTTGTATGGTGTAGAAATGCAGGTGGTTCAGAAGAATCAGGAGAGCTGATATGTCATAATGGGATGGAGTCCATCACCGTGCGAGCTGAGTGGGCAATACAAGATGCTAGTGCAGAAACCCCAACAGGAAGAGTTTCACAGTGCAAGAGCTCTTTGTCAGAGAGAGGGGAATCCTCAGAAAATGAGTATATTCTTCAAGGTTTACTGGGTGGCTAAGGAGTGCTGGCCTGGGGGAGAGACTTGCCTGCTCATTGCTGCCCCATTGCAGCTTTTTCTCAGGTGAATAAGCTTCCCAATGGCCCATTTTTTTATGAGCTTTCTCCTCCAGGAATAATAGCAAAGTTATCAAAGGTCTCATCATTAACACCACTTCCAGGGCTGGAGTTGTTTTTCAGCAACCAATGTGTCAGTATTTGACCAGTTTCCTCTTCCCAGCAGCTTTTTGATATGGGGTAAATTGCCTGTCTGGAAATTACTCCGGTACATTTTTAAGCAACTGTAGGAAACATTTCAGCATTTGGTAATTTTGGTTCTAAAAATGCCTGTTGGGTTACACCACAGTATGACCAATCTCCGTAACTAATCTTCTACAGCTTTTTGTAAATTCTGGTAGAATCAGTGCTGCTGTCTCTTGAGCAAAATTCTGAATGAAACAAGGAAGAATGGATTGATCCTCCCGCTTTCGTTTCAGTCACAACCTCTAAGCGCTGTCTCCTTGATGGGCTGAGAGAGTTGGGAGGGTTCAGTCTGGAGAATGCTCCAAGGAGACCTTATAATGGCCTTCCAGTAGCTGAAGGGGTGACAGGAGAGATGGAGAGGGACTCTGGATCAGGGAGGGGAGCCATAGGACGAGGGGGAAGGGTTTGACACTGAAAGAGGGGAGATGGAGATGAGATATGGGGAAGAAATTCTTCACTCTGAAGGTGGTGAGAGCCTGGCCCAGGTTGCCCAGAGAAGCTGTGGCTGCCCAATCCCTGGAGGGGTTCAAGGTCGGGTTGGAGGGGGCTTGGAGCAACCTGGTGTGGTGGGAGGTGTCCCTGCCCAGGGCAGGGGGTGGCACTGGATGAGCTTTAAGGTCCCTTCTAATCCAAACCATTCTGTGATTCTATGAAAGCAACAATTTGAGGTTCTCCAGACACCTCCAGACACCCCGAAGCCAAGGACTAGGCGTACCTGCTTGCCATGGAAGGTTCTCAGAGCAGGCGGAGCAGGGCTCGGGATGCCCGGAGCAGGGAGAAGGGCAACATTAACGCCAGCAAACACAAACCCCTCGGGTTTCCCTGCCACAAGTCTCCCCCAAAGCAGATACAATGATTTCAGAGACTGACTGAGAATGGGGTGGGTTTACTGAAGCCCACATGGGATCTCACAGGGAACAACTCACATTTCCAGCAGAGGAAAAAATTCCTCAGCAATATCTGGGAATCTTAAGTAGTAGTAAGAGGATTCCCTCATGCACACACCCCAGGGAAGGTCTAGGTTCATAAGCACAGGGGTAAGGAAACCAACTTGGCCAAAAACCAGCATTACCCTCTCAGCTCTGTCAGAAATTTTATCTCTAACATTCAAATTGTTATTTCGTACCGTATTTTAAGTCTCTATGTAACAGAAGACCTGAAAGATTCAGAAATTTCTAAGCGAAATAGGAAATTGTGTTCCTGTTCAGTTATAATGGTGTAAGAGGAGGTGGTTGACTCTTGGCAAGAGGCGACCTCCTGCGCCCACAACCCTCCAAGAGATGGCTCCAGCCCACCCAAAGCTGTGGCACGGCCATAAATGAAGCCAGATGGATTTTATAATAAATACCTAATACCAGAATAACAAAGCCAGAAAGGAGGTTACTGCTGTGTACCTGAGATACGCTGCCCGAGTGGCCGTGCCTCTTGCACACCATTTGCTGTGTGACACCTTGAACCCCCAACCTCCTCACTCACCGTCCAACACCTGGGTGACCTCCATGTCATCGTTGAGGAACTGAATCATGGAAGAGCTGAGCTCCTTCTCTGTGCCATCGCTCTCGTCAGATGAAACCCCCTCTGCCTCCTGCTGGGACAGCTCAGCTTCTTCGTCTAAAAACTGCCTTCCTGCATGCTTAAAGAGGAAAAAATCCAAATTAAATTGTAGTCAGAAGCCAGCTCCCAATTAACTAACACTGAGACCTCCAATTACATCAGTTCCTGACTTGAGAAGATCAGCTGCTCAAATGGACAGGGATATTAGGCTTCTGGCTCTGAAAAGAGAAACCTCCCCAGGGAAAGATGGTGTAAAGAACCTGAAGTTCAGTGAAATAAGTGACAGCACACAAGTGTGTGTCCCACCAGTGCAGAGGGTGAAGATGGTGTGGGTTCAACCACTGGCAGAGGTGACCAGTGTGGAGCACTGCCCACACTGCACCACTCAGTAGAAAGGCCCAGACTACTAACACATGGTAGCTAAGCTACCCACAGATATATTGTTTTTAATTTATAAACCTACTTTTACTCATTTTATTTGCTTGCAAAGGTTTGCTCTGATTTTGAAGAGCTGGGTCACTGAACCCAAGGCCACTAGAGACTTCAGATCCAGACTGGTTTGCCCTTTTCTGTGTAGGTCTTGGGACTGTTTCATGAATTCATCAGACAACGCAACTCGTTATTGAGGAAATGCTCGTCTTTCAGGGAGGATGAGGCACTTCCCAGGTGACTGCAGTCCAGGGGACGTGACCTCAAACCCTGCTACCAAGTTCCATCAAAACCAGACAACACCACATTCACACAGATGTGCATGGAAACAAAATAAATGAGTTCAGGAAGATATTTTGTCAGAGCTACTTTGTATTAAGCTAACTTTTTCTCTTATAATTTAGGCTATAAAGTACTGAAGTAAAATGTGAAAAGAACCCAAAAACCATTATGTGTCCCAATTACTCCAAAAGAAAGACTCATTTGCCTTCAAAATGTTTTGAATGAAAAGCACAAAGCTGAAAATTGTTGTTCAGTACATGGCAGACAAGGGATCTCGAGTTAAAATAAGTGACATCTCTGATTTTCAATTTTTCCTAAGTCCTTTAATTATTTGCTTACACCAATTAGTGATCCTGACTGACAGGCAGTATTAATAGTTCCTTTTCTCAAAGAGTTTGCTCATTCTGAAACGCACCAGAGGTCACCTGTTTACAGGAAAGAGCTCTCAATGCTGTTGCCAATTAGTCTTAATCCTTCTTACTCCTGAAGGACCACGGAGAGGACAAACCCTGCAGCGTGAGAGGCCCCGAGGTACCAGAAACCAACAGTTGTGAGTCCGGTCACACTTGGAAACAATAAATTACCAAGCTCTTCCATTATTTATTGACCCTTTGAGCTCAGTGCTGGTGGCTGCCGTGGTCACCTTGGGCTTCCCACACTCTGCATTAATGTCACTGCAGGTCTCTGCTGCCACTACACGACCACGGCCTGTCCTTCTGACACAGCACCGACACCAGGGTGGACTGGACAGAGGGATTCCAGTGTCTTGGAGCTGCTGTGGATCTGGGATTCTGGCCCTTCCATCACTAGGGGTGTTTAGGTCAGATGATATGTGAAGGCAGAGTAGAAGGATACACACTCTCTTTCCAGGAAACTTTTGGTCTCACATAAAAAAAAACCCACATTTAAATAAAACTGAAAAATGGATTTTTCATCAGTGATGCTATAGGGAAGTCTCCATGATGAAGATTATCTTTAAAACATTAAAAATATCCAACATATTGTGCAGCACCAGATCCTGCAAAGGCCATAGAATAGAGAGAAGCTCCATTTTTTAGGCCACAGAACGCACACAGGCTCAGAATGAGCACAGGGAATTTCTGTCTTAAGTAAGCGAGACCAGTGCTCAAGAATTCTGGCATTTTCATTGTTTTTATAAAATTTCAATACAGACAAATTATAAAATACTTTCAGTTCACTCTTGCGGTTTGAACAGAAAGTAGCACCTCACAAAGTCTCTTTTTGCCTCTTTTTTTGTGTTTTGTGTTTACATACCTTGTATGAAAAGTTGCTCTTCACCTTCTGCCGTTTCGTACTTCTCAGCTGGTTTTGGTCCCGGGCTGAGCTGCTGCTCCTGATCCTACTTGAGTTCTTGCGAAAATCCCCGCTCTCGTCACTGGACACATCTGACTAGAGGAACATTTCACAAACACTTCAATAAATAAGAAAAAAGCAACCAATATTTTAATTACACTGTCCTCCTTCAACGTCTGGGGGTTTTTAAGCAACACCCGATTTCTGTGATGGATTTGCTACGGCAAAATAATGCAATAATGCAAATCATCTTCTTAAATACAAAAGGAACAGAAAAAACATGTTCTTTGAAAGAAAAATCAGGTCAAATGTGACTTTTTTTTTTTTTCTTCAAAGCTTTGTGGAAGAAAGGTTATTTTAGTGCCTTTCACAAAGGGAGAGGCTCAGCTTTCCTATCACAGTACTTTGCTGCCAAACACCAACTCCAAAGTCATCCATGGAGACCTTAGGAAAGAGCTGAAGGCAGGAAAGCATTTCCATTCTAATAGGCCTTGGGTCAGATGGCATCAAATATTTTTAGTAAGAACACCAGCCTACTGGCTGGAGAAAGAGCAAATATTTAAATATATAATCCATAAAGGAGTTAACATTATTTGTCTTCTGTCCCACCAGAGCCTGCACTGACCATGTTAAGAGGGTGTCTGCGCTTTCTGACGGCAGGAATCGGCGACTCAAAGTCACTCTCACTCAGCCCCTGGGGAGACACAAACAAGGGTCACTGCAACGGGGACTTTTGTTGTGGTGTTGGACTTGCCATTTTGCTTCTCATCTTTTTTGGTTTGTTATTTTTTCCTTTTTCTGAGACTCACATCAGGAGACTTCAAAACATTCTTTTTTTTCCTATTTTTTCTCTGGAAAACGATCTCCTCTTCACTCTCACTGCTGGTTCCTGCAGCAAAAATAGTAAACAACAGTCACAAGAAAATGCATTGTTCCCAATTCAATATTGCTATAACTGAGCAATCAAAATCTGTCTCTCTCATAAAAGTACCTCCAAAGGAGATTACTTATTGATCTATGGGGCAAATATTGTTCTCTTTAGCCTTGTTAATCAAAATAAACAATCTCCAGCTGAGACGGACAATAAATCCTGCTTCCCTGGAGAGCCTCGGAGTGGCAGTGATTACCCCCGGCAGCACACACACACAAAAGGGAGGTGAGAAATTAAACCAAGAGAAGTTCTTAAAAGTTGAGTAAGAGTCACACTTCTGGACGCCTTTTGTAACACACGTCCCTTCCAGTGCACTGAAACAACCTCAGAACTCACTGGAAACTCCTCTTCTTTCCCAATTCCTTCCAATTCCTTCCCAAACAAATAGGGGGGTTATGTTTTTACAAAGAACTGTCTCTATGAAATGCAAGTTCTTCGTTCCCCTCCTGCAGGACACAGCCCCAGTGCTGAGCGAGCCCCTGGACAGGGGGGTAGGTGTGCTGCCCCCGTGCCACCCTTCCTGTCCCTGTGCCACCCTTCCTGTCCCTGTGCCACCCTTCCTGCCCCTGTGCCACCCTTCCTGCCCCTGTGCCACCCTTCCTGCCCCCACGCTTGGCTTCAACTGCCCCTATGGCATCTGCCCAAATTGTCCCCGTGTCTTTGGCAGTACAGCAGGAGAGGGGAGATGGAGAGTTGGTCCTCACTACATTGCTCAAAAGGCTTGAAATTCTTTAAGGAAAAACATAAAATTTCCAAACTTGCCCCTTCTAAAATAACATAAATACCAGTAACTATCATTAACTGCCCAAGGAAGTTTTTAATGCCCAACCAGAAAAAGCCCTTAACCAGGTTCACCATTAAAACAGCAACTTGCTTCTTTGGGGGGTTGTTTTTTAAATTTATTTTTTAATTTTTTTTAATCTGGTTTTTTTTAATTATTTTTTATTAAATAGATTAAAATTTATTCTATTTTTTAATCTATAATCTATTTTTAATAAATAGATTACAATTTTTAAATTCAGCAAACTATTCAGGAAGAAAGATGGCATCCTACAATCCCCCATTGTCAGTCTGATGACTATCAGACAAATTCAAAGAGAAGGAAGGAAAAAAAAGCTTTAACCACCGGACTGTTTAACCAAAGGACTGTTTATGCTTTGTTTCAGTGTTTAAGGACAGTAACAAAACCATTCAGGAAAACTCAATGTGTGCTGTGAATCAGACTGGGTACTACTAAACCTGAATTATTTTGAAAGTAATTCAAGGTTATTCAGAGATAAATACAACAAAAGGTGCGAACATGACTGCAAGTCACCTATGAGTGAGGAATTACAGTGACTTATTGGCCATGTCTGAATACAAAGTGTATTTTAATGGTATATTGGTCCTAAACCAGAAAAAGACAGAAGGGAGAGAATACAAACAGAATAGAGGCCACAAACAGTCAATATTTTTAAGACAAAGGTATGAAGTAACTGTACACTGGAATCCCTACCTGCGGCAGGAGACACACGTGAACTATGATGGTTGGTGTCTTCCAGGGTTTTGGCTCTTCCTAAAGGGGAGCCAAGTGCATCCACGGCTGAACTCCCAAAGTTCTGCCCACGTGGGCTATGATCTACTTTATCTGCAAGAGGCACCTTGGGAATTTCCTCTCTGGCACTAGGGAAGCCATTCATAGGAATTCTTCTGATAACTTCAGTATTCCTAACCTTTCTGCTTGTAGGGGTGGAAAGTGCAGAAGCCAAAGGTTCAGGTGATCTCCTTCCCGTTCTCCTGGCTCCTGGCTCTGAGGAAGGCCCTGCAGCGGCAGCCTCAGCCCCTTCTCTGGCATCAATGCTCCTCCTCTGGAACCCCAGTGGTGTGGAAACAGCTCTTCTCTCAAGGCTTCTGCAATCCCACTTTGGTGATGTTTCGAGTCTGGAGCTATCAGTCAGTAACTGTGTTTTATCTTCGGTGGATGTACCACCTGCACCACTCCCCCAGGCGCCACCGAATTTTCTGGTATCATCAGTGTTTATATTTTCTTCAAATATTTCGTTCTCACACTCTTCGATGGAAAATCCCAGATCAAAGTTAACAGAAAACAGTTCTTGGGAACAGTCATAAAGATCATCACTATCCAGAGCCTGCTCGGTCGCTCTAACATCTCCCCACACTCCCAGGGCAGAGGTGTCACCCATCACTGGCTGCTCCTTGGGGGTCCTGTCAGTGCCCTCACAGCGCCCCTCTGATGGAAACCTCTCGGGGCTGTGCTCTGCAACTGGGCTAAAACCATTCCCTCTGGAATCTGACCCTGCCAAATGCTTGTTTTTCACAGAAAAACTCCCATTATTTGGGTCATAAAGGTGCTCATCTTCAAACAGATGTATACTCTTCTCTCCAGCAAGAATCACATTTTTCTTGTTCACTTCAAGATGTTCATCTTTTTGAACAAAGTACTTACTTGAAGGGTTATTGGTCAGACTGTGACTTGTTGCAGGAGTTTTCTTTTGAATTTCAGTGAATTCTTCGTCGTCAAACAGACTGTCAAAGCTGTCATTGCAGGGAAGTCCCTCTTTGCCATTAGCAGCAGCAGGCTCAGGGGACGGTGCAGGTTTTGAAGAACAGGCACTTACAGAAGCCAATTCCCTGGAGACTTTGGGTTCAGGATTGCCCAAGAGCAGCAGTGAAGGATCAGCTTCTGAGGGTACAGGAAAGACTCTGCCCTGCAGTCTCTCTGAGTAACTACCAGAAATAGCTTTTTGAAAAGGATATAGTGTTTCTTCATTTCTCATCATGTTTTCAAAATCAGAAAGTTTATTCAAAGAGGGAGGAGACTGGAATAAAAGCCTTTTCACATGGGCAACCACTTGTTTTAACCAAGCAGGTTCCTCAGATGGTTTCACAAGTCCAAATGAATCCAAATATGATTCAGGAAGATAAAATAAGTCAGAGGACACAGGTGACTTCTCAGCTGAGAAGCTACTATAACCCGAGTCTGCGTGGTTCGTCTCCAGTGAGCTACAAGCTTTACCTACAGTTTGGTATTCCTTTGCTGCTGCACTTTCATCAATTGTAGTGCTGTCACTGTTGTCACACAGTTCAATAAATGAATTTAAGTCAAACGTCACCTCTATCTCCTCATCCTTGGGACTGCCCTGGTCCATATTTTCACCCAGAGCAAGGCTGCTGGCCGAGTAAGAAGCTGAAGTATCTGTAGGCAGTGTAGGCACTTCTAAATTTGGTCCAGAAGATCTTTTGGGACTCTTTTTTGGTTTTGTCATTTTAAACGTGGTAAAGAGTTCACTCCTATTCTCATTTGTAACGGGTAAAAATGATTTTACTTTCAATCTGTGTGCCGTGTCTTTCCTGGACGAGCGTGCCTTCTGCCCCACCGTGGAGCTGGGCATGGAAGGATGCCTTTTATTCCTTCCAACATGAACATCTTCCAGACGTAAGTGAGGCTGAATCTCCAGTTCATAGCTGCAGTCTCCCTGGTGACACACACAGAGCAATGTTTACTACAAATACATACAGGCTTACAGGGACTCGTCATAAGGATATTTAAAACAAGCATCCATTTCTTGCCTGGATGAGTAATTGGGTAAGACACAGGGACAGGGAGCCAGGAGCTGTTACAGCAAAGAACTTCCTTAGGCCACTGCACATACCCATGACCGTTCTAACTGGGGGGAAAAAAAAAAAAGAACAAAAAAAGGCAAGTCTGGCAGAAGTGCTGTGTGCCAGGACAAGAGTCCAGAGGACAAATATAGCATCTGGGACAAACTGGAGTAACCCAATTTCGGGCTTATATGGGGTTATGTAACTGTCCCAGTTCCACTCCGGCACTCCAAACACTTTCTCCCAAACAAAATACTTTCTCCCAGTGAGCCCAGTTAATACTGATGGAATGAAAGGACAGAATTATAATTATCACATTTTAGCCTGAATGTGTGCAACCCGTAGAATCTTAAATTACCTGCTCAGCTCTTCTATAGCCTGGTAAGCCCCAGTGTGTACCAGTCACCCAGTAAATAGGTCACACGGGAGTGAGAAACCAGGCATTGCTCTAATATTATTGCACTCAATTAATGACCTTGCTTACAATTAATTACTGATTCAGTTTAAAAAGCAATAGGTTTTTTTCATATAGAAAATAAAAAGGAAAAAGTAAAGTTAGGCTATTATAACTTTCATTTCAATACATAGATACATATATATATACACATACACACTCTGTTTTCTAGCATTTAAATTTAAGATATCTAATATCAAAATTAAAATTAACCTCTCTCTCCTCATAAGCTGCTTTGGACATACATTCTCTAACGACATTCAGACATCTGCCAAACCCCTGGTGAGTTTGTTATTTAAAAATGACAAGATACGTCTGTGAACAGATACAATATAGATTTTAACAATTATAATTCCTTTAATGGAAAGCTTGATTGAAACAGAGGGAGAAGCAGCACGGACAACCAGTATGTGTTTTCTGACACAAACCAGCTCCCATCTTCAGACCTGTTTGTTTGTTAGCTCTAGTGAAGAAGAGTTTTTGGATTCCCAGCTTTCACACCGAGTGTTAAATCCCGTGGAGCTGACGCTGCCCATACAGTCAGTCTCACAGGTATATTTTCTGGTTAACTTATGTTTTGGCAGGAACACTAACAGAAATCCCAACAGTAAGGCCGGTGGTTTTCCCCCAGTATTTTGAGTAGGTCAAGCAGATACCAAAGCAGACATTCCAGTCTATTGGAATGACAAGTGTATGATACAAGATATGGGCATATGACATATTTTTGCCATGACAGAATTTTTCCTGCTTTACTTTATACTACTTTTCCCACTGATTTCTGAAATTCCAATCCCTTTTTGGAATAACAGTGATCACTCAACTAGTGTTTAGACAGAAGTATCCAAAACAACTCTTTCCTGGCTAAGGCAGCTCTCTCCTTCACTCAATTTCAAACTTACTGGTACAGAATTTAATTCTCCAGCTTTTTAGAACTTGCTCACAAGATGATTATTTATGAAATATATTCCATCTTTAACTTTTATCACCAAAAATTATTTTTTACTGCTGTAAAAATTATTCCTTTTAGCAACCAGGTTAAACAATTTTGATGCTTAGGTGATTTCACTGACCTCCCTGCCAGTGGAGCACAGGCCATTATTTATTCCTTTCAGAAACTGGTTAATGAACAGGATGATCAACCCCTCCTTTTCCACGATTGCTTTGTTTCCAGAAGAGACTCCAGGGGAAGGAACACCTTCTCTTGATATTCTGTTTGGTTTCCGTGAGACATAGTATCACGGCATGTTTTTTCAGAAAACTGAGATCACTTAATTTAGGTGGGAAGACTATTTTTGGCTGGTTTGCCTGCACCCGGGGCACAAGGGCTTCACGCAGGGCTGGCGAGGGACACCGAGTCACCCCGAAAGGGGGCAGAGACACCAGCTCAAATTAACACAGCTGAGCCCGTCCAGGTGCCACACAAGCTGCTCGGTCCCCCGTCCCTCACACATGGCTGACACCCCAGAATCCTTGCCCTAATCACTCTCCCTTCTCACTGCCAGCACAAACCCCCACAGGATCATTAAAAACAGAAAGCACCTGCAATTAAAGATCTGAACAACCTAAAGCAGATCTCAGTTAGCGTCCAGGCTCAAATCATTAGGCACCGAATCAGAAAAATCAATATGGGCACAAAGAAACTATTTTAATTGGAGAGCTGAGGCTTTTTGGTCTGGCAGGTTGTTCCTGGCAGCCTTCCTGTCTGAGAACAAAATAAACACCCTGCTCATGCTCCCCTCGGGGTGTTCTGCAATACAGAACAGCCCAGCCACCTCTGCAGAGCCTGCTTCTGAGCATCCCAAGACAGAGGATTTGCTTTGATTCAGTGCCCAGACGATAACAGAGCCCCACGGTACAAACCAGCAGTTCCACAGATGGGTTAGTCCCTCTTGTCACAAATGCTGTAACTAAACATCATTTGCCACCTAAAATTGTTACTGGCTGGGAAGAACTCTCGCCACATCTCAGATCAATATTTTAACCAGAGAGTGGCAATGAGAGTCTAAAAAAAAATAAAAATCAAAATATTTCATTGTCCCCCCTAAAACATGTCTGAATTACAACTTCAAAGTCATGGAAAGCCTCTTTGGGTTCTTTGGAATTTTAGGGTATCCTGGGAACATCTTCCCTGCTGCTGGGCATTTCATCCCAAGAATCCTTTGAGGCAGCCTAAGACAGATGATAAATGACAAAATGATTTCTGTGGCAGTTGTTCTGGGTTGAGCTTCTGAACCCTGTCTCCCAGGGTGTTTGGTACCAGAGATGACTCGAGTGAAAGAGAATCCTTCAAATGAGAGTCTTTGGGTTTTCTGTGTCTTTCCAAGGTGAATAATTAACGACTGTTAAGCTCACACTGCCAACTCTGAAGTGGGGAATGGTCACCCTCCCGCGTCCTCCCACATCTGACAACATTCTGACTTTTACCAAGTCCCTAAAAACTGCATCCCTCCCAGGGAAAAAGCCAATGCACTTACACTTCAGTATTTCCCGTTCCTTGTCCTCAGAAACTTGGACAAAGAGCATTTCAATAAATATGATTACTTTGCCCTGACCTTCTTTCCAAACAGTACAGTTTAATTTTCAAAAATGCTTATAAAAGCTATTGAATTATTTTGCATAAGGACAACTTGATTTGTTACCATGTAACACAAAAAATCCCTGCTTGTAGGGAGTAGAAAATCCAATCCCATCTGCCCAGGTCCTGTTGCTGTAGTAATAAAGCCACACGGGCATTAAAGGCTTTTCTGCGGTGGATGTGCCTGGCGCAGGGGGAATATTTGGGATTTCTCTTATTTTGTAATTTTCTTTTGATTGTGCCAACTTCTTCTCTAAGTTTTTAAGAGCATATAAATACAATATACTTTTTTTTTTCCCCAAAACATTTTCACTTCATTTATTTAAAAGCATCTAAGTTTTTTAATTGAGTTTTTAAAATTTATTATGCAGGCACAACTGCACAGGAGGTTTCTTGGAATCACTGAACGGGAACAAGGAAAGGAAAGCTAAATATCAGTGAATTCCTGAGCTTTCTTCTGTAACAGAAAAGAAGACACCCATAAAGAACATTCCAACACCTCCTGAGCTGGCTCGCATTAAGTTATTACTAATCTCTGAATGAGATTCTCCCCAAGAAATAATTAGTTTCATCAGAAACTTCCAGATCATTTGGTTATTCATAGGAAAATAATGATTTGCCTGGTTTTAGATTTTATCCCCCAGTAAGAAACTAATCAATAGGACTGTGGTTTGAAGTTCAATATCTTAGTTATTTAAGGAAATAGCTTCAACTCGCATTTGCCTTAAATCCTTCTGCTATTAAGAACCATAAATGAACGTCAGACAGATTAGCAGGGGTATATTTGGCAATGGAATATTTATAGTAGGAACTTGGATGCACAATACATACGTGCAAAACCCTTTTGCCTCGCTGCTAAAAGCATTGTGGTTTCCATCCTCTTATTTTCATACAAGACTAACATTTTAGGTAGCTTTTTACAGGCTTAACTTCTGCTAAAGGTCAATTTCCCAGAGGCTGTACTGCCCCTTTACGCTGTCCCACTCTCTAACAGCAGCGTGTCCTGCAGTGTCAAACCACATCTGAACACCACGGTGAAGCCAAGCTTCTGAGAGCTTCAACTTGCTTTAGAAACAGCCTTCACCAAGAATCCCTTGGCCAGAGGGGTGTATAGAACACCAAGCCTGAATGAAGCCATCCCAACCCCTGCCTGTTAATGCACAGCATCAGGCAGGAATACAGCCAAGACACAGCCATCTCTACCAACACAATTTCTGGGCAGAAATTGAAAAAATTAATATTTTCTTCTAAGAACGAGCATTCTACTACATGAAAAAAATAATAATCAGTGTAGTAGTTACTGCCAAAGTAAAACATCCACGTCTCTCCACAGGTCAACGTGACATAATCAGGTTTTGGCAAAGCTTGATTTTTGAAAGATTCTGATTTTATGTGACCTGATTTTATAAGACAATTTTATATGCTATAGTGTTGGGAATACTATATCGTAAGGAAAATCTCAATGTATGAAATCACAATACTACGTGAATATTTATTCAAGTTTAAGTTCAAATTATAAACTTCAAATCCAGCCAGTAAGAAAACAACCAGGCAAATACCCCAAACAGCATGCAGAACACGGAGGGGGGTGAAGGATTCAAGACCACCTTTCATGAAGATGGAAGCAGCTCTGGGGGCAAGGGAGGGGCAGTGGATGTTCTCTACCTGGACTTTAGCCAGTTCTGGCACATCCTCCTAGCGAAACTCCTGAGATATGGTTTGGACAATACGGGTGGGTAGAAAACTGGCTGGACCACCATGATTGAAGCATTTTGAGGACTGATACGAAGTCCTGGCAGCATCTATAGCTGCCAGAAGTGTTCCTCAGGGGGTTTCAGTGTTTAACATTTCTACTACTGACTGTGACTACAGCACAGAGAGCACATTCAATAGGTCTGCAGATGCCACCAGGGGACAGGAAGCAGGTGACAAGCTTGAGGGCTCTCTGGAGGGTCCTCAACAGGATGAGAGAAACCTCAGGACAGAAAAATGAGACAGCAGTGTGCCCTTGTGGCAGCAAAGAGGATGGCACCTGGGCTCCATCAGCAAGAGAGTGGCCAACAGGGCAAGGGAAGCGATCATTCTCCTCCGTTCATCCTCTGTGAGGCCACATCTGGAGAGCTCAGTCTAGTCTGGGGCCCCCAGTACAAGGAGCATCTTGGGCTGGATCAAGTCCAGCAGAGGCAGCCAAAACTGTCATGGGGTGGGAGCACATGGGCTGGGCAAGACAAGGGACCTCTGTTCAGCCTCAAGAAGAGGGGCCTTATTGCCATCTCTATCTTATGTGAGAGCAGAGGGCAGACAGGGCCAGGCCTCCTGGAGATATACCAAGGCTGGAGTTAATGGGCACAACATGGAGAAAGGGAAATTTTGATTAGATATCAGGAGAAATGCTTTCACCATAAAGGTAGTCAAAGGCTGAACCAGGGGCTCGGAGAAGCTGAGGGGGAGTTCTGGCCCTGGAGATCCCAAAGGCCTGACTTGTCGAGATCCTGAGCCACCTGGTCTACACAGGCCCTGGACTGGACCCGAGATCTCCACAGGTCCCAACTGAGCTATCTGTGGCAGCAGCGATGGCCCGCAAAGTGGGTGACATTCACCAACAAACGGTTTAGCAGAGACATGCTTTTTAAATAAAACATTTAATATAGAAAGGTTCTTTGGTCTGATTTACCGTATAGTCACACCCTTTTCTCTCAGTGTGCACTTTGTGATTCACCAGAACTGAAGCCGTAGAAAGACTGAACAAGATTGGTAGTAATGGAAACCCAAACCCCCTCTGCCACCCTCCCATGTGCTCTCCCGTTGGCCGGATGGAGGATCACTCTCTTGGGCAGACCTTTCAGAGAAGGCAAGGATGACTTAAAAAAACATTAATAAGACCTGCATGGGAACCCACTGCCAGCGCTGACAAAACAGATTAAGAGATGTTGCACTTTTGCTTTTGTGAAACAATTACGGTGAAGCTTTGATGTCCTCAAACCTTGCTAATTTGGTTTAGATATAAGAAAGAGGCCAACAACCACTGAAGTTTAAACACTGGGTGGGTGTCAGTACTAATTACAGCTCCTGCTGTGTCAACCTTGTCAGAGACAGAGTCACCACTGGTGTCTGTGTTTCCCTAAGAGAATTCAGCAGGGTGAAGTGATGCATTGTAACCTCTCACATCCCCCAGAGTCACTCGAAGGTGTTTCCAGCAGGACAGTGACATCCAATTCCAATTTCTCCACCAACTGATGAGAAAGTTCCATGTCTCCACCTATGACTGGCTAAGACAGATCAGAGAAAGCTGGCTGGAAATCAATCCAGCCGGTGCCTGAAAGGTTGAGCTGGGAGAGCTGCATGAGGCAACCCCAGTCTTTTGAGTGCAAGGGAAGTATCTCGAGTAACCTGACATAAAGCCATTAAATTAGGAATCGTGAAAGCCAACTGTTTATCACTTGTTACCAATTAATAGCTGTATCTCTTCCTTTCTGATGCAGATCTCCCAGCATTTTCAAAGATACAGACCCTGCAGGGTGCTGTGCATGAGGAAGCCATCGGGGAGAGTTCATGTGCTACCAGGGCACAGGGCAGCACGGTTTGTGGGCAGAGCACACCCAGAGAACATACCCCACACCCTGCCTGTGCTGCATGGCCACCAGCAGCACTAAGCTAAGCACACTGCAATGAGCACAACACAAAGCCATAGCCTGGGTCCTGCCTGTTGAAGGGACAGCCTCTGTCCACCACACAGAGGTGAGCTGCACTGTCTCGCTCCCACAAGGGCCAGTAGGCAGACCCATCTCTCAAAGTTCTGGGAAAACACTTTGCTCATAATTTTTGACAGCTACTGTGGCAGAGTTTGGGGGAGAAGACTGAAGTCTCACTTGGTGACTAATAAATTTACTCTCTAAATTATTTTAAGGGTGCCAGATGTCGGTTTAGCACCAACAACTTCAAAGGTGCTTGGGAACCTGATCAGACTGCTGGTATCATTGCACTGTCACAAAAGGAACTGAAGTCACAAATACTTGAAGTGCCAGAAGTGGTGGTGGGGAGGGAAGTCCTCAATTAGAAGAGCAATTCTAAATTGTTTAACCATTTCTTTGCCTCTTGACTTCCTTCAGCTCTCCATACCTGCACTCTCCCCACTGCTTCCTCTCTGGCAGTAGGTTCCTGACCCTGCCTTGGGAACACAGACCCTCTGAGAAGTCAAGAAGGCCACTGTTCTGTGACAAAGCAGAAGAGCTTATCTTAGCTCTGAAAGTCTCTTTACAACTTGCCATTAATACACTTTCCTAGCAAGGAGCACAACTACAATGTCTCTATTCTCTTCCTTGATTACTCTAGTTATTCAGGAAACTGTGGCAGCTTAGCAACAGATTCTCATGACCTAGAAAACTTCAACACATTAAAAAGCAATATGTGTGGAACATAAAAGAGGAAAAAGTAGTGTGGTGAAAAACTGAAGTCTTCAAGTACTTCAACAGATCCACTTCTACACACCTCCTTGTACGTGCCCTTCACTATAAAGGTGTATCTGCTATTTGTAATTGACAGCAAAAATAATTCTAGTCTCCCAGATGTTTTTCATCCTTTTGTTCGACTGCCCTTCTCTTATCCTTTAACTCTTAGGAACAATAAGCTTTTTAATTAAAGCTTCCCCAGAAAACAACCCATAAAGCCTCAACACACAGCCACCTTAAAACACGCATTACATTCTGGTACAATTTTTATGGGATGCATCTAATGTACATACAGGACACAAAATCATTTCCAATTCCTGTTACACTCTGGAACTTCTAAGATCACTCTTGGAGTCTTGAGACAGAGCACTTACTATGTTTTAATTAGTCTGACTGTGCATTAAATACTTGTTCACAGCCAGCCAAAACCTTACCTGCTCGTGTCTTATCAGCTCTATCATCTCCATAACACCGATAAAATGGTAGCAGCGCTCCGAGTGATCGACCACGGAGGTAGGAAACGGGCGGTTCTGCCAAATTCTCCATTCAGACAAGGAAAGTTCGTGAGTTGCCTCCTCTTGATGCTTCTGCAGTTTGGAATTAAGATTGGCAGGGAGATTTGCATCAAGAAATTATTTAGCAAAATAATGCCTACTTCTCTGGCAGGGACCATAAATACTCTGAATGCAGGAAAGTATCTAAACGTTATCACAAATGTTTCAGTCTGGTTTAAATAAGAACAATTCCGTGCTTTGTGTTGTCACGGCTCTTCAAGGAATTTTCAAGGATTGTTGTAAGTGGTGAAATGACACAAAAGCTCCAAATTTTTTCTCTGAATCATAAAAGAGCTTGTAAAACTTAAGCTTTTCTTTCAGGAACACTTTTATAGTTCTATAAACAAGGGAGTGAAAAAGCGTGGATACAATCCCATCACCAATACAGCCTCCTGCATGGAATTCTTAGAAACAGACAGAAATTAATGGACTTTGAGAGATTTTTTTAATGTATTTTTCATTTGTAAAGCTAACCTCAAAGACCCATTTCAAACACTTAACTCTTAAATTCTTTACCTCAAAACCCCACACATAATTCTCAAAATTACATTTTTAATATGTAATTCTCCTTCAAATGTTAATTAGGGTTTCCTTTAGGCCTCACGCCGAAGGAAACATTACCATTAGGTTATACTCACTGACACTTCTGCCAGGTTTTCTATGGTTTCAAACCGAGTTTGAGGCAACACCGGTTCCTTTACTCCATCGATTTCCTTAATCCTGTAACATCTGTCCCATATTTCAAATTCCTCAGGTGACAGAGACCAGTTCTCATGATGGTGCATTTGCTTTTGGCCTATTGGGGGAAAAACAAGATGAGGAAACAGGTTATCTATGTGAAGAAAAATAATACACAGAATAAAAAGAACTTTGTTTGATACCAGTTGAAAGGAAAAATACTCTCTGTGCCAGATATAGAGAATCTGATGTGAGATACAACTAGCAAAACAGTGTTTAAATGTTATAATTATGGATAAATCTATCCAGTAAACCATTTTTTGGAGGGAGGCATCATGTAAACAAAGATACAGATAGGCAGACAGACCTAAATATGTATACCAAATACCCACGGGCCCTGAAGACAGTACAGCAAACAGGGAAGGCATATGGCTCTAAACATGGGTCTCATGAACCTTGGGGAACAAACTGCAAATAAATGAAAGCTTTCCCCCCCCCCCTTTTTTTTTTTTTTTTTTAAGTTACTCTTTAAATACTGGAAAGCAATATTAATTTCTTATGACATTTTTTGAACTGATCTTCTCTATTAAGGACATGTAGATGAATAAAAGAACAGAAACAAAAGTACTATGAAAACTCCCCAGTAAG
This sequence comes from Gallinago stenura, assembly GCA_027564225.1. Taxonomy (NCBI): domain Eukaryota; kingdom Metazoa; phylum Chordata; class Aves; order Charadriiformes; family Scolopacidae; genus Gallinago; species Gallinago stenura. Next base: position 962,358 of record JAOQGM010000039.1, on the reverse strand, counting down.
CAAGGAAATTTAAAAAAGAGGCTCATGAGTTTTATTTTGCCTCCTAACTGCAAGTGGGAAGCACAGGGCAGCTGTGAACACCAACGCTGGATAAAACCAAAAAATAGTGCTCGTATGGCAGCTTATTGAAGCCAAGGGCTGCAGTGCCACTCCTGGCAGGCTGACAGCAGCCCCGGTGCCACCACCAGCCAAACGAGTGCCAAATCCCCCAAACCAGCCAGCCCTGCCAAAGGAGCATCCAAACAATCAGCACTAAGAGCGTGTTGAGAATGTGGATGCTTTCAGCCCAGAGAGATGAAGGCTGGAGAAAAATAATTAAGTTAATGTGACAATCACTCTGCAGACAGGATTTGGGATGAATCTGCAGCCAACACTCTATTCTGAATTAATGCCATGGAAGAGGAATCAGTCTGTACCTCTCAATCCTCTCAAATTGCAATTGCCAGGGACTGTGTCTCCACGGGACAGTGTGACAATGTTCATTAGAGACTCTGTCAATGTTCATTAGAGACTCAAAACCAGATCCCTCAGAATACTAGGCTCAAGTCCTGTTCAGAAAAAGTCTCACAGCTGGAAAAAACTAATCAACATTAAATTACAGGTGACTCAACCGCTCCCTTCACCAGAAACACTAATTTCTTACAACATGGGGAAAGGACTGAGCATCTGACCCAAATTCCTGGGTGTCTCTGGCTAAGGGAGGAAAGCAGGAGCTGAACTCTCCGTTCAGACTCAGCCACACAACCCAGGTGCTGAAGCAGATCTCACACCGAGAGAAATGACCTTAAAGCACCCTATTTTTCAAGTCCACACTTCTACTTTTGACATTTTTAACCCTCTCTGCTGTCGTTCCACTCATCTTAGATAGGAAACATGGCAGAGGCTCTGGCAGGACTGACATTTCTAACTGAAATGGAGAGAAACAGGGTCCCACAAACATGACCGCTGCCAGCGTGTAAGTAAAATACACTTTGAGACTGAAGGGCTGGAGACAACTCAAAACCGATACAGCCTGAAAAGAGGGGAGTACAGTAGCTGTGAGGAACCAGGAGAAGAAGAATTCACAAAGTGAACTTACTAATGTGCTACTCAAATTTAGCAAATTCTTGAAAAAAAACAAAGAATATATAGAAACAAAATATATAGAAGGAAGAATCTCAAGTTAGAATGGGTTATTTGCTCTTGCTGCTGCACTTTTGGAAGAAAAGCTCATTCAACTGAAGAACACGCTTGGTTAGTGATGGGGCAAGACAGCAATGATGTATCCTTTGGGTACTGACAAAGAGATAAAATTTATGAAATAGGTTTTGAAATGGAAGGATAGTGTAAAATTAATAGAAATTGGATCAAACTGAGAAGAACAGGAAATTAATTTTGACTGGAAACAAAGGACAACGCTTGAAATTCCTATGACACTTCTGCCTCTGAGACTGCAATTCCTGTGCACATCTGCTCTTCCATAGGCTGCCCTGAGGAACCTCGGGAACAAATGAAAAGTAGGGGAGCATAAATAGGACAACTCACAGCTCATTTGTTACTGCTAGTTTTTGTAGCTTGTTTCCCATCTCTGTGTTCACCCTCTTGTTTGCCAAGAGATCAGATGTAGATTTTGCAAATAACAATTTTTGTGACCAGAAGCATTTGGAAACCACTGGACTCTAACTACTCAGGTACCAAAATGCAAAGTTTCCCGAGGCTTTTAAGAGCTGCTTCTTTCAAGAAGTTGCTATTTACAGAAAGCACTTGAAGAGATCGAGCATGACCATTTCCAAGTATTTATAAAACTTAGCTCTTTCTTCCTATCTTATAATTGTGTTCAGTTCACTGAGCATTTCAGTCCCGGGTAACTGCATCAGCTGAAGAGCCATTTCTCTTTTTGGATTCATTTTCCTCCAAGGGTGCGTGCAATTCATAAATGTCCTACCCTTGATTTCTCCTTTTCTTCAAAATCCTTTAGTTTTCAAACATTTCTGTTCTATTGTGATTTACAAAGGAATAAGACATACTTTTCTTGTATTAATAAAAACATTAAGCCTAACTGTTAACGCTCAAAACCAGATTTGGTATAGAATTATCAGTAAATATTGAAGTGACAATTATGCCACCTGACACAGGTATACGGGAACTCCTCAAAAGGCATCATGAACATTTGCCTCCTCCGTAGCTGGAGTTTCCGACCTTCAGTCACTGACTCCATGAGAAAGTCTATGGAAAATAATAGGAAATAAATGTCTGAAGTAGGGATATTTAAGGAGAACTGCGACTTCAGTGTGCTAAAGGAAAAGGAGGAGGAATGAAGGCAGCAGCCAGCACGGTGGCACAGCACAGTGGCACATCCCTGCTAGAGAGCCCGAACTCCTGGGAGCAGGTGGTTCTGAGACGCTGCAATATAACAACATGAGATGGCAGCTTACGCAGCGCTTAGAGCAACACCATAATCCTCTTACCGGTGACACAGGAAAAGAGAGCAGATTTGTGCCCGAGGGAACTAGCTCGTCTCTCTTTGGAAAGCGTTCTGGAATCGCTCGGTTCGTATTTTTCAGCAGTAATAAACATTTTATGCAGCTTCGGATTTATGCCTTCTGGAACCATACGAGGGCTACGCTGGTAGAAATGAAGGGTTTTGTTTCCTGAAATAGCTTTGTGGATGCTCCTTTTGTTACACTGGCTTTGATTGTAGGTCTGTAAAAGAGCAGAGAAATCATATGGGGTTGGATTGGTTTTTTTGATCAAAAGTGAAAGAACACCTAAGTGATGGTGGAGCTTCTCATTATTTTAAATTCACTATCGAGATGCTTTTTGGTGGTCTTTTTTCTTTTTTTCCCCAAACACAGCTAAACCAAAATATGATGCAAGGCCCTGAGAGCCAACCTTACACCCTCCTGTGTGAATATTGCCAGCTCAGGCGACATCACTGCTTCTGCAAGTTCCTGACTTGCCGTTTGCCTCCACAAAGCAGAGAGAGGAGAGGAACAGAAGGACAGAGATGAAAACAACAAAGCAATAAAGCTGTATTGAAAATCCAATAATCTATATATTAAAACCTGGCTAGTAAGTTGGGTTTTTTTGCTTTTTGATTTTTGGTTTTTTTTAAAGAGCTTCCATACTAAAATATCTAAGTCAAATGACATTTGAATTACCATAATTCTGTGCCTAGGTAAAACCACTCAAGACAAATGTGACAGAAGCAAGGAAGTACCTTGAAGAAGTACTAAAGAACAGTGGTTGTTCTTTAAGTTGCAAACAATACAAAATATAAAACAATGTACAGCTTTTTTTTACGCTCTGATGAGAAGTAGGCCCAGCACTTGAGAGAAAAAAGAAACACAGCCCTTGCCTGGGGGAACTGACATCTGCAATAGATAGAGGGATGATGTAAATTACATTACATCAGAAACAGAGAACGGAGATCACGCAAAAGAAAGGCTGCTACCTACAAATCCCTGCTACCTACAAATTTAAACCAGAGGCACATCGATTACACAGGTCTCAGCCTTCTCTGTCACGAAATCTGCTTTAGCTCAGTATGAACCTCACGAGTGAACAAAACCAGCAAAGAACAGAATCAATTTTCCACCAGAAGAGTGAGGTGCACCCTAAAAAACACCTTGCATTGCCACAGGGGCTGCACAATGAAAGTGTAAAGCTGCTGGTTGGTGTTACTCTGCAGCCACTCTCACGGAGGAGTGATGTCAGCAGGGACTGCCGTGCCTCTTCCTCCTCCTCCCTACCCTGCCCCCCCAGGGGGATGAAGGTGGGCAGCGTGCTGGTACCCCTGAGCATCCCCGCTCCCGGCTCACTTTTCCCCTGGTGCATTAGTTTCCCCAAGGGGCAGCCTGCACTCAGAGACGATTAATTACACTCCGAGTTGAGTGCTGAGGTTCAGGAATTTAGCAAAAGTAGATTTCCACTTAAGCTGATCTCTTCAGACCTCACACGCAAGCCCGCGGCCGCTAAGCGCTTGTCGGAGAGCGCGGTGTCGTCAGCGGTTCCGAGTGAGACGCTGCCAGACCTCCCGCTCCCAGCCTGTCCCCTCTTCCACACATTGTTCTGTACCCCCGGCAAAACCTCTCGGTTTTCAGAGTTTCAGTCTGTCCTTCACAAAATAAGTGTTATTAAGAACAAAGACTTGAAGCCCTTCACACTGAGAAAGTGCGCATATTTTTAGAAGGCTGTGGGTTATTATACTTTCCCGAAAGGACAGGAAAATGCTGCCAGGGGTGAGTTTTAATGCACAATCTATAGTTTCCTGGGATAGAGGGAAGGAGTCTGTTTTCCCTGTGAGAAGGAAGCTGCCCACTCACCCGCTCCTCCCGCCCTTCGGCGAGGATGACCACGATCCTGCCCTGCCGCCGGCGCCCCGTCCGGCCCATCCTCTGCACCAGGCGAACGGGGCTCTTCTGGGCGTCGAAGCAGATGATGAGATCGACCTCTCCGATGTCCAAGCCTTCTTCCCCGACGCAGGTGGAGACCAGGGTGTTATACCCACCCTCACGGAAGCGTTTTACCACCTGAGTATAGTTAGATTTAACAGGTTAGTCAGAAAGCCCCTTGTACACACTCTACAGGTCTTCTAGACAGAAGACAGAAATAATTAATTTATACTTTAAAGCTACAAAACTCAGTCATTCTGAATTTGTCAACTAGTGATCAAATACCATGCACTAATGTCACCAACATCAATATACCAAATCTTCAATTCTAAAAGAAAGGAAAAAAAGCACACCTTATTCTGACTCCAACCATGCCATTCTTCTAAAATTCATCTTCCCAACTTTGCAATTACTTTTTTATTATTTTTTTAAAAAACTTTGCTAGACCAAAGTATAAGCATATATCTTATTTTCTCTGCCTACAAGAAAAAAAAAATAATCTCCCTAAGCAAATATTTTAATATTTCCCCAGATTTTCAAATATGTACAAGTTATCATTTGCTAACATAATGTAAACGTATAAAATATTTGCACTTCTACGTTCTATTCAGTGAGTAAAATTTTGGATCCTCTGAAAGCAACTGAACTACACAGGAATTAACTAACGACACTTTGGAGTGTGCTCACTGCCACACAATCCCTGTCGCTACTCAGAGAGTTCGTTACACAATTAATTCTCTTTGTCACTACTTCCTAATACAAGTCTCATCTTTTCTCTACCTCAAGTTGCTCCTTCTGCGTGAAGCCTTTTGTGCTCTTCCCCGTGGAATGGCCAACGAAGGTCATCACTCGCACAGCGGGGCTGAGGCGGGACAGCATGTCTGCGATTTCCTGCACGCTGTCTCGGAAGGATGAGAAGATCATCACCCTGGTACCCACAGCCTCCAGGGATGGGCTTTTGGCCCTGACCTCATCTGTCGGAGTTCAAAAAGCCAGAAAACATTTTTATGCAGAATTTTAAAATAATTACCAATAAAAAACGCAAGGACGGGTCATCCCATAAGCTAACACATTCACAGCTCTCATCCCCCCTAATGGGAAGGTTTTGTTCAAGTGCACTGCATTTTGATTTTTTCAAAAAAAATTTTCTTTGTAACAAATTTCATTTTTTTTAAAAATGAAGCAAATAAATAAATAAATAAAAACCAGTAGGCAAAACTGACATTTAGGAGCCTCTCAACCCATTTAGGCCAACCTCCCAGAAAACGCCTTGAGATGTATCTGCTTAAACAATTCCTCTCTGGAATCAAAGCAAGATTCTAATTTTGGAGAAGTTACAATAACTCTGGGGAGAACACCCTACCTTTGAGGCACCATTACTAACGTTACTTTGAAAGGCTCAGATTTGATGGCAGATGCCTTTAACACTTCATTTAAGCTTTCTTCCAAAGAACCTACAATGGGACTTTTAAATCTGGTACTCAAATGCTGAGAGTGAGGTGAGGTTAGCAATATATAGCAATAAAAACCACTGTCACCATTAGTCTAGGACACAGCAGGGTGGAATAAGAGAGTTGTTTGCCAACTTCCTATGATTTACTACAGCAAGTTGGCTCTAGTTCCACAGCTCAGGATCCTGATGACAGCAGAAACGTGTGAAAACTTCCCTTGGTACCACAATCTGATGTTTGTGAGCGACCTGTCATCACAAGTGGTTAGAACTCTCATTTATAGCAAAGACAACATCTCCTTTTTCAAAGGAAAGGGAAAAATAATTGCCTTCGACCAAATCCACATTTCTAACATCATACCATCATGGTTTTGTCTTCTGGGTACTCTATTATTATTATTATTATATTTTTATTTTTTAAGGGTACCTGCCTTCATGAGTACAAGCAAAAGTTGCCTAAGGAACACACAAGTCCTGCACAGCCACCTCCTGTTTATCCCATCCAAACAACAAACCAACAACAAAACATGCTACAGAGTGAACACCTAGAATGTTAACAAAGAGACTCTAAAAGGATCGCAGTGCTGGCTGGATGCATCTTACTTACACGAGTTCATATTATCCTCCTGTACTAACTTTATTATGAACATCAATCTGTAACTATTTTTAGCATATTCTCATGACTTGAATAACAATAATGCTCAGTAGCATCTGTCCCTGTATTGCAAAAAAATGTTATGTTGCTGCCATTGCCTCCTTCCCCTTCTCCAACACCAGCCTGAGAAAATTCAAGCCATGAGCAGCCCATAATCAATCTGAGGAGTAATCCAGGCATGGAAGATTAGCCTGGAGAAGCTCGTTATGCTCAGCCAACATGTCTTAGAGGCTGCCCAGAACCTTATCTTGTACTTACCTGAATTGCTGATAAGTGCCTCTGGCACAGCCAGGGCAACAGTGACATGGCCAGGAAACTCAGCCTTGGCCTGGCTGGTCGCTGGTCAGAAACGGTTCTGGGTTGGCACAGGAACTCAGCACCATTCCCACAGCTCTCATGGGAGAGGTCCCACTTCCAACAGAGGAACAAGAGCTAGTGTTGTCCTGATGGCTAGTCACCTAGGTCATTAATACTCTCCTTTTCTGCCTCAAATGTAGGGCTTTTCAGGGGAAATGCCTTGCAGGAGTAGTTATTTGTTTTAAAAATTGCACAGGCATGAACACAGTAAATTAGGACTCAGAATAGTTCAGCAACAGAACAAAGCAGAGTTAAGTTCAGAGGGTTTATTTGCCTCTGTGGTTTTTTTTCCCCTAGAGATGCTACACACCTGCCTGAGTGAGTCCTGAAACAAACGCTGGATGTGCTTTTCACTCCTCACATAATGGTTTAGGCTTTTGTTTCAGAGCCTTTGGATGGATCAAAGATACAGGTGATTATGATTGGAATCTTAATGAGCCCTCAAGTTTTTACTAACAGACTCACGACAAATTCTTGTCTGAGGAAGGAGAAATGAGGACAGGGGTGTGGATTCTATTCAGTCACTAAAGGCAGGAATACAGGTTTGGGGTTAGTGCTTATTTCTCTAAGTTGTTGGTACTTACCAGAAGATCCTTGTTTCCAGGATTTGAAGTGTCCTATTACAATTTCCTCCAATTTCCTTAATTTTGGATGGCTGTAGATAAATTCCTTTTTATTTTCCAACACTGGAAAGGAAATAAAGACATTAAAACTGTTGCAGTTTTGCTTACAAGTGACCTTCAGTTCCTCCTGTTACAATTCTTTGAGTCAGCCATACAAATTCCTGACCCTGTCCTGACTGCACTCACCTGAACAAACCTAAGCTACTTGGAGAAGAACATTTGCTAAGCCCAGGTATTGAGAAAGTGTTGTTACTTTTGTTGCGGTTACACTGTTAAAGGTATCGAGTCAAAGAGTAATATTTTAACTGCTCTTTTTAAATCAAATTAAAAACTTCAAACATATTGAAGGCAGCTAAAACCGCCGAGAGGAAACAGACAGGTAAATAAATAAGAGTCTGGGGAAAACAATCTGGAATAAAGAACAGTACTTGAGTGTACCACAATGAAGAGCTTCCTGCATTTACACACTTTGTAGAGGTACCTACCGTTTCATTTAAACACAAGGTAAATATTCCATCCCTAAAGGGGAAATACTGACCTGTTGTACTCTTGTAAACACTTCCATTCGCTGAAGGCAGCAACGTGTCTGCAAACATGTCCCTGAGCTGCTGATACAGCTTCATGAAGTCCTCGTTACGACCAAGTTCATTCTTCGTACGGGTTAACCCTTTATACAAAGTTGAAATATCTCAGTATTTAATCTCTGGGGTGACTATCATTTTTGCTATCCAAAAGGCAAGCTTTCTCAGAATTGGCAAGCTCATTTCAAGAGCTGGAAGATACATGTTAGCTTTAGAAAATGGAATAAACTTTGTTTGGCATCAGTATTTTTCAGGGCAAATGCTATAATAGAATTTAAACATAAAAACATGGATTGAAATGTGAGAAACACATGTATAAACAGAAGCCTGGTCCTTTGGGTAAATTAAAGAGTTTCACATCAACCATTTAGCACTAGAAAAGGCCCCCAGTCCAGAAACACTGAGGGTGGTGAGAGCCTGGCCCAGGTTGCCCAGAGAAGCTGTGGCTGCCCCATCCCTGGAGGGGTTCAAGGGCAG
>JAOQGM010000039.1:926030-944019 GCA_027564225.1 Gallinago stenura | reverse complement strand
AGCCCGTTCCCCGGCCCGGCGCGATGGAGACGGGCGGCTGCCGCATGGGGGGCGGCGGCGGCGGCGGCGCGGAGCCCGGCGGCCCGGCCATGATCACGCTGGAGGATCTGGACGGGATGGCGGAGGAGAGCCCCGACTCGGCGTACCACAGCAACGGCAGCAGCCTGGAGGAGGAGGCCGAGCGGATGGAGGATGAGGAGCAGGAGCGGCTGCTGAGCTACTGGCAGAGCGTGGGCAGGGGGCACCAGGTGGACGTGCCCCGGGGTAAGCCGCTTACGCCCACGGGGCTCGGGGGGGGGGGATTAGGGAGGCGGCGTTTCGGAGCTTACCGGCCGGTACCCTAACCTTCCCGGGAATTCTGACCTTCAGCTGCGGGGTCTCCCTCTCCCCACCCCGCTTCAGCGGTGCCGGGTTCCCCCAGCGGGACCCCCGCAGAAACACACACACACCCCCCTTCTCTGGAGGGCCCGCAGGGAGCCTGCCCTCGGGGCTGCCCCCCAGAGAGGTCCCATCCGCCCCCCACAGCCCCCCGGGCCGGGGTGAGGGGGTGACAGGGCAGTTCCCGACGCTGCCACACAGTCTGAGCTAAGGCTCGGCACAGACAGAGCCAAAAGGTTTTTCTAACGTAGAGAAGCAGCCGTAGCAGTAGGAATGGACCTGCTTACACTAAAAAAGGGCTGAGGAGAGTTTTCAGTCGTAATTAAAAATTAAATTTGGCTACCTGCAGAAGTATCCCTCTTCAGAATCTCTCCTCGCTGTAGCTAACCAGGGGGACAGTTCTTCACAGAAAGGTGGCTGAATTGAAAGATGGCACAGCGTAAACAGGCGAAAGGAGCGACTGGGCTTTCTGACAGTAAGCCTCCCAGGCTTGTCTTAGTAAGAAACTGTTTATTTTCAGTTTTAAGAAAGACTGGAGAATCTGAAAGACTGTACTGAGCCTGATAACTCATGGCAAGCAGCAGAGAGGAACCGAGTCTTGGTTCAGAAACTCCCCGCGGTGCGAGGCAGGGAGAGAGAGCCTGTAGCATCCCTGCTGCTTGGGTACATCACCTTCTGCGGGGATGGGGAGCAGCAAACCCTCGAGCAACAGACTGCACTAGACACCACCACAACAAAACCACTGCTGCTGAAAAGCTGTTTCTAGATTCCAACAAGGCAAAGAGGGTACCACTTCCCTTTCGAGTCATGCCTACAAGTCTCCTCTCCTCTTTCTCCTGTTTTACCAACACAAACCATCGCCCCCTCGGGCACTACCAGAGGGACAAGCTCTGAACTGAGCTCCCTGGCTTGCCTGGAGGGGCACGGAGGGAGGGGAGAAGGGGAGAGAGGGGCTCCCTAATTAAAGCACGAGGCATGAACACACAGATGCTAAGCTGCTCCTTAAGAGTAGCTTTGTGTGGCAGAACACAAGATTCCTTCCCGTGGAATTCTCTGCTACTCTGATACCCGGGAATTTCAATGCCCTGTTTCACTGACATTTATGAGGCAGGATATCAAGTCTAGGAAGTATGTCAAAAATAATATTTTATCATATTTTAGCTACTGTATTATAAAAGGTTTGCTCTGGAACGCTAAGCAAGTATTACAAAATTCTAAATAGAAGATTTTTCTTCAGATATTGTCCAGGGTTATAGGTCAAGAGTGACTGCATCTCAACCCGCACAGCCTAGGAGGAGGGTTTGCCAGATTAGTTTCCGTGGTCCATTCAAAGTTCAAGCTAAGTGCTAGCACCCACGTCAGCATCCCGCCAGGCAGAGTGTGCCTGAGCCTCAGGGGAGGCAGAGAGGAGAGATGCAATCTCCCTGGCAGCAGGGAGCACACCGCCTCCCATCCCTGCTGTGTCCATCCCCAAAGCTGGGTCACTGTCCCAGCCCTGATTTAAGAGAGCAGGAGAACTTCCCTTGGCGAGTGCTGCCTGCCAGCCCGGTCCCTGCGCAGAGCACTCCACGCCGTCACAACAGCACGGGGGTTTCCTGTGCTCTGGGGCTAAAATCTGCAAAATAAGAACATTAGCAGCCCTCTCAGCAACACTTCTGGACTGCCACAAGCTGACACCCGTTTTGTTCTCTGGAGACAATATACCTTTCCAAAAGATGCCTTGCTTTGTAGCTTTCCTTTAGCACCTTGTAAGGGTTACAGGAACACTGTAAGCATTCTAAAAAAATTTAAGAATTTGTGAGATGTGACCAGATATTTATATGGCTGGCATTTCCATTTATCACTGTCAACAAGATCTTAATCCTATAGACTAACTGGCCTATGCCAAACCTTACAGCAAAATCATAAAAGAAAATGAAAGGTGCAGAAAGGTAAAATCTAACTTTCCTGGCTTGAGCACTCCATTGTATCTCTCCTGGCAGAAGCAGAAAACATGCTAAGGCAGTTACTTTACATTTCTCAATTCTAATTTCAAGACAAGCACATTCATTGACAAGCAAGCTCCGGGAAGTTGCTACACACCAAACCCATCTTGCTAAAGCACAGTTGTTGAAAGACACCCCGCGTGCAGAGCAGCTCACGCTGAGCTCAAGTACCAAGGCTGCAGGTCAAACTGCAGGTCTGGAATTGCAGGTGCTTTTCCATCAGTTCCGATGTACGTCCCCTGCTGAGGTGACCTCACCTAAGTGGCCCAGGGGCTGCTGGCCCAGGGACAGCCATAACCTCTGTGGGCTGAAGGAAGCGAGCAGGGAGGGGACTGCAGAGCCCCCCTCACTGGGTCCTGCCCAGCCCTTAGCCCCAGCCCAGCACTGAGCCTGAGGCTCTCTCCAAGAGGCACCTCTAGAGGTTCTTTTCAGCAGGAAGGTTGGGTTCCCAGCACTACAAAGGGTGTCTCCTCTGCTCCAGAATGACAAAGCTTTGTGTGCATGTAGATGAGTCAAGGGCACAGCTGACAAGTACTTCCCACTTCAGTGACACTCCCACACTCATTAAGACATACAGCAATTTAAATACTGCTCAATCTTGCTGCTGTGCACAACTCCTGTCAAAGGTGCCTTATGGACATAAAGCCCTCTGTAGAGGTTTGTCTCTCTCCTAATACCTGCCTAGAGCAGCAACTGCAATCGCAATTCCGAAATACAATTAAACCAAGCCTTTACCTGGTGACACTGCTACTACTCAGCTTGTCTTTGGCACACCAGTATTCGTGTTTGCAAGCTTAGCATGACAGAGGGCCTGTAAATCAAGCAACTCACTTTTGTTATTATATTATAGTATTATTTGTAGTTATGATATATATAGTATAATATTGTGCAGGTTAAAATATTTATCATCCAAATGTTATAAACTGAAGAAGAAAACTCCCCAAAGGACTTTAATTAGTTGTAATCCATATCCTGTGCATTAATGGGGAGAGAAAAAAAGAATATAAACCTACACACACACGATTTTATTAGTAAAGGAATCTAAAAATAGAGTTAACTTTTCTAAAGTCCTAGAACATTTCCAAATTCTTGAATACTCTATGGAAAATTCAGTGCTGAGTCTAATCTACTTCTATTTTTTCTCAACCTCTAAGGAGATCAATTGTACATGTCACTTATTACTTACATTTTAAACGTTTCCCAATTACATTTTTTAAAAAAATGTTTAAGATTAACTAAGTCTAGCTTTTTCCCCTTTATTAAAAGGATCTTTACCATTCCAAATAGCCTTAAAACTAAAGCCCCTGCACTGGATGCCAGGAAATGTAGGTTTGGTTCCCAGCTACAGCTTTACCAAGTGACCTAGGGCAAGTTAATTCTCCTGCATCTTAATTCTCCTCCTCTCTGAAACACGGATAATACTCTTTTCCCCTGTCATCTTGCCTTTTGCACTAAAGATACTGCGGCACATCAAACACCCAAGGGAAGCTTTTACTTCAGTTGAAACGTCAGTCCTTTTCACGTGTGTCTGATACGTATCATGAGGCACAAATTCACATCCAGACTTTCAAACATTGTATGTAAAAATTAAGTTTCTCAACCTCTGTTAAAATACAGAAATGCTTGTACTACTGCAGCTTGAAAGGCAAGGGACTAGCCCTTCTGGAAGAGAGGCTCTCTATTCCTAAGAATAGCCTTATACCCAGAGTTCCCAAGCCTGTCTGATAGGGATCAGCTTCTAAGCAGAGTTTATTTATTGCCTGCAGCTAGGACTGACGACAGGGCAACCACAGTTGCAAATACGCCTAATTCAACCATATTTAGATGGCGAAACTAAAGCAGAACAGAAATACTAGAATATGTTAGTATTATGTATGTGAGCGTAATATATTGCTCCTTTCATTTGAGCTTGGCTGGGAAGTGGAACAATCAATACAGACTGTGTGATCGCTGGGGTCACTGCATCTAGGAACTGAGAATAGGTTTGCTATTCAATTTCTTACAAATGTGAGAATCACATAAATGCACATTTCAGTTCCACCTCGGTGTAGGAAAGCGAGCATGTAGGTGTTCAAAGCTCTGCAACACCAGCCAGGTATTAATGCTCTCCTTCACATAGTGAAGCTATGAGCTTCGATGCAAGAGCTCCGATGGGAAGTGGTGACACGTGCCAGACTGTGCTTAGAGCCTCCCGTCTGCCAAAGGGCGAGACCACAGGCAGCAGCAAACATCAAACGCATATAAAACACACAGTGTCTCTCTGTTAGTCACATAAGGTGTTTGTTCCACGTAATCAATACTAGTGCTTTATGGTAACTACAGCTAGTTGAGAGCATTGAACCACCATAGTTCCTTCTGCCAGATGTAACGGAAGCAGAACACTGAAACTCTGCTCTACTCCCACCTTTATATAAGTTACGGTTCAGTTTTGCTAGAATGTTAATATTTAAGTGAACAGTTTTCTGTCCCCTCCAATCTGAACCAAACCCTTCAATCCGATATACTTGGTATCTAATCAGACAGCACACATGCATAAAATTAGTATGCAACAAAAAGCAATTGTGCTAAATTAACACAAATCTACGTTCGGATTTCTTTGTTAAACAACTACATGTCGTTTTAAGATAGTGTTCTTTGGTGAAGCATACACTGAGGAATTTTAAGTTTCCTCATCTTATATTTCTTCAACTAAGCAGTTCACTTTTCTCCTCCCTCATCTATACTTTCTGGACTTTGATCCCCCTCCTTTGATACCTCACCTTCTCTTTCCCCTCTCCAGCCTGAGCACATGGGGTTCTCCAGTCCCTTGTGCATTTCACCCTGTCCTGGCCAGGCAGGTGGCCCTCCACCCAGTTATCTCCAGTTCACCAGTGCCACCGCTGTACCATGAAACCCCAAACCAGGCACAGCACGGGAAACACAGCTTCATGGGCACCGGACAGAAGAGTCACCTCCCTTGGGGGGCTGGCTGCTGACACAGCCCCACATGTGTTCCTGTTCTGTGACATCTCCTGAACCTACAAACAAAAGTTCATATTCTCTCCCTCTCCATAATGAAGATGTTTGTTCGGCTTCTGTTTTGAAATCCTGCCCTCCTACAAGGTCTTACTGGAAGGGCTTGCATTTAAAAAAAAAAAAAAAGTAAACATTTTGCAATTCACTTAAGACCCAGAACTGCACTTTGCATGTAGTGGAGCTACCTGTATGTGAGGTACAGACACCACAGCTGGATAGTGCTCCCATCAGTTTCAGCCCTAACGCTCCCAGTGACTGCAACTGGGAGTGAACTGGGGAGGAAAGCAGTGTGGCAGTGGGGTAGCAGTACCAGCAGAGCCAGGACACCAGTGCACGGCCAGCGCTGCACCAGTGGCTCAGGCACTGCTGCCTCTGAGAGACACATGGGCCTCACACCCAACACGTGTCCTGCCTGAGGAGTAGCACTGAAACGTGCGTAACACAGAGTGCTAAAGCAGAATATTAGGCACCAAACACTGTTTGGAAATGACAAAATTTCCACAGTAGTATTTCTGTGAACAACAGCTAGAATCAGCAATGTCATCTGCACAGAGACAGAAGTCCCTTAACCTTTCCTATTAATACCGAGGCACAAACTAAGCTCTTTACAAACCCAAATTTGCCAGAAATTTAACTAAGAGACAGTAGAATGCCACGCTCCATTCTCATTTCTCCAGCTTCACCTCTAACACCAGCGACGTGTTATTTTCTTGCAGACATGGCCGAGCCCATCCAGCAGCTGACGCGGAACAACAGTCCCCAGGAGAGACAGACCGTCCCCTTCACCCTCATCCAGCGCAAAGAAAAGGTACCCATCCCTCCCCGGCCGAGGTGTAGCAGCTTTTTCAGTGCCCAGACCGAGCTCACTAAACATGTTTCTTTATAAAATTACTTTAACGAACTAGGATTTTAACCATCATAAGCGCAAAGCATTAGAACTGCGTAACTACATCTCATTTTTAGCATCTCATCGTTTTTACATGTGTGAATTTTTCTTTTTTGTAAGATAGAAACCATCAGGAGAGTCAGAAGACGGCCAGGAATTAGTGTCTGTGGCATATTACAATTAATTTAACAAAACCCCCTTATATTTTAACATTTGAAATAAAATGGCTATTTTCTTAATTTAAATCAATGCATTTGCTTCTTTACACAATCACATTAATAAAACCTTAGCAAAGACTACCTGAAAGAGATTCATATCTGAAATGAAACATGTACTTTCCTATCATGGGTCATTATCAAACAAAGCAGCGATTTGCAAACCCATCTTCTCAAACCCATCTCATCCTCTAATGAGAAACTGAAATTGACGTCCAGCAAATTGTTTGCAGCTCAGGAAATGTGCAAACAAGTGTCTAATCTTAAATAAATTACAAGTCAAGAGAATCATTTAAAACCACGTATGAAGAATTCTTGTCACATTTCTTATAAATAGATCTATGTCATTCTAATTTATAAATATCACAATTTGAATGAGTGCATTTCATCCAAAGAGTTTGAGACTCCTGACTATTTATGTTGTAACTAAATGCCTGACAGCAATTTCTCAGTGCTACTCTAATAACTGCAGATTAAAAAAAAAAAAAAGGTTATTCAGTGTTAATTCCAACTAAACATTTAATGCTGCAAGTGCAAGAGATGTTAGTTCCTTACGTTAAAGAGAACTACCTAGAAGTCTGCTGGAATGAATTTTGGTCCGAGATCAGCGGTGTACCCCTTCTTGATTTATATTAGGAAGAATTACAATTCACACATTCCTTTCAAGATCGTTTCACTGACAATTGAAAAAAGATGCAATTATTCCAGTACCCAGTAAGATGCAGATGCTGCACTGGGCTTGGATATCTACTTACTAGAGGCTTGGACCTTGAAATGAAATCACAGAATCACCTAGGTTGGAAGGGACCTTTTAAGATTATCTAGTCCAACCAATTTGAAATGCACGTGAACTAACTGTTAAATACAATGTGCTTGAGGTAGAGCTGACACTGAGACTTAAAAATGACTCCTCATGCTTGCTGTTCTCCTGGTCATACACTTAACGAGGTTGATTCCCTTATTCTACAAGTAGCACTGTAGAATATGTATTTGTTGTATACGAATACGATTTGTACACAACAAATACTGTTTGACTTTCATTTGTTTGCTTGGGTTTTTTAGGTGATTAACTTAAAATACAAAATTATTATCTTACTGTGTTTGCAGCTTGGAGACCTGCTTTACGAAAAACGTCAGTATGGAAAAGCCAAATGGGCTTGTATAAAAATGAAAGAAAAACAGTACGAACAGAGCATTTGCCTTGGATTCATGAAGCTTATGAGGTACATTTGTGAGCAGAATTCCTCAGGTAATTAGTACCAGAACTCTACATTAAATTTAGAACTTTATGCACTAGCATGTCCTAACTGGGGAGATAGTTTTATTAGCTTTTCCCAAATCCTCCACCCTGTCCACAGGGAGATTTTCCTGCAGTGCAGCCTTTCAGCAGAGTCTAAGCCCACGTGCTGCTCCCCCTGCACACAGGCTGGAGGAGAACATCTGCGGGAAGCCATCGCTGCTTCCAAGGTCACTGTGACCATTACAGCTGCCTGGAATCTGATGTTGGCTGGTTTCTAGGCTGTCAGCTATAAATTAGGTTTTTGTTACAGAATTTTAGTGGTTTAGTTCTCAGAGCAGTACTGGAATTGCCTATTCCAGGAACCTATTCAGAGCATAATGCCAAGACAGACCAGGATGTTTTGTCTCTTTGGTTTGAGTTCATGATACTCAAGTTGCGTGTATCTGAACGGACACCAAAAATTTGTGTGGCTGAAGCATATTTTCCAGAAAGATAATCCAGTTTTACCTCTAGTACTTTAAAATAATGGCAGGTCCACCATGTCCTTGCTAGCCTGTGCCTGCATGAAAAATGCACACCTAGTTTTCATCCAGTTTAATCTGCTTTCCACTTCCAGTCATCGGTTCTCATGTTTTCAATTTTTCAGTTGATTAAAAAAATATTGCAATCCCCAGCACTTTGTTCTGTAAGAGCACACGTGTTGTAATCAACTCAACCCCTCATTTTCTGTCCAAGAAACTAGAAACATTGATCATTAATGCTTTTCCTTAATCAGGCATTTTCCACACTCTCCCCCTTCTTTTAATGCTTTAACACAATTAATTATAAGTAATTTTGGCTCCAGAACAGTGCAGTTTTGGTTCCAAATTGCATAAAAAAGCAATGTTCCCACTCCCAGCCATCACTGCTAATGGCACAGTCAAAATAGTCAACCTTTTCCTAGAACATTGCAAAAATACAGCAATGTGTTTGATAACAGCAAATCCTACAGGGCTTCCCAATGCAGCTCCTTATCTTGCCTACATTCTTTGTTCCCAAATATTTAAAAGACAACAGAAGGTCAGTTTACAAGATCAACATGGGGAAAGAAGTTAAGTCAAACTCCTTGCCCCACGTGAAGAGCTCACCAAAACCCGTATTTTAGACACACATGCACAATATTTGCACATGTAGGTTTTAGATATATAAATACACACACACAAACAAAACTACAAGCCATAATAAAATGCTACTTCCACTTGGAATGTACAACCCCATTTTCGAAAACATCCTACTGAATTCCTTTCAATAATGACACTCCTGTTGCTCCGTGGTACTCACTTTATGCTATTCACCCTGAGTTCAGAAGTCAAGCACACTATGTAGATCTGCTTTTTTATTTCCTAAAAGTTACGTATGTCTCCTCAGGCCTGTACTTGGGGATAACGATACCCATTGTGACCATAGTGCACACGAATGAAGCTCAGTCGGAGATGACCCAGGCAGTGACAGTAGCCTACTACCTGCCTGAGGTGCTGCAGGACGAGCCACCGCATCCTTTTGACTCCGACATAGTCATTGAAGAATGGCCTTCTACTATTGTTTATAGTAGGTAAGAGATATTTTAATTTTGTCCTAGTAAAATCTGTTAAAAAAGATGCAGTTTTCAATTTGGGCATGTTAGATTTTTTCAATGGAGTTTTAAAAAGCTAACAAACACTAAAACTTGATTTTCAGTAATTGTTAAAAGTTGCCTTTTGCTTTATGAGACTGGGATATCCAGGAAATAATGGTTACCAGCTTACTTGGGAAAACAATGCATCTGTAAACGTGAGATACAACAGCATCTCAAAACACAGACTATTCTGTGTCTGACATCACCAAAAAGTTCAAGAAAATCTGTTAAGGTGTTTGAGATCACAGTCAGGTAGTCACGTGCAAAACACGACTAAATAATTTAGTAGGCGGCATTTCTAGGCTCTGGAAAAAAAACAAAACAGGATTTTCAAAAGAACTTGATATGAAATTGATTGTTACAGGAGCTTCAGAGGAATCACCAATGAAGACTCTATAATGAGAGAAATAAACCTGCTGGCAGAAATCCTGGAGAGCCCCGAGTTGTGTTTGCAGGATACGTTCATCATTGCCGGGTACACCAACCCCGCTGCCGCCAACCGCCACAACGAGATCTGGTTCCTCCAGAGACCGTAACCTCCCACTGCTGATGCTCCTCAGCCACAAGAACCAGTTCCCAGTCACAGGTGAATCACGTAAGGCTACACGACAAACCCTCCCAGATGTTAGGAATGTGGCTTTGAGCCAGTTTAGCGAGTCGATCACTCCAACTCCATAATCAGAGGCACCACCCGAAATGTACTGTTTCCTATGTCAACTTTTACAGTTTTTACACTACTTTTCCGGAGATTTTTAGCACTTTAAAAGTTAGTTTGCCTTCCCTTTTCGAGATAAGGGAGACAGAGACTTCTCTCCTCGTCCACTCATTAGCACCTCTAGACTGCTCATGGTCTGGGAGGGTCCAGGGGAGCTCCCAGAGCCCCTGCCCTGGGCAGCCAGTGCTGCAGCGGCCACACACAGCCCCGTGGGGGCTCTCAGGGGGACCCCCGTTAGGGCCACCTCACACACACAGGCTCTGCTGCAGAAAAAGAATCTTCAGGTCTTAATCTCTGGAGAGAACTACCAGATTTAGGGCACTGGGATTAAACCAAGGAGTAGGACTAGGCCAACACTGACTGCCATCACCTGTGGAGCAGAGATTCGTAAGCTTACCTCAAAAAAGCACCCAACCAAAGTACTTCTAACCTTGGGCTGAGACCAGGAAGGCAGAACAGTTCTAATGCTCACTGAAGTTTGGAGAGCAAAAGTTACAGGTTACCTTAATCGCACACTCATAGTAATCCCATCACCACATTTGGCATTTCTAAATAGAAAGTGGTTATTCTTAACTCTTCAGCTTTCTGAACGATTTCATCTTATAACTTTGATGAATGTTAAACCCTGCAGCTGAACTAAGTAATCTGTTCAGTACTGCTACACTGCTCCAGCAGTACCACACTATTCATGTTATAAATGATACCAATATTTCACAGAATCACAGAAAAAGGTTTCAGCGAGCAGTGACCTCTGGCAGTCGCCTGGCCCGGCTCCGCTGGCAGAGTGAGCTGCTCAGGGCCTCACACCGCTGCATTTTGAGCATCTCCAGGGACTGGGAGCCCATAACCCCTCCACCCCATATTTGACCACCCTCACTGTGAGATTATTTTTCTTCCTAATATCTAATTTTCCCTGTTGCAGCTCGTTTCTTTTACCCTTATCCATATGATAATTCCTGAAGTAGAGAACTGCTTGTCTAGCAGTTCTGTGAGCGGGAGAAGCCCCCACCCCTCTCCGTGCATGAGGAGGTCTGAAGGCAGCCCTCCCTCTTCTCTGTGTGCTACAGAGCACCCACTGCACTTTAGAACCGGGGTAGCAATCAGTTTCGTTCTCAAAAATCCCTTCCCGATGTCTCCCCCTGCAGATATGATGGTAGAGTTTAATCTTAATACTTAAAGAAGTAAATGTCTTTTTATATAAAATTTCATTAATTATATCATCAGAGTTATTTATTGATTATATGATTTAGGATTTAGACTTTAAGCAGCGCTTTTGTGTTACTCAGTCACAACAAACAGCACAGCACCCCGAGCCAGTGTCTGCTAGTTTACAGTTGTGTTAATTGGCAAACTAAACGGATTTAGGGAGTGCTTCTGGCTGAACAGACATACAGGTCTCAAGAACTTGAAGGCTCCTGGTTCCACAAGGCTCTCTGCTGCACAAAACTGACCTTACTGATAACCTCAAACACCTGGGGAAGCAGCAGGATCAGGGGGGTTTAAGCATGCCCGAGGTGCTCTCTGCTGGTGGCTGCCCACACAGAGTCGGGGCAGGCAGCAAGGAGGAGGGGGAAAAGGAAAAGGAAAAAGAGAAAGAAAGAAAGAGAAAAGGCTTCATTTAAACACAAACTGATAGTCTTTGTGGGGAGAAAAAAAGCAAACAAAAAAAAAAACAGCAAAAGCAATTCTCACTTTTCCCTTCTGAATGCCCCCTATCTCTAGGCGCTCAGCTATCCCTACACTTGCATCGCCACCCGTTAATGGGATGTTAAACTGGTGGGGAGGCGTCTTGAAAAAAGACGGCAGGTTTGGGGTCTTTCTTACTCCAACCAGAAAGCCATCCAATCTGGTTTGGCAGGTGACAGCAGAAAGGCTTGTGCCAGTTCTGTCCCAGCCCAGAAGCCCTTTGCCTGCTGTGCCGATTTAGATGCACACCCCAGTGTCTCCCACGGAAGAGCAGGAGCCCGTGAAGGCACCTCTCACGTCTCTGACCCCTCTCAGCCTGCTCATGGCACAGGATCACAGCCAGGGACAGACACTCACACCTCCTTTTCAACGTGTTGAATTGTTTCTTGTTTATTTTTTTTATTTATGTTGGGCTTTTTTATTTCTTTTTAACATTTCCTCAGATTGTTGGAAATGCCAGCCAGTATTAAAGTGAAAGCTGACAAATTAATGGAAAATATTAAAAAGTTTTTAAAATCTGAGTCGAGGGCCCAGGGAGGCATTAAATAGCAGGTTCTGTTTTGCACTCACACCCCTCCAAGATGTTTATCAGAGCAAACAAAAACAATTTTCACCTTTGATGTGATTTTATGATAAATTGAAGAAGTTTCTGCAATTTAATTGCTTTCGCCAGATATAGGAATTATTTTAATTTTTTAGCACAACAGATGTCAAATAGCTATTGGAAGCAGTTCAGTCCTCTCACCATAAAGTTCCAGTTTGTACATACTTCATATTTTAAATGTCTATTGCGAGAAGCATTTGCTCTGTCTTCTGTCTCTTTCCATAGACCATCTGCACATAAATACTTCTGTGACTCGGCTACTTGTTCTAGAAACACTCTTGTTACTGACGCATAAAAATACGGTATTTATCTGACTGTGCTGATATCCTAACCACAGCAAAGTGTTCAGTGGTGTTCTATGTAAAACTGTGAATTCCAAGATAGTATTTATTTTTGACTTACATTAGACAGCTTCTGCTGCTGAGAAAGAAACCCATTAATCTGGAGTTTGAAGATACACTTTATGGCTATGGAACATCCTACCAGCTTCTGTGCTCACAAGCACAGCCACAAAGAATTGTGGTTTTTCACTGACACACAAGAAAGTTTACTTCCTAGTTACACCAGTGAATGCCAGGGAGACGTTACTATTCCTCACATACATCACTTGGGAAGGCTTGAAAACATTACCCCAAGCTTCGTTACCTAACTCCTGCTACCAGAATAGGGAGTTTATTATCCATCTGTGGCTCTACTTTGCAAGCCATTAATTAATGAATTTTCATTTTCAATTTGAAGTTATTTGATTTCCACTCTTCAAAGGAAGTAATAAAAGAGAATTCACCCATGGTTTTGGTATGTTAAATGATGTAGCCTTAACAGATAAATATTGTCCTGCATACTGTGTATTTTTCAAACAAGCGTTAGTGCCTAAAAAGTTTATTCCAGCTATTGTGATACTCAGGGCCTTGCTTATTGTATGTATACAAATATAAACAAAATTCTTCTGCCGGCATTGTTGCGTTGTGCTGTTTTACACTGTCCTTCATTTTCACTGAAATGTTGTCTTGTTTACTGTTACTGTTTGTCCAAATTAAAGATAACGATTTTATTGTGCAGAGTACACCTGGCTTTCATTTCTGTCACAGACACAACGAGTCCTTTTGCCACCTTTCCTTTGAATGGGATCAGCAGAGGTCACAAGTTGCTACAAGTCCTATTTTCTAGCAAAAGCACTAGCAATACCAATGCAAATACCAGATCAAAGAGGGGAAATAGAAACCACTGAAACCGCAGTGACAGGTTAGTCCAGGATTGTCCATTCTCCTCAATCGCACCAGATTAGCCAAACCTACCTGCCTATTTCAGCTTAAATCTCAAGTGAAACACCTCAAATTAAGTCCCTGCGCTCAACAGGAGCATCCAGAGGCACATGTAGTGATGCAAAACCACCTTTAAGGTTCTTGCTAGCTCATCAGTGGAACTTCCACATTTAAATATGCACTCAGGTTACTGGACTGGAAACAGCTGAACCAATTCAATCTAGAAAACGAACGAACAAGTTTGCCTTCCAGGGGTCTTCACATAAACACCAAAACCATTCAGCTTTAAGCAAAAGCATACTCTAAGGCCAACAGTCTGATACTAACTTAATCCTGTATTTTTTGGTGTCTCTTACCAAAAACAAAAGGACATAAGGAATCACAGAATCATCAGAGTTGGAAGGGATCTTCTAGAGATCCTCCAGTCCCACTCCCCTGCCAAAGCAAGGTTGCCCAGAGCACATCACTCAGGACTGCAGCAAGGCAGGTCTTGAAAATCTCCAGAAAAGGGGACTCCACACCCTCCCTGGGCAACATTTCAAACTTTTCAAAGCGGTATCTTATGCAATACCATTTGTCTCCCAGTACCTTACAGACAAGATGCAGACCATTCAGTCATCACTGACTGGCTAACAGTTCTGCTCCCTGCTAACCTCTCCTGTATTTGGACATTGCCTACTGGTACAAAAGAAAAGAAAAAAGCCCTCAAGAGAAAAATGAAATTAAAAAAACCCAACAACCAAAACCAAACAAACCAAAGAAAGACATCAAAGAGAAGTAACTACACCGACAGGTGACTTAAAGCTCTAAAGAATATTCTTTATCAGAGAAAAAGCTTCAGCCAATAGGCAGTTTTCCTAAGGCCAGCAATAACCTGGACAGCACAAGCGTGGTCATTCTCAACATCTTAATACTACTACATTCAGCCAAATTAAGATGACCTCAGTTCAGGTCTCATTTCAATTTTGCAAGGACTCTTGGAAGAGGATGAGAAAACTAAATTGTAAGTTTTTCATTAGAGCTCTTTAAGCTATTGCAAGGTAACAGGTATCACTGGTGCAAGGTGAAACAGCAGCTGCTGTAGTTGAAACTATGTTTCTCTCTTTGCCTCAAAGGCAAAGTTAATTGCCAATAAGCGTTACATTTATAAATTATTGCTGGTCTAGACAGTGATGTTAGAGTAGGGAGATTACATATTCGGTGACACTGTCCGCTTAACAACAAGGAAATACAACTACTCACCTGGATGTAAGCATTCTGAAATTCTACCAGCTCTTCACCCAGCGGAACAACAATTTTCTCCACTTGTCGCTCGTGAGAATAAGGCTGAATTTCTGGAGAATCTTCAGCACATAGTTCTATCTGAGCAATGAGTAAGTTGGAAATAACTTGCTGCACAGCCTGTTTGAGAAACCACAAAAAAGAACATATTTGGTCATTAATACTGATAATGCAAATGAGTATCACATGAAAATGACTATTTCTGTATTTTAGCAGGCCTTGAATATAATTGAAAGGAAAAGATACCTACTAACTCTAGATGAAAAATGAAAGACTCTGCACTTAAAGATCTCAATTAGTATGTAAAGAGTCACTATGGTAAGTCCCTGAATGCAAAAAGGGTGCTACTGTGCCAGGGCTGGAGTGACAGAACTCTGCCTTGGGGGTTTTTTGGGGGTGCACCATGAAATCCCTGCTGAGAAGTAACCCAGAGCGAGGGGCTTACACTGAATCTGGCTGTTCATCTGCCTCAGACTGAAAACATCAGCCTGAATTATATCAACCCAAGACAGTGCATTGAACAGAATATGAAAGCCATTGTGCATTGAGAGCATATTTTTTTTGGGTCAAGTGGGTTTGTACTCTCAAAAACCAGCAGGTATTATTTCCTTTTAGAAAGGTCAGGAAATAAATCACACAAAGTCTAGAGCGTGAAAAAGACAATCCCTCCCCAACTAATGGGACGATTCCGTTTTCCTGTGGCATTCTACTAGACTTCAGTATCCTGTGCACTGTTCAAACTGAATCGAATGCAATTAAACACAGCTTCTGCTTCTAACTTTATTGTTGCAACCACTCAAGTAGGTTTGGCTCACCTTTGTATCGCTGCCCGGTGTGGCACTCAGGGCCAAGATCCGAAATTGATCTGTATATTTGCTTAGTTCTCTCACAACCTAAGAACAGGAAAGAGCCCGTTAATATTCTTAAGGGAGATTATTTGCTGACACAAACTATATTGATGAAAATATCCACTAAGCAGAAAGAGCTTAACAAAATATTCTAACAAGAGAATATCTAAATCCAAATGGGAACCAGGATCTGTACACAACTCCACGTGTATTCAGTCAATTTCTCCAGTATATAGAACTAACTTTCTTTTAGGTCACCTATTGCTAGGAGGTTAAGCCATGATAGCTCAACAAACTTTTCTAATCCATACAAACTCCAATTTTAAAAAGAAATCTTGAACTCATTTTACTAAGAACTTTACAAAAAAAAAACAACCAACCTGCACTTTCTTATGAAAAAACTACCTCCCCTATTTAAGAGCTATTCCAATACAGCACAAACATAACAGAGAACACCTGCAAATACAAACACACCCAAAAGAAACATATGACTTGTTGATTACTGCAGTCAGAAAAATATTTTGAAACAAAAATTACAATTTTATTCAGACAATAAAAACAGTTCCCACCTCACCTTACCCAGTTTTACTACAGGTTTTACTTAAAAACAAGACACTGATGATGCAGAGGACTGCTTGATCTTTCAAACAAAGCTAAGAACATACGTGATGACAGTGACACTTTATGGAGATCCTGTAAGTGATTTGGAGGGAGGTTTTTTTTTTGCAATCATGAGACAAGAGCAGGGTGACTCCAGCATTACCTGACAGTAGGCGTGATTTCCAAGGGCTTTGTGGGCTTCATCAATAACCAGACATTTAATCTCCACAGCAGGACACGTCCCACGGGAAAGATCATTCACCATTATTTGAGGAGTAAGGAAAAAGACTCTCTTGGTCGTCCACAATTCCCTCCGACTGAGGGCTTGGGTTCCCCCTGAAAATTAAAGAAATAATGTTAGTGAACTGTTAGAGAACACCAAGACCTGAGAGTGACAGCAGAAAGCAGACAGGGCTGGTCAGCTTTGGGAAATGAGCACAAACCTTGATGCTATTCCCGTTTTTAGGAAGAAAAGGCAAATGAAATGACTAGGAAGATGTTTTGTGTTAAAACATTATATCCAGAACTGTGGAAAAAAGGGCTAGAAAGCTCAAGATGGGCCCTCCCCCAGCCCCACACTGAACTCACCCCCCCTCTGAGAGAGGCCTGCGCTTAGGGACAGGTAAGGGAGCCGGTCGTTAAGGCTGTTATGCAGCAAACAGTTCATGAGATTATAAAAAAAAGGGGGGGGGGGAAACCATTTTTCTTTGTCTTAAGTTCTGTACAGAGTATATTTTCTGTGCAGACGTTCAAAGCTCCGTGCAGAAGCCCCAGGGCTCTGTGGGCTGCACCCCAGAGCTCCAGAAAACAGCCCCGAGTGCTCCAGCACCCCTTATAAGGGTCACCTGGCATTTTAACTATTGCAAAATTTAAAGTTAACGCCTCAAAAGCTTCTCACCCTAACAAAAAAAAAAAAAAAAAAAGCCTCTTTTCTTTCTTCCAATGCGGCTTTTCACCCTGCTTAAGCCAAGCAGCCCCCATGGCGACCCCCGGAGCTCCCCCATCCCTACCTGTCATCTCCGCCATGTGCCGGGCCGGGATGCCCATAACGCGGGCACAGGCCTCCATCTGCTGGGCCACCAACGGCTTGGTGGGGGCGAGGAAGAGGACCTTGCCGGAGGGGAACCAGCGGTAGAAATTGTACATGACGACGGCGGCCACGAAGGTCTTACCCAGCCCGGTGGGCAAGCAGACCAGCGTGTTGGCCAGCAGAGCGGCTTGGGCCATCCGCAGCTGGTAGCCCCGCACCGGGTAGTTGGTGGGGTAGATCCAAATGGAGCCCGCCGCCACGCAGAAACCCCCCGCCGGGCTGGGGTCCGCCGCGGCGGCCGCCGCCGCCAAGAGCAGGTCGTCATCATCATCATCTTCATCCTCCTTCGTTATGGTGGTGGTGGTGGTCTTCCCGCACGCCACCCGCCAAGCCTGAGGTAAAGTGCGCTGCCGCCCGCCGCTCATCCTCCCCTCAGGGCACCCCCGCGCCTCGCCGCGCCCGCCCGCCCTGAGGTAACGCCCGCCGAGGCGCGGCGTCCTCCATTTTCTCTCAGCGCCGCCGCTTGAAACACCCGCGGGAGCCGCCGCGATGGACGGAGGGGAGGGACCGGGGACGGCGGACGCCGTCCC
>JAOQGM010000039.1:869926-883175 GCA_027564225.1 Gallinago stenura | reverse complement strand
CCAGACTAAAAAGACCCAAGTCCCTCAGCCTTTCCTCATCAGAGAGATGCTCCAGGCCCCTCAGCATCTTTGTAGCCCTCTGCTGTCCCCTCTCCAGCAGTTCCCTGTCCTTCTGCAATTGGGGAGCCCACAACTGGTCCCAGTGCTCCAGATGGCACCTCCCCAGGGCAGAGCAGAGGGGGAGGATGACCTCCCTCCACCTGCTGCTCACGCTCTTCTCACATACTTAAAAGCCAAAAGGAATAAAACATTCCAGGACATAAATCTACCAAAATACGAAGACCTTGCTTCTTAAAAGCAGCCTCCAGTGGGGTGAGCAGACTAGTGGGGTGATAAACCCTCCCGTTTGTAATTGGAATTGGGGAACTGCACCACTGCAGGCTTTCTGGCTGCTGCTGAAGGCACCCGAAACACCGTGGTTCCAGTGCCACCGCTCCCACCTGTACTGTCTCTGGACTTCTGGCCGAGAAGCAGCTTCTGCGAGCCAGGCTTAGGCAGCCCCTCAAAGCTCTTCAGGGGCCAGGAGCTGGAGAAGCTGATGGTGTTGTCCTGTGCCCTCTGCGGAGAATGTGCCGGGGAGGAGCCGTGCCCGGGGCTGCCCCTGGGCGAGGAGAGAGGGCAGGAGGGCAGGATGAAGGCTCCCTGGCTGGCACCAGGGCCTGGGAAGGACACGGTGTGCTCTGCTTGGCTGCAAAAACTTCTCTGGGTCTTCCTGGAAAAATTCAGGCTGGCACAAACTGAGCAAAGAGAAAGAAAACAGAATTTATGGTAATTACATTACCCTCTTTGACAGCTCTTATAATAACAATTTACAATGAAATAATACTCCTAGACAGTCGAAATTAAAGGTCAGCATTTTACCCAAGCAAACAGACAAATCAGCTTATTTCATTTTGCAAATTGCACTGCCCCTCAAAACAGCGATTTCCCTTTTCTTCATTTGATCAAATGAGCCTGAGCCTAAGCTATTTCACAGCCATGTTTTAAGAGCTATTTTTAAAAAAATGAATGATGCAAGTAAAGTGAACGTGGTTCTACTGCTTGTGGCTCTGTATTCCAAGCCTGCATAAAGTAAAATTAGCCAATGCTACTCTCAAACCTCAGCAACACAAGAGTACAAATAAAGCAAAGATGTTATCAATTCAACTTCCTTGGAAGAAAAAAAAATAAAAATCCCAAAATTATTCTTTTCCAAAAAATAGTAGGTCAGAAATGGAAAGTAAGTATTGATTTGGAGCTAGAGTGTTTTGTTTCCCATGAAAACCAGAGGCACATTCCCTGCCCACACTCAAGCCTTTAAGGGTGCGACAAGTTTTAACAGAGCTCCTGGCAGCCTCCTGAAGAGCGGGGCTGAGGGAAGGGAACACTGACTTGGTATTTAGAGGCAAAAAACAAAAGGGGAAATTTCTCCTTTCTTCCCACAGGCAGGAGAAAAACAGAGTAAGCAGAGCCCGTGAGTGGCTAGGAGTAAAGTGAGCTCCTACGTGTCTTCCACGGCAGCTGTCCCTCACCCAGCACATCTGGATCTAACGATACCACATCTCACCATCTATTCTACCATCTGTTCCTCTGGACAGGGAGTTTATTCCTCCACTAATTGCACATCTGACATTTTTATTACTATTACTACTGATGAACAGACAAGTTTCTATGTATTCCAGGTCCCAGTTTATCCTGTCCTCCAGCCCTAGGGTGGAGGTGCACTCAGTCAAACCCCTACTCTCCCTGTTGTCCACCAGGCTGGACACGGCAGCGCCCTGGTTCCCTGTGCAGTGCCACCACCAATTAAAGTAATGATAAGGTAATTAATAGCTTTACATGCATTGAGACAGTGTCTGTGCAGCGTGGAGAGGTTGCAGAGATGCCAGAACCCCCTGCTGTCCCCACACCACGGGGGGAAACCAGCAGATCAGGGTTCTCACCTGGCCCAGGGGGCAAATAGGGGGCTGATCTCACCTGTAACCTTAACAGAACTCTGAAACTCCATTTTTTCAAAAAACCCCCAATGTTCAGATTCTGTTACAGCACCACTTTTTATATAGCACACTGACACGGTCAGACACCAAAGGCGTGGGCTGCAAACTAATACCCAGGAATAAAAAGCACCACACAGGAGGGAGGCACAACTACCTCTGAACAGGGACCAAACAACGTTTTAGAAACAGCTTTTATTTCTTAAGGCTGCACAGAAATAAAAAGACATTTCCCACGTAGCACGCACTGCCTTGCAATAGTTAGAATGCACGTACCTTTGTCTTGCTGACAGTTATTTAATCCCAAAAATTGTAATTCAGAGTCCACGCTACCACTCTTCCTGCGCGCCTGGGTGTACCCAAGAGTTCCACATTTCCCTGAAATCTGTGGCTGATGAGAGCCCATAGCACCTGCCAAAAGACAAGCACAAATGACTAGATAAATACTTAGCATATGGCATACAACAAAAAATATACTATAATACTTAACGGCAAATTAAGATCCTAACTTTCGGTGTAAAACAATAACTACTTTGAAAGTCTTTAATTGAGGAGTTCCTAAGCAACCTCC
Source organism: Gallinago stenura (assembly GCA_027564225.1). Lineage (NCBI taxonomy): Eukaryota > Metazoa > Chordata > Aves > Charadriiformes > Scolopacidae > Gallinago > Gallinago stenura. The sequence goes on along the minus strand of JAOQGM010000039.1, from coordinate 880,631 downwards.
TAATTCTGTTGATAGGCACAAGCTGGGCTGTTCTTCCAGGGCACTATTCCAACTGACAACTGCAGGGGGTCAAAGGAAAAACCCAGACCACTCCCCTCTTGGAATGTATGACAATAAAGGGAAGACAACACCCTAAAAGCCCCCAAAGGCAGTGAGTTTCTTTAGCTTGCTGCCCCTGCCAGCAGAGCAGAGCAAGCTCTGGATGCCACACGTGTCCCCGCTCCCCCAACCGCTGCCAAGGGACAGGAATAAATCAGGTCTGGTCTTGCCCGCTCTTTTCACACGCCTTTTGGCTATTAAAATACAAATCACCGAGGCTACACTGCTCATGTAAATTAAGTGGAGCACCAGACCTGCATTCTACAGACCTGGTTTCAAAAACAAGATGTTTTTCAGTTTTTTAAAGCAATCTTCAGAGCTTGCTCCTCAGCCAGCTTTCTACCCCAGCTGCTGATACACAGCAAAAAAAAAAAAAGGTAATATGCAAATCTAGACTAATCATGCACTGGTCTGCTCTCCTGAAGTTCCCACCGTACATAAATATCACCTTCCTGACAAATTCTCCAGTTTATGGTATTTCATTCCCTGATGCCACTATCAGCTAACACTTGACAGCATGCTTTTTAGGACAATAACTGCTATTCTAGCCAGCATCCTATTCCTGCTCAAAAGTCAGTAAAGTTCCACGTCTCCTTTTAATTTCCTGCTTTACCTGCAGCTCATACTGTATTTCACAGGGTGAAAGAACGTTGGTTGAATTTCTCTGTTGCTGACCTACACGGTGCTTCTTTTCCCCAATCCCATAAAAGCACCAGACAGTTCTGCAGCTCGGGGATCTCCCGGGCCCTTTTGTTCCCACAGCCACACTAGCTCTTTTCGTTCTTGCTGCCTGCAAGAATAGCTGATCTACAAGCTTTCCAGGGTTTACCTAAACTAGTGAAAAATCTGGAAAAAAAGCAGCCTCCGTTCTGAGCTGGTGGGCACTTCTCCAGGGGTGGGAACGGGACTGGCCAGTACTCAATTCTTTGTAGTAAATGAAAATAAATAACAAAACAAACAATCAGCAAATGATGAATCATGCTCACGCAGCTACAAATTCATGCTCAGGTTCTTCTGCATCTACTTTGAAACCAGCAGATCAAATGCTTTTCTATGTTAATACTCACCAGGACAAAGAGAAGAATGCTCGGAGTTGAAGTCTATACTATTCTGAAATAAATCCCTTGAAGCCCTTTTTCTACTAAAAAATAACTCATCACTGAGTGATGCTCCTGGAGAGGGCCTTAACTTTGGAGAATGAAGAAAATCATTGCATGTAGAGAACTGCAGAGGAAAAAAAAAAAAAAAAGGAAAATAAAGGAACATTCACATGTGGCAAATGAATGCACAACTCCTTTTGGGTACAAACAGCAGAATTACCCCCGTGAGACTGTCACCTGCACCCCAGCACGGGCCAGAGAGCTCTCTCCACAATAAAGCTACACAAATCACTGTTGACATGTAAGAAGAGAGAATTGATGGAAAAGAGAAGTTTTTCTTCCCCATCACTTAGACAATAAAACCCCAGAGAGTGTGTACATGAGCCATACCTTCCACCCACAGACGGAAATGGGATTAATCACATTTATACCCACAGGGAAAGCTTCATGGACAAGGGGAGCAAAAAGCTGGAAAGGTTCCTACAAAAAGGGAAGTGGGCACAGAGCGCGGCGGCTCATCAATATGAGCTGCCAGCCTGCCTTTGATAATAAATATTATCCCTTTGATAATAAAGGGATGTTGATTTTTAAATGCAAAACATTTTGATCAATGTTTTCTTCCCCAAGTTTTAGTCAGTGTGCAGGTCTCACTCTAAGACAGGTTGACACTATTCACTGTAACAGGAAAAAAAAAGCCAACAAGCCAAACTAGTAGAGAGTTGCACTAGCCAGCAGTTTTAAAAATTAAACATTAGCATTTTGAATGATGTGCACTAAGGTATGTAAGTTTAAATAGACAGCAGTTCCTTGGGATGTGAAAAAAAGCATGTTTCAGATTTACTCTGAAAGCTCTATCTGGCAGTTACCAGCACCTTGCAATGAGAACCGGTTAAAGGAAAAATATATAAATACTTAGCAAAGAAAAGACCATGCTTTAAATGAAGGTTTCTTGCTTTCTGATTTAATTAGTAAAATCAGTAATTTAAATCATTTCCAGGCAATATTAAGTCCTCTTTCATAGACAAGGCTCCACAGAGGTCAGAAGAGAAGTCTGAACAGAAATGGAAATATTTATTCAGTACTGGAAAGAACAGCATCATGTTAAGCCTAAAAACCTTCTTTACTCAATATACTGATTGTGCAAGGGCAGAATTTGTAGTCTAACACATACATAGTACATTCATTTATAAAAATATCTACTTTTTAAATTTCACTGGGGATCTCAGTTCACCGTAAAGACGGATTCTGAAGCTGGGAACTCCCCACAGACTCTTGCACTATGAAGCCACAGCTCCCTATTAGTCCGTAATCCAGTTTCCCCTCAGAGCACAATGCCAGCTGTGAGAAACCAGTGAGAAACCAGTAAGGGCAAACTGGGCACAGCCCACCCCACAGAGCCACCCGCTCCGAGCTCTGCTCCGTGTCCCATGCACAGCACCGATGGCACGGGAATTTAACAGGCTCCAGCACCTGGAGTGTTAAATGAGTGGCTCAAATCAATAGCAGCTAAATGCTCTAATAGCTTGATGGGGTTTCATTTAATATTTCGTATCTTAACGGGGGTTCACAAAAGCATTATAAAATAAAGCATGGCCAGAATTTAAAACGTGAAGCGGCACAGTCCTGAGATGACTAACATGGCTACGAGCATATTCTAATTGGTTTTAGATCATTATAACATTTACTTTGTCGCGTAAGATGATTAAAAATAGACATTTTTATGGTTAGGGAATATAGACCGAAAGCTTTAAGAGTTTCCACAAAGCCTTCGTGTCCCTTCCAAGCCAAGAAGAGTCACACCACCTTCACAAAATATCCACACAAGCCAAGGAAAATTAAATCTCCCCTCCCTACCCACGAGACTCCTCCTGAAAAAATCAGCTTCCCAAATTCAAACTTTTGAATTAGGTATTTCCAGCTCTGCTCCCTCTCAGACCCTCCCCTCTTAAAAACAGAAAAAATAACTCACACAGGGTCCCCGTGGCAGTAGATACATACGGGAAGCAGCACTTTGCCCATATTTCCATTAGTGCTTTACAAACCCCAGCAGTTCCCAAAGCAGGGGGCACTCATCCCTGCACCGAGCGCCGAGGTGCTCAGCAACGCTGCCATGGGAACAGAACAGCCTCGCTGCTCCTGGGAGGGCTTTGTGGGTAACAAAAATGGCAAAAATTTCATCCTCACTTAGAAAAATGCTCATTGCAATTCAGCGTTAAGCGCTGCACCTCCTGGGCTCCTAGTTGAGCAGATGGGATTCAAGTCATCCTGCAACAAGTCAGAGTCTGGAGCACGCAGGGTTTTAAGCAAAGCCACCAAAATGCTCAAGAAGCTTAAAACTTGACATAAATCTTCCTCCCTGAAAGGCAGTGCTAATGCAGGACCCCGCTTTTTAATTGGCCTTCGGGGATTAGACTCTCACTTAAAATATTTGTGTGCAACTGTTCAGTTCAAGGCAGCGAGGGAGGACTGCAGGAGCCTCCCTAGAAAATGGACCACCTGGATCCCGTTTTTAGTGAAGATGGCAGCAGGAATCCAGCAGGTATGAAATGCTTTGGCAAAACCAGAGCAGGGAATAAGAAGTTTTACAAAGATTTTTGGCTGCACAAGAACAATGAATGAAATGGCAGCAGCACCACCAGCGACACTCCCGGCTTTTTATTGCCCAGGTATCCCCTGGAAACACCAATTTTACTTTACAAATGAGAAAAAGAACAGTGGGAAAATGGGTGAAGTGGTTCGTTCCAGGTTATTACAAGCCAGGGTCAGAGAGGAGATGAGAACTCGCCATTCCTGCTTCCCGATCCGTGGATCTTTCAGCCCATAAAAGTACGTTCCACCCGCACACGGTACCTATGCCCTGTTTTCCCAGACAGACAAAACGGTATCTGCAGGAGGAGCAAACTGCACAAGCTGACATGATTGTACAACTTTGCTCAATCCCTGCTATAGGAATAAAAACCTTCTGCTTTCTCGCGTGGAAATGATAATTATGGGGATTATAAACCCACTAAGCACAGGCATGCAGGGCACGGGAAATAAACATAAAACTAAAGCTGCCAGGTTTTTCACTGAGGGCGATGGCAGACCCTGGCAGAGGGATTGCTCAGAAAAGTTTCGGGTTCATTTAAATTCCACTAATACCATCAATGTCGGAAAATACCCCCTTTCACCCAAAGACACGCTCCCTCGGGTACCGCAGCGCAGCCCAACGCCCCCGTCTTACCTCCCAGCCCTGCACGAGCCAAAACCTCCTCCTCCTCCTCCAATGCCCACGGCATCAGCCCCCACAGCCCCCTCCCAGGGAAGAGACCAACCACAGCACAGATCTATAACCTTAGCTCCCCAAAATACCCTCCCTGCCCCCAGACAAACCACGGCTGACACCTCGACTCACAGCAGGAAGGCAGGTCGACCTCCACGTCCCTTCCGTCCTCGCTATCGCTGCGGAAAACAAAGAGCATTTGTTCCCTAAAACTCATTTCCCAGAATATTTAGGACTCACTTGAGGTCCCTGTGAAGTCCAGCTCCTTAGTTCCTGGGAGAACAGACCAGAGAATAATTCCCCAGGCGTTGCCACCAGAGCGGTTCTGTGACACTACACCCAGTTCCCACTGACTTTGTAACGTGGCTCAGAACTTCTATAAAATGTTCAAATGCTCTTGCTTTCCCCCAAAAGGGCACTGCTTTCACCAGCGGGCACAGGGACCCCCCGTGTGTGTGTCTCCCAGGGGAAAAGCACCACGGTGACTCCCATCCCGCAGTAATTACCGGGCAGGGGATGCTCTGCTCCCAGCACCCCGCATTTCCAAGGCAAAGACAAGGCAACCCCAGCCAGGAATTCCAGCCGTTAATTGATTTTAACGAGCAATGGGCTCGTTTGTGCGTTCCAGCAGGGCAGCGCAGACAGGAAGGTCCTCAGGAGTAGCATTTATGTTTGTAAAAAGTGCTTTTGCAGCCCAAACTGCAGTGGGTTTGTTCCGATAGCTTACATGGGAACGGCAGAAGATGGGAGGTAGCAAGGGAAGTGTCCTCACACCCATCTGCGTGACCTCCCACCCGTGGCACAAGCTGGGAAACCACCAGAGAATGCAACTTCTTTGGTGACAGCAGCTAATTTCAATTACTGACCATCAGCACCCAAGAAGATGAGTAGACCATGGCAAGTCCTAAAGAAAACATCAGCGTTTACTCCAGGATAGGGTCTGGTGTGGTTCCCATTGGTAATATTGACACTTCCCAAGGCTACACCCATGGGATCAGGAGCAGACATGGTCCATGAGTGTCTCCAGGAAGAGAACCCTCACATCAGTGCCTTCAGACAACCCCATCCACGGGATTTACAACAGACTGACCCTGGCAGCCCGGCTCTGCCAGCTCGGCTGAGAAATGGAGGGCACCACTCCAGCAAACCAAGCGTTCCTCTGACACTGCTAGAAGGCTCCTCTAAGAACATGCTTCAGAATGTAGAAATGCAGACAACTTCAAAAAATAAACCCCAACAGTTAGCGTTTTATTAATTCAGCTGGAAAGCAGAGAAGCTTCAGCCTGCCCGCGCAAGCTGAGTGGTGATGGCAACTACCTGTCCAGTGTAAGGGGGAGATCGGGCTACTCCGGGTTGGCTTTAGAAGAGGTTGGGTCAAAGGCAGAGCCCGAGGGGTGGCTGTGACAGACGGGTGGAAACGGGGCAGCTGAAGCTCCATGAACAGTTATTAAGCTGTAAACCTGCAATATGGGTATATAACACACCAAAGTATGGAATCGTGCACTCTAACCAAAAGGAGAAGAAGTCAGAAAGGAGACTCACGGATGAAATAAAGGCCGGTATAAATATTTCATTTCATGACCTTTTTAAGGAGGGGGTGCCTCGTTTTGTAATGACACCTCCAGGCAGAGCACTGCTCAGCTGTCACTGCTGCAAAACTCTGTGCCTGTGTAACTTATCCCAATGCAGCCGCAGCATTGGGACATGGTTGCTCCTCGGGTGAGCTCCTCAAAGCAGGACACCAAACAGCCCTGCTGCACTCCAGACCTTTGGTGGCCACTCTATGGCTCCAAAAGAGACAGCTGGAGGCACTTCGTTCCCAGAAAAGGCCCTGAAGGTTCACCTCTCAGCCACACTTTCTTCTGCCACTACAACTAGGGACTGGACTCCCTTCTGAGAGCAAAACAAGGGCATCCCCTGGACATCGAGGTGGTGGCACCTCAACCATCCCGCACTTTAGAGCTTCTCACTAAGGGGTCTGTAAGGTTGAACACAACTATGGTCTCACACAAACCCACCAACTGAAGAGAACCTCTGCGCTTGCATCTCTAGCACCACACTGACCATCATTGGGTGGTGACACCTCCACCGCTCGAGGTGGCACCACACGTGGTACCGGTCACAGCTGGACATTGCACAGGATGGACACGCTTGGTCATGTTCTCAGCGGAGCCATATCACCCTTCCGAGCCCCACGGCATCACTGGCAACCAACATCCACACATGGGCATGAAACAAAACCAGACTCAATGGACTTCAGAGGTTACAGAGAAATCTTTCATCAAGAACCCAATTCACCGTCACTGACGGAAGCTGCAGTTAAAGACAGACCCCTGAAGGCAACGTGCGTTACCTACAGAACATTTTCAGTACACATTAACTTACACATGTTCTGCTGCCCATCTTATCTGATCGGGAAAGTCTAGACACGGCCTTGGACAATCACTGTGTAACGTGACCCTAAAAATACTAGTAGAAAAACAACTTTAAACATTAAGCTCGTTTCATGCATCCTTTCAGCCACAGAATGACTCCAAAAGTTAATTTTTAAGCAAATTCACTTCAAAGGAATGTCTGAATTTAATTATTAATTTTTTACGTTTGCATGAACAAGTCGACTACCCAAATTTTATGCATCATATACCTCCCTGAAAACAGTTAAGAAGAGATACAAGGCTAACTTACTTTATTCCTTCCTTTCTTTCTTTCCCCTTCTTTGATTGCAAAGTGCCCCAAGGAGAAGAGCTTTATTTATACAGCTTATAGTAATCTCTTTCAGTTAACAAGGAATGTCTTCAAGTAGAGGAACCACTGTCCAAGTTCACTCGTCCCAGAGTGCCTTAAGTGAAAACAGAGTTCACCTACTTCCATGGAAGATACATACACTCCACGGGATAAAAGCTGTCCCATGGGATGGATGTGACAAAACAAGCACCATCAAGGACACAGCACATCCTGTACCAAAAGTCACAAACCCGGGTGAAAAAAGTGTCCCCTGCCCTGGAAAGCTTGATAATCGATTAGACAGATGCAAGAGAAATGGGATGTGGGGAGAAGGTATCAGAGCTCCCAACGGCCAGCCATCAGATAAATGTTTCAATGCTTAAACCACACTGCTGTTTGGAGTTCCATCACAGTAAATGCTGGTCCAGCCAATAGGACTCAATAAACTCCTGAAATGAATTTATTTCATCCTACATTAGGTCCCTGATCACAAAGACAGCCCTCTGGGCTCTACCGACTGCACAGACCAGCTCTCCATTGACCTGGGGCTGCTTGAAGAATCCCGGTGTAGGCAGCTGAAATGAATCCCTGCTCTTTTCTCCCTTACCCACGGCGATGGGCAGCACTTGCCTTACCTTCTAATAAAAAGCCTCCCTGATATACTTATTTTTTAAACAAGGCTACTCCTTTCCCTCACAGAGGGCAAAGATGCAGTAGCTACATTAAATCACTGCCTTGCACTGGAGCACTGTGACAGCCAGGCCTTCCCTTTCCTGATACCAATGTAAAGAGGAACCACTGGAAGTTGAAATACTGAATCCTGGCACTATTTCTGAGCAGCACACGAGTGCCACCAGCACCAGTTACCAACTGCCACTGGAGAGGGAGATGCGTGACGGTCACAGCAGCCTACACAGACTAAGTTGGGACAGGACAGGACAGAGACACAAAGCTACTGTGAACCAGGTCTAACTGCAGGTGGGCAGCTGGGAACCCACAGCAATTTTTAAAACCACAGCTCCCTCCTTGCTCGAGAGGTGTTTCCTACACAATTTGTTGTCCAGACCCTATTTGCTTCGTGCGGGAACTCAGTTGCCTGATTCACCAACTCCAAAAGATACAGATCTCTTTGGAGTGTGAGTGAAGGTAATACATTCCCCCCCAAGGACACGAGCCTGTGTGCACACAGGTATGCACATGAACTTCAAGGGCTTTTCTCTACAATAACATTAATTCACATTTCTTTTTATTAAGAGGCTTTATTAAAAGCCAGCCTTCACAAAGCAGTGCTGCTCATGACCTCCTCCAGCACAGGAACAAGTTACCAAGCAACTAAGAATTAGATTCCCAATACATAAATGGGGGAGTGAGGAATTCTATTCTGTACAGCTTTTGATTTTCTAAAAGGATCCACTTGCTTAAACTCACTTGCTGGAGATAAAGTTATGATAAGTAAACCTGTTCAGTTAAAAAAAAGAAAACAAACCACACCCATGCACCCCCCAAAAAAACCTCACCCAACCAAAACCCACCACACACAGATACACGTCTTAAACCCATGGGCAGCATCTAAACCAGACGTCACAGAACAGAGCTACTGCCAAAGCAAAATGGAACTGACCAATTTTGCCAAGGTTCCTTCCCTTTGCAGCTGTCACGGTCTGGTGACAAAACCAGAACTCGTGTCAATCAGAATTGCTATTCCAGCCTGAACTACGTTTTTCCTCCTGGAATGAGAGGGAGGAACAAGAGCCACATAGCCATTTGGTTTCACCGCTGGCCAGCACGCCGCCAACACGCACCGGCCCAGCCCTGCTCTGGAGCTCTGCCTTCAAAGCCTGAATTACAGTAATTTGTCAGTTTTCCCCCAAAACAACTTCTGTATTTAGGAAACTCCTGGCAGTCAGTCAGGAACTCTCAAACGCAAATACACAAACAGAAGCTCTGAAATATTTTCCCACTCCTGGGGTCATTCCCTAGGTCTTAGCTTGCCTTTGTCAGAGACGGGTCACTAGGGTTTGACAGAAAAAGAGTCTCCTGGAGACCAGCTAACTTGAAAAACGAGACAGATTCCTACTAGTGCTAAATGTGACATAAAGAGTTCTCAAATTTGCCTTCCCAGAGTGATGTACACTTAGCAACCCTTGCACATAAAGCATTAGCAGCACTAGCCGAACCTCACAAATACCTGACATTAACGAACCCTTGACATCTTCCAAATCCCCCTTTGGAACACGCCTTCGAATAAAGGAGGGACAACTTCCAAATCCCCCTTTGGAACACGCCTTAGAATAAAGGAGGCCAGCACGCTGGGAGTACATACCTGCTCCACACCCTTTGCGAAAGGCATCTTGGTTCCCAAACCACCTTCCCTGTCTCCGGCACGCTCGTTTTCCCAAGGCAGCTTGTTTTTCCCTTTGCCTGCGCTCAAGACTCTTCTTGGACTTATTCCCTGGTCGGGATACGCCTCGTGGGAGCTGGAGTTCTGGAGAGCATCCTCCCTCGCGTGATACCCACAGTAACTGTGTGCGCTCTGAGTCCTGCTGCCCATCAGCAGCCACTCCGTATCCGCGCCGGGGGGCAAACAGGACCCCCTGTTGTGACCAGATGAGGGCAAGGGCACAGCGTACTCTACAAACCCTTGGTCGACCAGCTTTGGCAAGGTCTTCCTGGCCAGCCTGGCCTGCACGGCGTGCATCACCCCGTCCCCGTTGTCCTCAAGCTCCACGGCATCCACCGCCTTGAAGAGCAGGGTGGTTTTGCCGGGGCCCATGGAAGAGGCCAGCACAGCAAAGGCCTCCATGGCAGCGTGCCGCACCCTGCGCTTGCTGTCCACCAGCGCTGGAGCCAGCCCAAAAGCCAGCTTGGCCAAGTCCAGCTCCTCACTAGGGTAAGTGAGGAGGGCCACGATGCAGATGTTGACCACCTCCTCGCGGACCTTGGAGTTCTTGTGCTGCAGGTGCTCCTGCTGCAGCAGCAGGCCCAGCACGGGCTGAGGACCCGCTGCCTTCATCAGCCGCAGGAAGAGGCCGTTGTACTCCTGCCGGATGGCCAGCTTGTTGTCCCCCAGGACTTTAGCAGCAGCGGAGACCAGAGGTGCCAGGAAAGGCTGGACCTGGTCGTCCAGGCGCAGGGCCAGCAGATGGATCACCTCCAAGGCCCCGAGCACCACCTTGAAGTTGGAGTCGTCAAGGAGGGTGTAGAGCAAGCTGATGAGCCCCAGGAGGCTGGGGGCTGGCATGGAGGCCACCGTGGCCTGGCTGGCACCTTCGACCACCCTCTTCAGCTCCTCCACGGCTTGTGTGCGGTTCCTGTAGTCCTCCTGGTCCAGCAGCCGGGCGTGCAGCTCCGGCGGCAACAGCCCCAGCTTCAGGCCGGTGCCGCCGGGCTGGGCGGGGGGCGGCGGCGCCACCTCCTCCCCCGCCGGCTGCCCCTCGGGCGGCAAGGGCTGGCCCCCGGCCTCCCCAGGGCCCCCCAGCTGCCAGGCCAGGCTGCGGGAGAGCTCACCGAGCCCGAGGCC
>JAOQGM010000039.1:847578-869693 GCA_027564225.1 Gallinago stenura | reverse complement strand
TGCCCCTGCCCCGGCAACGCGCCGCGCACAACACCGCCGTCGCCAGGGGCCCGCCCGCACCGCACCTGCGCGGCGCCGACAACCACGCAGCGGGAGGGGGAGCCTGGTGGCCGGCACAACACCTCTCCGTCCCCCTCTTCAGCCCCCGACGCTTCGAGACGATGTAACGCCACTGAAAAAGTCGATAGCTGCAGGACGGGAGCGGGCGGCGCCGTGGCTGTGCCGCCGGTGAAGCGGAACGGCCAGCACCCTCCCCCCCTCACGCTGTGGGGAGTGGTACCGCCCGGGCGTGGGGAGTTGTGGGTGCGCGGCCCTTCCCCGCCGCTGATTGGTGGCGGGAGCGGGGCGGTGGCGCCCGGAAGTGACGCGTTGCCGCTGCCGGGCGCTACCGTCGGAGCGGAGGCGAGTGAGGCGGTGGCGACCGCGGGCCGGGCCCTGCTGCGGCCTGGCCAACCCCGCCCGCAGGTGAGCCGGGACCGCCCCCATCCTTCCTTCCCCGCGGGCTGCAGCGCTCCGTCCACCCCGGTCGTGGTTCTCGTGTCCGTTTGCGGTCTGGCGGGGGCCGCTGTATCCGGGGTCGGTACGGGATGGATGGATGGATGGAGCGGTGTTGTGCCGGGCGGCCTCGAGCCCCCGCCGCCCGCCCCGACGAGATACTGACGAAGACGGAGGGGTGGCGGCGGAAGGGTGTCAGCCTCCTCCGGGGGTACCGGTGGGGCGGCCGGTGCTCAGGCGCTGGGCATCCCCCTCCCGCGAGTTGCCCGGGGAGCGGCTGCGGCGGGGGTGCGGGGGGGAAAGGCGCCGTGCCCCGTGCGGTGGGCTGGGGCCGGAGCTTTCAGCGCAGGGGCGCAGCGCAGCGGCGCGGAAAGCATCCCGTTTCATAAGCAAAACAGATTTATGTTTGCAAATGATTTTTTGCACTTCTTCTATTTTATTTTTGGGGCGCGGCGGTGGGGTTCCGTGACCGGGGGGTGTTCGGAGCTAAAGTTATCTGGGCGCTGCTGAGGTTTTCTGCTGTCTCGGGAGTGACAGAACCGGCCGGGCCGCTTGCCGGGCCCCCCCGCTCCGCGGCCTGAGGGAGGAACCGGCCGGCGTTTAAATACCGCCCTCAGCAGCAAAGCGCCCGGGGCTCTGCCTGCGCCTTCCGCGGGAGGAAAGGGCTGTGCTCGGCATCGCCACGCACCACCGTTTGTAGAAGGGTAGCTCTTCAGTAAGCGAGCTTAGGTATTTAACATTTCTGATTAACCTTTTTATTTCTGATAACTCTTTCCCTCCTCTTCAAGATAAGCTTTACCTCCAGGCTGCGGGAAGGATCTGACAGCCCAGAGCTCCGGGCAAGGTTTGGTTTGCGCTGGGAGCACAAGTGGTTGGGCTAATATTCTTTTTTTTCAGGGCTGGTTAATGTTCTGGCTTCTGAATTCCTGCTCAACAATAAAATAAAGGCGTGCAGACCTGCGGTGTGGGGGAGCGGTGCCGTGCAGGGGGTGTGCGAGGAGCCACAATGCCCATCTCTGCCAAGTGGGGACAAAAAGTTTTGTTTCTGTGGAATAAGTTAAATGTAGTTATTTATAACAGGCTTTTACAGTTTTTTGCATCTGAACTGTCTCTGTTCCCTTCGCCTTCCCTGTGGTGTTACCCGGTGTTTATCATCTCTGTGTCTGTACGAGCAAACTGTGAACTGAGCGCAGACAGAAGAGGAACTGAAAGTGGTTTAGTGGCTGAACAGCTCTTCCCCCCAGTCCCCTAAAATTTATGCCACAAACTTGTTATAGGGAAAATGTTGTTGTACAGAATCTCAACTTTTGTAGATACGCTTCAAATATTTTTTAGATATGATTTTTTTTTTCTAGTAGGGATTTGTAATAGGAGAGGGATGAGCTTACTTTTAACAGTAAGAGGTTTTCTATCCCTAGCTGTGAGCCTTCACTTCTCTGTCAGCCCTATTATGTTCTGTTTTTAAATGCTGGCATCTAATTTTATTCTTTCAGATTAAGCACTTTGTAAGTAGGCTCACTGCAAATTAGATGTCAGTTAAGGAGCTGTAAAAATGATGAACTTCTTAATAATAAGATAAAAGAGGTGAGAGTTTCAAGTTTGTGTAGTCATTTAGCAAGTCAAAATGAACTAAGCTTTTCAGTTCAGAAATTGGATGGTTGCAGTGTTCTCTGTAGAACAATAGTTCTGTTTCCTCATGGTCCAGGATTCTGACACGTTCATACCCTCCACCCTCTCACCGGTATAATAATTGAGTCTGAATAAAGAGCTGCAGAGCTGCTTCTCCAACAGGTAGTGGTGGGCAGCACCAGTTGAATTTTAATGATGCTGAAATTAGAGCAGGTATCGCAGTGCCTTCAAGTGTCACGATGCAAACCCAAACTTCTTGGAGGAAGCGTTTGAGAAAACCCTTTGAGGGTTTTCTCAAAAGGTTTTGCATCGTGACACTTGAAGGCACTGCGATACCTGCTCCAATGGGAGCGGTGGGTAGGAACGAGGATCCTTCTCTCTGCCCTTACCAGTGATGCTGGGAAGCATGGGTAGCTCCCAGTGCTGGGAGGATGTGGAAATGGTGGTAGACACCAGGATGGTCACCCTGGGAAGCACTTCACCAGCTCTTGCCTCTTGCTGGTAGAGGCAGACCCAGCTCCTAGTCTTCCCAGCATCTGGTCTCTCTGGAGGGCCAGTGCACGTCCTCTGGGGTTGTTCTCTCGTGGTGGAAGCCCCTCAGTGAGGTGAGGCAAGGATCTCTCACTTCTCCTATGCCCCTCTGCCTGTTCAGAGTCCAGGAACCTCTGCTCTAGCCCCCTTTTCCCTGCAGGCCAGGGCCCTGCTGGCTCTCTGGGTCTCTTTTGCCTCTTTGTTCAGAGGGAGGGACTCCACTCTTCCCAGTCAGGTCGGGGGACTGGAGAGCTGGTCCTTGCTGGCTGGTGGGGCCCTGCCCGCAGCACTGGGAGCAGGGGTAGCACTAGGTAGGCTGCAAGGTGAGTAGCACAAAGTAGTTTAAGAGCTTTTAAAACTATGTCTCAAATAAGCCAGTTCTTTATTTATCTCTATTTCTATTTCAGCCACTGTTCATTTCTCTCAGACATCTCATTAGAATCTTATCATGTATGCAGTGTTTCAGATAATATGCAGTTTACTCCAGAACAGAAAAAAACCCCAGGGTGGTGGTTGTTGGCTTTTTTTTTTTTTAAGTCAAAGATGAATCTAACATACACTATTAATAAACATTTGATTGTCTCTGTTTTTAGCTTCCATGAAAAAGCATAGCATGTAAGGATTGAAAAAGTAAATTTGAAATTAATAAACCTCATTAAGACAAAAGCAAAAATGGAAAAAGTACTTTTTTTTTTTTTTAAATGTTCTGTATGGCATGTCTGAGTACCATGAGTAAGGAAGCTGTTGAAACGAAGCCCTGAGTAATGCGTTAAAAATTCTGTTTGTCACAGATGGACCAGTCGTCTCCAACCTACATGCTTGCCAACCTAACCCACTTGCATTCCGAGCAGCTCCTGCAGGGCCTCAACCTCCTTCGCCAACACCACGAGCTCTGCGACATCATCCTGAGAGTCGGCGATGTCAAGATCCATGCCCACAAAGTGGTGCTTGCCAGCATCAGCCCCTACTTCAAAGCCATGTTCACCGGGAACCTCTCAGAGAAGGAGAACTCGGAGGTGGAGTTCCAGTGCATCGACGAGGCGGCGCTGCAGGCCATCGTGGAGTACGCCTACACGGGAACGGTCTTCATCTCCCAGGACACTGTCGAGTCGCTTCTTCCGGCTGCCAATCTTCTCCAGATCAAGCTGGTAGTCAAGGAGTGTTGTGCGTTCCTGGAAAGCCAGCTGGACCCTGGCAATTGCATCGGGATTTCTCGGTTCGCAGAGACCTATGGCTGCCACGACCTCTACTTGGCCGCGAACAAGTACATTTGCCAGAACTTCGAAGACGTTTGTCAGACGGAAGAATTTTTTGAGCTTACGCACTCTGAGTTGGATGAAATTGTTTCCAATGACTGCTTGAACGTCGTGACAGAGGAAACAGTCTTTTACGCGCTGGAGTCCTGGATCAAGTACGACGTGCAGGAGCGGCAGAAGTACTTGGCGCAGCTGCTGCACTGCGTTCGCCTGCCGCTGCTGAGCGTGAAGTTTCTTACCAGGTTATACGAAGCAAACCATCTCATTCGCGATGACCACACGTGCAAACACCTGCTCAACGAGGCCCTAAAGTACCACTTCATGCCTGAACACAGACTTTCCCACCAGACCATGCTGATGACACGGCCTCGCTGTGCTCCCAAAGTTCTGTGTGCCGTAGGAGGGAAAGCCGGACTGTTTGCATGCCTGGAAAGGTCAGTGATGGGTGAAGCTGTTGCAGCACGTGGGGTTGGCGTGTGTTTGGTATCACCCTGGGTCTAGGATTAAGATAATCCTGTGGATTGCAGGACAGTAGTTGCTGCTCTCCTGTGTCAGAACTCAGAAGCAGGTGGGTTTTTTTTTTTTCAGCAGGGATGAGCAGTGAATTCAAAATGCTTTTTGACTTCATGAGTAATCTTCAGTGTTAAGGAGTTTTGCTTGTGCCAACACAAATAGATATGAAATGATTTTCACTGAATTTCACTGAATTTGGGTAATAAAAGTGGGTAACAGAAGTTTGTATGCTGCTACTTTATCGTTTCAGGTCATAGAATTATGGAATGGTTTGAGAGGGAAAGGACCTTAAAACCCATCCAGTTCCAACCCCCTGCCCTGGGCAGGGACACCTCCCACCACACCAGGCTGCTCAAAGCCCCATCCAGCCTTGAAACCCTCCAGGGATGAGGCAGATCTTTTCCTTTTACATGTTTTTTCCCCAATTTATTGTTATTCCAGCCAATAAAATAGTAAAATTTAACCTAATGTGTGATAAATACACTTCCTGATTCAGTTGACTTAATCAAAGAAGGCAAAGAGGTAATTCTTAGCAGTGTCAGGTTCTTGATTGTAAGATGTAAAGTCATGGCTTTAGGCTCTGCACTGAGCAGGTCTCCGTGTCCGTGCTGGCACAAGCAGCAAGTGCCCATCTTTCTTTGCCTGGTTTTCAAAATGAGCCTGCTCTTCAGCTACTGGAGTACATGGAATGGAAAGAAAAATAGCTTTCTTCCCCATGCTGCTATGGCTGGGTTTAATTAGAAATGTGTTAATGTTTCCAGAAATGGTAAAGCCGTGTGTGGGTCTGCAGATACGTGTGTGCTTACCCTTACGCATGGTGAGCAGACCCTTACCGTGTACAGGCATAGAGTAACCCAGCTGCTTCTACAGCTGAATTCTGGGGTAATGTTTTACTCTGAGATGCTCTATTCCATGACAGTATTATGCTATTTGTACACTTAAAAACCTGGGAAGATCTGCATGTTCTTTTTTTTGCCGTGTTTAGAGATGTTCTCAAAGTTATTTAAAGTTAACTTTCCCGATACTAAACAATGTGTTGGGGCTGGGAATTGTTTGGTTTCTAGATTTAAAAAAATGAAGGGGGTTTTGTGCAACATAAAAAAAAAAAAAAAAAAAAAAAATCTGAGTGAATAAAGACACTCTCTGCTATTCTTCAGCTCTGCTTCTTTCACAGCTTCTCCAGGGATGGTCCCAGCATTACATACCACTAGTGCTGCTCTTTTCTAGCGGGGCTGTGGCTGTCGGGGGCCTGTCTGGAGTTCAGCAGGCCCTGCTGCTGGCTGGGCAGTGGCTCTCAGCTCCACAGCACTGGCATTTTCTTCTCTGTTTTTTGAAAAAGATCACATTTCCTGTGTACTAGATATTCTTTTAAATTATTTAAGTAACTTATTAACTAAACTGTTTAGCTAGATTGACTGGATGTTATGTGTGATAGGCCGGACCCCCCATATTTTAACACTGAGAATAATTAAAAGAAAATGCAAATAAGCAATGTTTTGAAAACAGATTTTTGAAATCAGTTTGTTCTGCTTTGACACTTCATTTAAATTGTATGGTGCTTGTAAAGTATGTATTTATAAAACTACCAATTATACTTTCTGACTGTATAGTTGTACGTGTATATATAGACATGTGCTTCTCCCTCTCTAATTCTCCTTTTCTCTCCCTTCTCTGTGGCTGTTCTGACTTTTTTTGGTGTGTTGGTTTTTTTTCCCCCGAGTTTACCCTTCTCGTCCCTTTGCTTTTTATTTTTGGCTCACTCCAATCACAGCCTGCCTCCAGAAGCTGCTGTGCCATCAGGACTGTATTTATTGCCTCCCCTGGCCTTACCCACCATGTTGTCCTGCCTCCTCCCCAGTCTGCGCTTCCCAAATTCATCAGCCCAGGTCTCAGGCATGGGGCCGTGGCTCCTTGCTGTGTTGCTGCATCACATTGTAGGATGGTTTTTGACTCTTTAGAACAGTGTTTGATTTTAGTTTGTTTGGACCATTGGAAGAAGCAGCAAACATCAGATGGGACGTGAAATAATCTTAATATTGTGTTCCTTGATGCTCATTTGCACTTTGCAGAAAGTCGGATTTGCTCACCCAGTCTTTTTTTTTTTTTTTCCTGTTTCAGTGTTGAAATGTATTTTCCCCAGAACGACTCCTGGATAGGCCTGGCCCCTCTCAGCATCCCCCGCTATGAATTTGGAATATGTGTCCTAGACCAGAAAATCTACGTTGTAGGAGGGATTGCAACCCACGTGTGTCAAGGCATCAGCTACCGCAAGCACGAGAACTCGGTGGAGTGCTGGGACCCCGACACCAACACTTGGACCTCCCTGGAGAGGATGTTTGAGAGCCGGAGCACTCTGGGAGTGGTGGTTCTGGCGGGAGAGCTCTACGCCTTGGGTGGCTACGATGGGCAGTCTTACCTACGAACCGTGGAGAAATACATTCCCAAGGTGAAGGAATGGCAGCTGGTGGCCCCCATGAACAAAACCAGAAGTTGTTTTGCTGCGGCCGTCTTGGACGGGATGATTTACGCCATCGGGGGCTATGGCCCTGCCCATATGAACAGGTATGTGCTTTGGTGTGTGGAGCTCCGTGTCAGAAGGTGGAAATGGGCAAAACTCACTGGGAAGCTTGGTGTTCGGCAGCCAATTAAAAATCATTCTAAGATAAAGTGGTAACCCACAGTGGGCCTCATTAATCCTTGTTCTGCAGCGTCAGTCTGACAATTCAACTGGGAAATCTTCTTTATGACTTATCTTTATGTGTTCCAGCTCGGAGCTGGTTTGTTTGGGGTTGATTTTTGTTTTTTAAAAAACCTGTAAGAAGGGAGAATAGTAAAGACAAAGACATATATGCATATTATAAAGCAAGGTGGTCCAAGACTCCTAACCCTGCAGAAGCCCATGCTGGCTGACTCAGCAGATGAATGTTGTGTGGGTTTATTTGCCCCGGCCCCAGGGTGATGTTCCTGTGCCTGGTGCTGCCTCTCGGTCTCTGAGCTCTCGGGAGAGCTTGCTCAGCATTGCAGGAATCCTGCCTCAAACCTCCAAAATATCCAGATGCATCGTTAGCTTTAACATTGAAACCGCTGATTTGAAACAAATAGGATTTTTCACATGCTTAAGATTCACAAAATAAATATATACCTCAGGTGGAATCTTAAAGTAGTCTTAATGGTGTTAATAAAGCTCAGGATGATGGTTACTGGTGTGGCTCCTGGGTAGAAGTGGGTTTGCTTCAGACCTTAGGCTCACAAGGAGGTTTCCGGGTACCAGCACGCTCTGTAATTGTTCTGTTCCACATCGTTCCGTGTGGATGGACAGGGGTAGTTAGTTACGCAAAGAAATCATTTGTGCTCTCTTTTTTTCCCCATAAAAATGGGAACAAATCAGCCATATGTCCCTCCAGGAAGCAAATTAATAACCTACAAGTCTAAATAGCTGAATAAAGAACGAAAATGAAAATCTTGCTTATAGGAAGGGAGGATTGATGGCTTAGCGGTGTTGTTTAACAACATTGCGCTAGTTATTAATTGTAATTCTTGATATATTCTTATATAGAACAGTTTGTGAAGCAAAGGATTAGTTTCCAAATAGGAAAGTGTATCTAAGTAGTTTTCATTTGGAAAATGAAGATTTACCACCAGAGCAATAGGAAATGTCTTTATCAAGCTGGTACCTTTAAAGGGGAAGCTCTTAATGACATGAAAATTCTGCAGTAGCCTTATTCCTTGTGCTACATCTTTTCTCTTCCTCAGTCAGAAAGGAATTGCCAGCAGCTCCTGTAGTTACTGGAATCCGATATTTCATTATTTGCCTTTTTAAATTTAATTTGCTTTTTATTGAATAATTTTGGTTTTATTAATTATTCAAGGGTGTGAGTAATATGCCGCGCCGTACAGTCATTAGGCTCATACAAGCTCCAGCAGGAGCAGGAAGCTGACTGCTGTGTAATTAAGCACCTTTTCTCCAACTCTGCAGTGCTTCTGGTTTTCTCTTCCCCTCTTTCCTTCCCCTTGTGCTACCAAAGCTACGCTTCGGACAGAGGATGGCTACGTGCCACCAGTGTGTTAATGACTGGCCATCTGTACAGCTCCAGTGATTAAAAATAATGGTGATGATTCATTTCCATTTTATCCTGAAGGCCTCTTCTATCCTTAGTGTTTTGATCTGCAGCCTCTTTATTGCTTTTCCCAAGGGATTAGCTCGCCATATCTTTTTTTATTTTTTTTTAGCTCCCTATTATTTTCAGGCAAGCCTCAAGGAAGTTTTTGATTTGATGTGTTCCTCAAATAGACACACTTCAGGTCTGCATTGGGTTCGTTTTTTTATGAGTTGGTTTTTTTTATAAATAGCAGCAGTCATCCTTGAAAGAGCTTTCTGTTCTGAAGCCAGCTTTGAGAAATCTCACTTTGGTTCACTGTGTCACCTGAAGATCCAGGTCAGTGGCACGAGGACATCGGGGAAGCAGCCGAACTGCAGTCGCTGCGTCAGGATGAAATATGTTGAAGCTGCTTTTTGGCAGCTCTTGTTGAGAACCTTCAGCTGCTTTGTGTTGTCCAAGGACCCTCGGATGTGATTGATGCTTCTGAGGTGGTGACACTGCCTTTGGTTCCCTGTGTGCTGCCGTTGGGCTGAGCAGAGCCTCACGCTGCAGAATTTTCCATCGGCTCAACACTTCTTTGTTGAAGTGTTACCGCACTATTCCCATGTGTGGTAAGATCAGTTGGCAGAACTAGATGTACCTCTGACAAATGCAGATTTCTCCCGGAGTGAAATTCAAATGTCACCGAAACCCAAGCCTCACAAGTTGTTTCTTTCTGTTTTGCAGCGTGGAGCGTTACGATCCAAGCAAAAACTCGTGGGAGACGGTGGCTTCGATGGCTGATAAACGGATAAACTTTGGTGTGGGCGTCATGCTGGGCTTCATTTTCGTCGTGGGGGGACACAACGGTGTGTCTCACCTGTCGAGCATCGAGAGATACGATCCTCATCAAAACCAGTGGACTGTGTGTCGCCCCATGAAGGAACCCAGAACAGGTGGGAGGGACACACAGAGCTCTCAGCAGTTAACTCAGAGTGTCCTTTTGTAAAGAAACTGCCGTTTGACCCGACAGAAGCTGCATTGAGGTTGCAGTGATTTGTCTGCAGAGCGTTGTACTTTGTGAATTGGGCCAAAGATCCCTTAATCGGCTTTGTGAGATAGCCACAGAATGGTTTGGGGTGGAAGGGACCTTAAAGATCATCCAGTTCCACCCCTACCTCCAAAACTAGACCAAATTGCTCAAAGCCCCATCCCGTAGCATATTTTTTCATTAATTTTGAGCTAATTTCAGCAATTATGTGGTTACTGTTCTACTGTATGTCAGTTTATATTGAGAGTCAGTAGTGCATGCTTTCTTCTGTCTCCCTGCCGAGGAGTATTGGGACAGAAGAACATTGGGTTGTTACAGGGAAGGGTGAGAAAAGAGTCAAAAAGGGGAGTGTAAGACCTGCCCAGAGAACCACTCTCCATTTACACCCATTTTCTTTAGAGGCAGTCTGAAGGAGGAGGCTGCGAGAACCTGGTTATTCAGCCTTTGGGTCGGGGGCTCCAATTAGGAGCAAAACTACTACTTGGTGGTCGTGCAAACTGTTCTTTTTTTTTTTTTTTCTCTTTCCCACAGGTGTTGGTGCAGCTGTGATTGACAACTACCTGTATGTCGTCGGTGGTCACTCGGGGTCATCCTACCTGAACACGGTACAGAAGTACGACCCCATCTCGGACAGCTGGCTGGACTCTGCTGGCATGATGTACTGCCGCTGCAATTTTGGTTTGACTGCGCTTTGACCAACAGCAGGATGTTACGGACCTGATGGAGCAAAGGTGGAGCTTAATCTGCTTGGAAATAAACCCTGCTGGCGGAGACCGTGAGCTATGTTTTCTGAAGCTGGGAAGTTGGAGGCTATGCGGTGAAGTTGGGATTGAAATGGGGAAGGATTTGTTTTCTTCCCAGAATGGGCCTTTGAAGGCACGGAAAGCTTATTCCCAGCTGGGTTTAGAAAACATCCTGTGAAGGGCAGCAGATTAAAGAGAGTACTGGACATGCCCGGGGTATGGTTAGAAAACTTACTGTGTATCTAACCCTTTCACTTTCTAGAGCTTTTCTCTCTTCCTCCTGCCTACTCTGAAACATGAAGTTTACCGTGCGTGGGGTGAGCGGTGTGTGACTGCGGCGCGTGCCTGGACGGGTTGCTGAGAGTTGTCTGGTTGGGTCTTCATATTCAGAAAATGCCAGTGCTTCATAAATTTTTTTTATGAACAGTAACTAAAGGGCTGCCTTGTTTCTGTATCTCAAGGTTTGTAAATAATAAACGCCATCGTATGTTGCCTGTACACTCTCCTTCGTTACCCGCTCGCTGGTAGGAGGGCTGGGATTGGTAATTAGGAACTACTTACAGACATTTACAAGGCAAATTTATTGCCTCTTGAAGAAATTTTTAGATCCGCTGAACAGAAATTGCAGTTTTTACTTTCCCTTGTATTTTCTTTTTGTGGATAAATGAGCGCTAGGTTAAATGACTTAATCTTGCTGCTCTGCTGTGTGTTTCCCATGGCAATGCAGCAGTCCCGCATCGGAAGGTGCCGCAGCAGCGCTCGTAGCATGACAGAAAAGAACTACTCAGAAATGAACCCATCCCATCCTCCTCCCGAGCGCACTTGTGTCCGTATTCCGTGTAACTCCCTTTTTTTAAAAGAATGTACGATGGCTTTCTGGGAGCGTTCAGCTATCACAATGGTGCTAACCGTGGGAGTTCGGGACAGGGCTGTTGCTGATGCAGTGCCCTGTGCAGACAGCAGGAGCGGTTCCATTCCTCTAGTGGGTTTCTTTCTTATTTGCTCGATGCATTCGTGCCTATGGAACCTGTCAAGAAAAAACACCATGTCCTGAATGAGCTCTACGTTTGTTACGTCACTATTTTATTTTTCAGAAGATCCCCGTTCGTTGTTCCTATTCTCACAAATATGTACGTAGGGAGCGAGCAGAGAGATCCCAAATGGGGTAGATCAGACAGTTCTGCCTTCAACAGCAGCTGCAGAGGAGGAGGAGCACGGGGCGAGCGTGGAGCCCGGCGCTGAAGGTCGGTTCCTCTGATGAACCACCATCTCAAGAGAGACAACTTTGTGATAGCCCTAAACTTAGCCAAAATTTGGGCAGGTAAATAGGAAGTGATGCTGTCGGGTTATGAACCTTATTTAAAATAGATGACTGAGTAAATACGAATTTTAGTTAGTTTAGAATGTTTTGGCTTGTTTTCTGATTTTTACCTAGGAATCATGGTTACATTGAGTTTCTGTTTTGATGTCTGTGTGTGTCTCACCAGGCCTGGTACTGAAGAGTTTTTCTGCCTCCAGAGTTATTTTCCCCTTGTTTTAACATGTTAAATTAATGTTTGTTTCCCTTTGTTTTTCAAGCCCATATAGTATTATTTTTTGAAGGTGCAATAATATTTGAAATAGTTGCTTTAAAAGCCATTTCTTTATAAGTATGCGAAGAGGAGGGTTTCGAGTGTCCTTGATTTATTCTGAGTTCCTGCAGAGCTGGTTGCAGCCGGGCAAACACCGCTGGTCCTTGTTCTTCCATGAGCTAAGGGTTAGATTTTAAACAGGCGAGGAAATGAGGGGGTTTTCACCATAAAACATTATTCACAGATAACAGGTGTTTGCACAGATTGTAAAATCCTGCGCAGATTCTTCAGATTTGGTAGAATGAAGCAGGGCTTTAAAAGCAAATAAAAATTAACAATGTCAGCGTATTCATTGCAGCGCGTTTGAGCCCCTGAGCACTCTGGTTATCTAGCAATAATAGCCTGACTGAATTACTGCAGAGCATCTGTTGGTGGGACACAAGTAGCTGTTGGGTGTCTGTGTGTGGGGAGCAGGAGGGGAGCAGGGGGGGCTGGTGGGTGTCTGAGCCCGTTGCCTGCATCCCCTTCTCCTCCTGCTGCGGGAAACACACACCTGGATGTTCCCACGGGCTGTTTTACTTCTCGGTCTCTTTCACAGGGGTGCTGTGGAGGATCTTATTGTCCAATATATGCCTGAGATCAAGACACTTAAGCTAATAATAAAAGGCAAGAATTCCTTTCTCATAAGAGAAGTTGATGCCTTTTATTGATACAAGGCTGTCCATGCAGTTCAGTCTATATCAGACCTTGTAGAATTTAACTGGGATGGGATTCCCTGAGTGAAGATGCTCATAGAGAGTGCTGACTGGAGGTACTGGTAAACACTGTTTACTAATGTATGGAAATCGTTTTGACCATTTGTACATCAGGACAAAAAAATACCTCCAGCTCGGGGTTATTTGGTGTTTATGGAAACATCTTGCATTTATGGAAGTCAAAGCACTTAAAATCCCAAACTGTTTTATTCTCTTTCCCTGGGCAGTGGCGATGGTGAACGCGGTGATAGAGGCTGACCCCCGGTGTGTAATGTGGCACTGCTAATTTGAAGAGTGTGAGAACAGCATAAACAATTTTTTTAGCGTGCAGGAATGGTATGAAGAACAAGAAAAATGCCTGATGAAATATACTGCTGTTATTTGCTGAAGTGTTTAGCTAGAAATGAATTGAATGGTGTATCAACCTCGGGATCCTGTCACTTCAAGTCACACCATCCTCAGTTTCGGATCCGGGTGCTTGTTGTCCCGGGCACTGAAGTGCTGGGTTCTGGGAAGATCAGACACAACAGTCGGTGTAAATCTGCATTTGAAGAACAATACTCTCATTGTAATGTCTGTTTTAGTGTCTGGTTTAAAAATTAAGGACCTTCAAATAAGATGTCACACAACTCCAAATTATCATCCAGTTCTATTTCTTAATCACTCAAAATTGTCTGTGAAGCACTTTAAAAGGGGTGTGAGTTTATATGTGTACATACAGTTCCTGAATTTCTGGCTGTTTTTAATGAAGATACTCATCTGTAGCTGCTTGACAGTCTCCTCCTAGGAATGCTTGTCTCTCAGAAGCTCTAGCTGGAATTTCTGGAGGGGCACACGTGTCCAGTGCGCGTTAGGAACCGCCGACGTTCTGTGGGAGATAGCCTGTTACTTCTGTGAATTTCCCATCTGTAAGTCCCCATCCACTATATGAAACAATGCAAAATGTCCAAGCTTGCCTTAAATTCTTGATATTTAACTGAAACGCAAAGAACTGGATGATAATTCCTATTTTTTTGCCTTATGCGCTGTGCTGTATTTTAAACCCAAGGATATCTCTAATTTTTAGCAGGATTTAATAATTGTACAGAGAATACCAAATCGTACTCGGACTTGCCCGGAGTGCTTTGGTTGGGAGTATAAACCCATCTGTGTAGTTTTGTGTCTGTAGAGTGTTTTTACGTGTACATCTTTTTTAGCGGCAATGTTGCGGTTTTGTTATCGTTTACAGAAGCGGCGTTTGAGTTCAACAGGACAATAACTGTAACCCGCCTTCTCGGTCTTCACTGGTGTTCTCCAGGTGTTTGCTCTCGTGGTAACGCTCTGTAAGTACCGTTGTAACTCCTTCATCCAATGTGAAACGATTTAGTAAATAAACCTGGAGGGAAAAAAAAAAAAACCCACCTTATTTTTACGCTTTGATTGGGTGAATGTAACCACGCTGGAGGCAGTGATGTCTCTCCGAGTTGTTTCTGGGAAGCGGTGGCTCCAGCTGGAGCTGAGGGAGGAGGAGCAGGAGGGCTGAGCTGGTTGGAGCCCCTTCCCCAGAACCGCCTCGCTGGGGCTTTGCCTTGGTGGTGCCAGGAGCTCCCGTGGCAGAGGATTTTAGGAAGTGGCTTGTGATTCCCCTTCTGTGCCCGTAGCCAGGGCCAGTGGGGCTGGGGAAGGTGGAGGGGAAAAGGAAAATGCCTCCGTGTCAAGACTTCCATTTTCCCAGCAGGCAGAACAGCATCTCAGCAGAAGGGGCAGAGCTGGTGCCCTTCAGTCCTCTAGAGGAGAGGAAAAACCCCTTTTCCCCCCTCTCACAGCCGTACGTGCAGGCTGTGTTCTTGGCTGGTGCTATTAGAAATTCAAGTCCTGTGCATTTTGAAGTAGAAAAATGATATTGCTTTGGGTGCTGTTACGTGAGAGTTAGAGCTGAGTGCATGCTTGAGTGCTTTATTTAATTGGAGAGGGAATTCAAATACCAACAGCTTTGGGTGACAAACGTGGATAGGTGTTTTAGCCCCAGCCCTTCCAGGCTGTGGAGCAGTTGTTCAGCCCGTTCCAAGCGTTGGGAATCGGCAGGTATTTCACTGGTGGGGCCTGGGCTTGCTGTGCAGAATCCATGCACGCTCGTTGGACAGCACAGAGTGAAGAGAGCTCACATCCTGCATTATTAATAGATACAGTTGCTGTATGCAAAATTAAATGCAATAGCCTGTACCTATCTACTGCACTGCTCTGCAGGCAGCAAGGAGACTGTGAAGAAAGAACTTCAAGGCTTATGAAATCCCTTTTTCCCAGTTCCCAAGGGTGGCACCGCGCTCTTTGTGCCATCACCAGGACACTGCCGAGGAAGCTGCCCTGAGTGGGTGTCCCAGGGAGACTCTGTGGAACAGGCTGGTTCCTGGGGGCTGCCGGGGGTGTGAGCAGAGCAGGGACCAGCAGAGACATCTCCTCGATGGCTGAGAGTTGGGGGGTTCAGCCTGGAGAAGAGAAGGCTCTGGGGAGACCTTAGAGCCCCTTCCAGTCCCTCAAGGGGCTCCATGAGAGATGGGGGTGGGTGTGCGTGTGTGTCTTGATCAGGCAGGAGAGAGATAGGACAAGGAAGAAGGTGTTTTAGCCTGAAAGAGGGGAGCTTTAGATGAGATCTCAGCAGGAAATTCTTTGCTGTGAGGGTGGTGTGACCCAGGTTGTCCAGAGAACCTGTGGCTTCCCCATCCCTGGAGAAGTTCAAGGCCAGGTTGGACAAGGCTTGGAGCAAGCTGGTGTGGTGGGAGGTGTCCCTGTCCAGGGCAGGGGGGTTGGACTAGGTGATCTTTATGGGCCCTTCCAACCCAAATCATTTGATCATTCTATGCTTCAGCCCAAATGTGCCACAAAGCCCTTAACAGTGACATGACGAGCCTGAGCTCTTTGTGTTGGAGGCAGTGCTGTGACAGTGATGGAATAAACTGTCCAGGTTTTGGAGAGCTGAATACAGCTGCTCATCCAGACCAGCATTCTCCAGGCAGAGCAATAGTCCAGATTGAAATTCAGGCTAACCTGGCAAGGCAGTTCAAGGGCACCATTGAGCACATTTACTACTATAGGACCAGTTAAAGAACCAAAGATAATGTGTGCTCACTGCTAGATTTGAGAGCAGATGTAGAGCTGAGATTGTCCATGTTCTCTTTACCTCAGCCTTCTCCAGCAAGGTGTCCCAGGCCTCGGTGACTCGAGGCAGGACTCCCAAGGAGAAGAGCCAGCAGTGGCTTTGGATCAGGTCAGGAGTCACAGATTCACAGAATGATATGGGATTGCAAGGGACCTCTTTAGACCACCCAGAGCAGGTTGCACAGGAACATGTCCAGATGGGTTTTGATTTGTAGAAAACTCCACCACCTCTCTGGGGCAAGTTCCAGGTTCTGCTGCTCTCAAAGGAAAGAGGTTCCTCCTCATGTTTAGATGCAACTTTGTTTGGTCACATTTGTGCCTGTTCCCTCTTGTCCTGTCACTGGGCATCACTGAGAAGAGACCAGCCCAGTCCTCCTGACACCCTCCCTTTAAGTATTTATAGGCATGGATCAGATCCCCCCAATCAGACCCAAGTCCCTCATCCTTTTCTCATAACGGAGATGTTCTAGGCCTTATCATCTTGGTAGCCCTCTGCTTTACCCTCTCCAGCAGCTCCCTGTCCTTGAATGGGGGAGACCAGAATTGGACCCAGTACTCCACATCAGGCATCACCAGTGCAGAGCAGAGGGGGAGGATGACCTCTCTCGACCTGCTGGCCACACTCTTCTTGATGTACCCCAGGATGCCATTGGCCTTCTTGGCCACAAGGGCAAATTGCTGGCTCATGCTCATCCTGTTGTCCACAGGGACTCCCAGGTCTTTTTCCACAGAGCTGCTCTCCAGCAGGTCAGCCCCCAACCTGTACTGGTTCAGGAGGTTATTCCTCCCCAGGTGCAGCACCTACAGAGTCTCTTGAGCAAATGGAATCTTTTCCCAGTCTATGGGGCAGGAGAATCAACATCCAAGGGACCTGAGAGTGCCGGCTGATGTCACAGCGAGATTACTCTCCATCAGCTTTGGAATGTCACGGAGATGGAAGGCATTCCCTTACGGATGGCAGGGCCCAGATGTTCATGTCACCTTTAGAAAGTGGCTAAGAAATGAGCAGGCCAATCAAAGGCTGTCGCCTTGTGGTGGGTGGGTTCTGTGGGAATGGGTCAAACAGGAAGCAGAGATCTTTGGCAGCAATCTACCAGGAACGGTAGTTGGATGGACTTAGGAATCCACCTTTACAGCCCAGATAACGGCTTTCCAGAATTGCTGGACAGGGTTAAGATTAAGGTTATAACCCTATATATGCTGTATAACTTTACAGGACAAACTGGAGCCTTGGTTGATGCCACTGGGGTTGGACTGGATGAATTAAACAAATGGCTACAAGCAACGCCAGGAATGACATCGCAAAATAGGCTGGGATGAGATCTGCTATTGCTCGATAAATCTGCTGTTGCTGCCCAAAAATGGAGCGTGTGGGTATTTAAACTCGGACTCTTGTTGTGTTCATAAACCAAAGGTGTCTCAAGATCTTGATGAACAACTGGACCAGATACAAGGTGTGGCAAAGGCTGGCTTGAGAAAAGGAATAGAACCAGTGTGGTGGGATAGGCTGTTCCACGGATCAGGATTGTCACTCTTGCAATCTGGGACTATGGGAGTCGTTGCCAACATAATTTTTTGTATGATATTGTGTCCAATCTCTGTTTACCCGGGGTGCTAATTCACCAAGTGCGTACCCTCTCTGCCTTGAGAGACCTGAAGGTGAGGCCTCAGGTGGAGTAAGGGGAGGAAAATGGAAGGGATAGGCCCAAAACCAACTTTATGAGAGTGTGATTTTGGATTTCGATTTGAGTGATTACAGTCACAATGGAGCGATGAAAGCCATCAAGCACCACTTTTAATCCCCTGACACCTTCAGGGTGGTAGAAAACTCCAGACTTTTGGTATTATTGAGCCTGGCCCTGCAGAGAGTGAAAAAGTGTGGGTTTTGAGGATGAAGCTGCCAGGAAAGTGTGAAACACCCAGGTTTGGGGGGGAGACAAAACGGTTCCCACAGAGTGCGAAAACAAGCCCCACTTTTCCCTCCTAGTTCCTTCAATGTGGGAGCAATCCTGACACGTTTTATAGTTTTGCAACTGGACCCGTGACCCTCTCCACCCCAAATGTAACTACATGTCATTGTGTGTCATGTGTGACGTGAGAGAGCTGGTGGCCACAATCACAATCACAAAGGAAGTTGCTCCTTCAGGTCTCCTACACACTACTTGCCAGGAAACACATGCACATGTTCACTGGCACTGGGCAACACATACTGGCAAGTATTGAGCCAGTCTGCTCAGCAATGTTTACACTACATCCAGAATATTTTCCAGGGGTTTTAATGCCAGAGGGACCTTGACAAACTGGAGCCAGCTCAGTGGAGGGCCACAAAGGTCAGGAGGGTGGGAGAACTTGCACTGTGAGAAGAGGCTGAGAGAGCTGGACCTGTTCAGCCTGAGGAGAAGATTGTGTGGAGAACATGTAGCAGCATTGCACAGCTCCCAAGAAGACTGAGTCAGGCTCTCGTCTGTGGTAGAAGACACAAGGACAAGAATCAATGGGCTGAAAGAAGGAAGAGGGAGAAACTTTTCCAGGATGAGCATAGTCAAGGACTGGAAGCATTTTCCCAGGGAGTGTGCACTGGCTCTATCCTGGAAACGGATCAAAACACGTTTGAATAAAGCCCTGAGTACTCAGGTCAGACCCTGCTCTGAGCAGGAGGTTGGTCACGATACCTCCCAAGGTCCCTTCCAGCCTGAATGATGTTGTTGTTCTTTCCCCTTCATATTTCCAAATTATGGAGAGATCCCAACTTCTCCCTGACCCAAGAAGTAATTCACATAAAGGTGCAGGGCTACTTCAGAGGTGCCACCAGACAGTCCCAACCACCTCCTTTGCTTCCTTATTCTTTTGCTCAAGGCCAAGTTCTTCTCTCTTGATGTCCTTATACCCTCCAAAAAAACAGCCTACTGGGTTAATCCTTTCACAGCAGTTTACTAACTACATGTCAGCATCCATACAGAGAGTCTACAAAATGAACAGGGCATTGAAGCCATCATGGTGGAAAATGAGACGAGGTAGTTGACCAACTCCTTGAACCCAGGAATTGATCTGTCATGCCTCCTGAGATTCCTGGGAACCCAAACCACCAGCGTGCCCAAACCACCCTTCCCTTACAATTATAGAATTTCTGAGGTTTGAAGGGACCTTTCAGATCACCGAGTCCAGCCATCAACTTAACACTGACAAAAACCACCACTAAACCAAAAGGATAAGCACTACATCAACTGACCTTTTAAATACCTCCAGGGATGACAATTGCACCTCTTCCCTGGGCAGCCTGTTCCAGTACTTGATAACCCTTTCAGTGTAAACAGCAGACTCCCTGGCCTCCTGTGGCCACTCCCAGGGGCTGCGGCACCTCATCCCTGTGGGATGTCTCCTGCTCTGCATCTCTCTGAGATGCCCAGTGGCTGAGGAATGGACACAGGGACCATGGTTCAAGGAAGCCCGTCCCAGTGCTGCATCCAGAGGTTTTCCCAGGGGACATTCCTCTCCAAGTGAAGTGACCTCAAGACACTCTCTGTCCCACATATCTTTGTGAAAACCCCAGGAATAGCTGATGGCATTTGTGTTTTCACTCAAGTTCACCCACACATGCACAGATGATGTGCATGAATTTATCATCCATAAAATACAAACATTTACTCTTAGAGGGACAACCAACCTCCCCAAGCTGGGATGCGAGGCAAGAGCTAGAAATGGTTGCTACTGTCTGGGTGTGTGACAATTGCCCTGGGGCATCTCCCCTGGGGTGTTCAGCAGACACAGACCCAGAGAAGAACTTGCTCTGTCCTTCATGCCTTTACTAGGGGTCCTGGCTGAGCAAGGACACTGCTGCTTGCCCCCACCCTGTGCACTCATACTGTCAAGCTGCACGCTGGTGTTTTGGATTGCAGGGCATATTCCTGGGCAGGTTCTTGAGAGCAACTTGGGAAGAGGACCTGCCCTGAGGAGCTCCCCTGGTAGGATGGAGGTGCTTTTCGGGAGTCCAGCTCCACCAGAGAAGTGCCTGCCAGTGGGGACAGGGCTGCCACACAGCAGGACTATGAGCTGCCAGAGCACTCGGTCCTTCCAGCAAGGCGAGGGCTCAGGAGAGTGTGGGAGTGAGAAAGAGTAGCTCTGGGCAGAGCAAGCGCAGGTCCTCCCTTGCAGTCCTGCTGAGCTGAGACTCTTTCCCCTCCCTTCTGCACACAGGCAGTGACCCTGCAGCTCCAGTGAAGGGCTCAGAAGAGGGTCTTGGGCAAACCAGTAACTTAAACATTCTTTCTTTTGTTTAAACACACAGAGAGCATTGGTTCTCATTTTACACAGTCATGGTTCTCATAAATTTGGATAGATGTGCAATTAGAAAGAGCACAATAGCACTACTTTCTGGATAACATTATACAAAGTAAAACAAAAGCAAAACCACCAAAACAACAATCACTCTACACTGCACCCTCTGGCAGTGTTCCCCTTGCTGCTTCCTGCCTCCCAGGAAAGCTCCACCATCTGGGAAACAACCCTTCAAGCAGCCATCCCAACCCATCAGCCTTCTTGTGGCGTTCACCTGACCAGACAGAAGCAGCCTCACCATGATCTCCTAAGGCTGCTGGCCTTTCAGCTTCTCGGATGGCCACAACCAAGCTCTGTGTCTGCTGCTGTCCCTCCACGTACTCAGGCAGAAGAGACATGACAATCACAATACAAGCCCCCTTCCTGGAGTGAGCCTGGGTCCTTAAGCAGAGGGATCCCCCAGCCCATGTGCCCACCAGTTGCTTTCTGCTGGCCTGTCAGAGACACTTCCAAATGTGAGCTTTAAAGACCAGCCAAAAGACGAGGGCTGACCTGTCAACAGTTTCAGAAAGAAGTGACCTCACTGTCCCTTTTCCAGCCACAGTCCTGCTGTGTGGCCTGTCGTCTTCTTCTGCCTGCTCTGTCTTCAAAGAGCTCTCCAAGGAAAAGATTCATTGAATCTTTGAACGGCACAGGTTGGAAGAGAGCCTTGAGCACCATTGTACTTGGTCTGGCTGGGATGGAGTTAACTCTCCGCACAGCAGCCCATGCACTGCTCTGCTGTGTCCTCATGGCTACAACCGTGTTGATCCCACACCGGTGTTTTGGCTATTGTTGAGCAGCGCTTGCACCACATGAAGTTTGTCTTCTCTCCAAGCCCCTCAAAGATAGGAGGTTCAGGGTGGGCAATGGGTTGTGAGGGAACATAGACGGTACAGCTTTCCTGAATTGACCAAAGGGATATTCCATGCCATATGACATCATGGTCAGCAAAAAAAGATGAGGGAATGGAATGTGGAGGAATGGGGATGACAGTCATTACTAATTCCTTTGTCTTCCAAAGAAACCACTATGTGTACTGAATCCTTGCCTCCCAGGAGCTGGATGGACATCGGAGATAGGAAGCAGAGAAAAAAAATCTTCATCGGTTTTGATTTTGATTTTGTTCTGTGTGTTGACTTTCATTTTCTTTTTTTTTTTTTTAAATTCCCTGCTGTCTATTCTGTTCCCTTCCCCCAACCAGTTTAATATATTTACTTTACCCATGAATTTTTTTCACATTATTTTCTCCCCCATCCTACTGAGGAGAAGGACTAATAAAATTTCCTGGTGGGCACCTGATGACCAGCCAAGTTTCACCCACCACAGTTATCTTGCCCAACTCACCTGCTATAGGCATCATTCACTACATGAGATTGCTCAAGGGCTCCCTGCAACTTGGCATCATCCACAAAAGAGCTGAAAGGGAATTATCTGCCAGTGTGAAGAGAGATGATAAAATGTTCCTCAGTTGTGGTCCAGGGCTAATCAGTGAAGGATGCTCCATAGAAGTGGCTACCAGGAGGACTTTGCACCACAGATGATATTTGACCTTATTGTTCAACCAACTTTCCACCCAAGTACTGTGAGAGGAGCAGGTGGAGAAGGCCTTCTCCCTGCCTATGCTGGCATACCAGCCTGAACAGGAAGGGGAGGACTGGATCTAAAAAGCAGGTTATGAAAGAAAAGAGCACGAGGACTCCAAGGACTGGAGAAAGGCCAATGTCATCCCAGTCTTCAAAAAGGGTAAGAAGGGAGACCTGGGAAATTACAGACCAATCAGCCTCACCTCCATCCCTGGAAAGGTGATGGAACACAACTTATCCTGAGTGTCACCTCAGAGCATATGGAGGAAAAGAAATCTATCAGAAGTAGTCAAGATGGATTTACCAAGGGGAAGTCATGTCAGACTAACCTGAGATCTTTCTATGATGGCATGACTGGTTGGATAGATGAGAAGAGAGCGGTGGATGTTGTCTACCTTGACTTCAGCAAGGCTTTTGACACTGTCTCCCACAGCATCCTCATAGGCAAGCTTAGGAA
>JAOQGM010000039.1:802708-814329 GCA_027564225.1 Gallinago stenura | reverse complement strand
GAGGCTTCAACAACACTCAAAGCAGCAGTTTGCTGTAACGGCAGGGCCTCATTAGGTTGATGCATTGGAACATACATACTAATAAGGCTGTCATAAGAGGCAGGATACTTTATTTTGTTCTTTCCCTGGGGCTGCCACTTGAAATAAGACCAACTGCTGGTGGGGGGGGGTGGGTTCCAGAGGGAGCCGAGGAGGAGGAGGGGGGGAAGGTACCGGGGGGATGTGTATGGGGCTCCTGAGAAGATGCTCGTCCACGGGAGCAGGGTTTCTCCCTCCTCTGCCCACCCAACCCTCCGTTCTGCAGAAAAACCAACGGCTCAGGTAGCACTCCTAAATTCCTAATTAACTCCAGGTCCGTAATTTCCGAGCGTGGGTAGATGAACTGCCGCTCAGCTCAGCGAGCACTAAAAATAGAGCTGCAGAGAAACCCCATGCCAGCTCACGAGCTCTGTTACATTAAATGTTTAATTAACAAAATTTTACTGCATTACTTCTGGCTGTTTCTTCAGTCTATTGCTGTGTTTCGTGAATGATACTAAGAAGCGTGCACTTGTTTTGTCATGTTTGTCATAAATCTTAAATTAGATTATTTCTTTGTGGAGCAGACAACATTGATGATTTTTTATTTTTTTTTTTTTTTGTAATGCACTCTGGAAAAGGTTTTTCTTTCTTTCTCATTATAATGGGACTGTCTGTTTCTTTTGAGGCATTGACTGTATAAATCTAAAAGCTCTCATAATGCCTCATTCCAGCTTTAATAGTCATCCCAATTTATTATTTTTTTATTTTTTGAGAAAATTCAAGCGATGTAGAATGGCAATTGCTGTATGTGTGTGTGTGAGTGGTGTCACCAGCTCCTCACTGCCTGTCGGGAGCTGGCACAGGCACAGCCAAGGCTTTTTTGGGGGCACCTGCTCCCTCCCATTTCTTCTGCTTGTCCTCGTGCTGGGGGACAACCTTAAAAAGTCAATGTCCCTGCCCCGGCACGGGGACAAGCAACCGTGGCTCAGACAGCAAGAAATTCCTTCGCTGAAGCCCTTCGCTTCGGAAAGACGTGCTTTGGGTTGGACTTTTGGATATGAGCAGGGTAAAATGATGTAGGGGACCTCCAGGAAAGCTGGGGAGGGAGTTTTCACAAGGGCTTGTAGAGATAGGATGAGGGGCAATGGCTTCAAACTGGAAAAGTTTAAACTAGATTTTTTTTTTATTTTATTCTATTTTATTTTCAATTGGTGTAGCTGGCAGAAATAGTGAAATGCATCAGTGAAAGAGATAACTTCTTCCAGCAGCCTGCCTCTCTTGTGCAACAGAAAATATTATGTCCTCTGCTTTCCATAGGATTTTGACCACAAATGGAGCACAGCTTCAGTGGGGACTTATCTTAATGCACAGCAACCAATATTTTCTTTTATCCTTCCTTTTTTTTTTTTTTTTAATTGCATCATTTCTGGCTCTGTTATGTACAGTTACAAACCAGCTTGAGAACATAATTTTTTTGTTCTGATAATTATGGCATCATTATGTTGATCTTCACCGTTGATTTGGAGCTGAGCTTCACCTGGCTGTGAAGCTTGAGTTCTTGTACCTTCTCCTGAGAAGGATCCCCTCATTCCCAGGACGGATGAGGTCACTGGTGGACAGGATTCCCCCCACCACACTCGGCATCCCATGCAACTCTTCCAGCTGCGTGGTGTGTAGGAGCTGTCGCTGTCACTCTGCAGGGCTGTTTAATTCCTCGTGGGGTTCTCACAGATATCCTGGCTGGATAAACCTGCCAAAGTCCTCACCGTTCCCCCCAAAATGTGGCTGGTTCCAGCTATGGGCACCAGTCTCTTTTGTACACCAGGACACCCAAAACCATGGGCATCATCGTGTCACGCCATACCTCCAACACCATAGGTGGAGGCCATGGAGATGTTGTGGTCCCAAAGCATGGGAATTAGGCTCAGTTGGACACACCTTGTCCCCGCTGGCACCCCTGGAGCCGGGACAAGCAGTGTCTCTGCACCCATGGAGCCGGTAGGTGCTGCACTCGCAGCCAGACGTGGTGGAGACCAATCCCCTGGTTTGTGTATGGACATAAACTGCATGAGTTTGAGCCCAGTATCACACAGTTTTGCCATTTTTAGATAATGTTCTCAAAAAACCCAAGATGTCATCCTAGGACATGACCTACCCCTTTGACAGCAGTGTTTGGTCTTCCCTGGAGGAGGGAGATGGGGCTTTGGTAGATGCTCTCTCCACTCATGCCTCCACACTAGTCAGGACCGTTTTTGCAGAAGAGGTGTTGACAGAGGAGGCTCCTTCCAACCCAAACCATTCTATGATATGAAATATATTCACAAAATACGCTCTCACCACCTTGGCCGTGGTGCCACCCCACCAGCCCCTGATGGATGTGGCTGCAGCCCAGGACCACGTGCCCTGGCAAAGGGATTTTTCTACCAGTGCCTGCACTATGCTTTCCTTTCCTCCTTGCAGGAACTGAACAGCAAACACAGATGTGCCCAGTGGTCCTGCAGTGGGTCAGCCTCCCTCGGCACCCCCCGAGCCCTGGGCGCCGTCCCCGCCGCCGTAGGGTGGTAGGTTTGTTAAGACAGCGACACACACCAGTCTGCAGCTCAAACACAACATCTGCTTTGCTGATGAGCGTCTGAACAGCCATTAGCTTTACAGATGCTGCAAATCTGCTGATTGTTCTGATCCATCTTTACTTGTTACACCTCATTAGACCGGAGTAGTGGAGCAGAACCGGCCACGGAGCGAGACGGAGGGACCGGCATGGGGGAGGGATGCCCACCCCGGCTCTCAGGTGGGCAGGGAGGGGTGATGCTGAGGAGAAAACACATCGAGCTCATTAAATACTACACTGAAAGGTAAACCCAGCTCTAATTCAAATTTCACTCCTGGTGTAATTAAGTAATTCAAATTATGGTACTTAGCCATTCCCATCTTCAAAGAACTTTATCGATAAATTTATTCTCATGGCATCTTTGCGAGGAAAAGATCTTTATCATGGGGAAATTGAAGATGGAATTTTTAAGTGCCTTGCTGAGGCCAGGGAGGACCTGTGCCAGCCCAGCAGGATGCTCCACAACCTTGCAGGGATGTCTCAGCTGGCTGCAGAGCAATCCATGTCCTCGAAACCTGTTACTGCTTCCATGGATTGAAGCAGCTGCAGATATGGCTTCAGGAGTAATGGGTGATATATGGGACATATAAGTGATGTCCGGGGTTCTCCCAGGGTGCTGGGCAGCTGGTGGTGGCTGTATCTGGTCCCTAGATGACCAGCCAGGGGCCTGGGAGATTGGCAAACCCAGTTTTAGGGTGAGTTTCTGGTTGTTTTGTTGTAGCAATGCCAGTGGAGGCTGTCAAAGGAATTGCAGAGAAAGCAGAGACGTCGGGGGCAATGGTTCACCCCAGACTGCAAGGTCCAAGGGGTCAGTGGTACCTCTGAAGAAGGGCTGTTTTTTTTCTCTAAGACATGGCCAAATACACGGTGTTCTGTCTGTCTGTGCTGGGAAGCCTGTCCCTGCTGGGGGTATGATGGAGGTGGGGGCTGCAGGTGCTGGGGATGGGTCAGATGAGCTCTGGGGACAGACAAGTGACAAAAATTAACTTGCTGGGCAAGAGAAGAGGTGAGTGCTGGGCAGGGTCCTGGCTTGAAGGAGTCTTATCTCAGGGGATGCAGCGGCTGCAGTGTCTGATGGCGCTCGGGCTATGCAGGGGTTTATGAAAAAGATTTTTATTTTTATTTTCTTATTATTTCACATTGCTCCCCTTTTAAAGCACACATTGCTTTAAACTAACACGCTGCATTATAATGTGTGGCAGGTATTGCAAGTTGTATTACAGATGCATTTTACGATAGGGTTGATTCCTACAAGCTAAAAAAAAACCCCATTAATCCGTCATTGCTACAAGGGGGCTGAGACGTGCCCTCCTCTCTCTGCACAGAGGATATCCATTTATTTTCCCTTGGCCTTCTTCCAACTGCTTTGAATCCCTGTGGCATAAAAAAGAAAATCTACTTTATTCTCTTCCTACTTGCGCTGCAGATCCCAAAGGAAACAGCATAACAGAGCCTGCTGATAAGAGACTGTCTTAGTCTGGCTGTACCTCGGTGCCGTGGTTTGGGCAGATTTTGGCTGCTTTAACCACCCCGGGGGCCAGCGATGCCCTGGGGACAGAAACCCACGGAGATGGCCAAGGACACGCTGTCTAGATCGTCACACCTAGGGCAGTCATCACAAAAGCCATGAGCTGGTGCACCGGTCTTAGGCTGTGTTTTTCTTCGTTTTGCAGAAGTAATTGCACGCTTTAATGAGTTTTCTGGTGATTAGAGGATGACCTCGGTGCCAGGGCTCCTGGCCGTCCCCGGGGCACTGGGTGAGCTGCAGCCATGGACAACCGGTGTGCGTGAACTGAAGAGCTGATCCCAATCAGCCTCGCGGGGATGGGGAGGATAATTAACATCTCCAAGCTTTTGTTGAGCTCTTCAAGATGAAAGATGGTGGAAGAAAGAAGTCAGCTACTTATTCCACTGCTTTTTTCCTTGAGCACTCCCGAATGTCTGTGCCATGACCGTACCACTGAATGGAGATGGAGTGTCATGACAAGAAATCATCTTCTCTCTCCACGTTGATCCTTCAGACCAGGGATGGCACCTTCTGCTGATGGTCCCCAGGGCTGCCAGCCTGCATCCTCGGGAGACACCAGTGGGTGATACACACCACACCATTGTGGGGTGCCCACTGATGGTGCACTGGAAGGCAATCAGTGCACCCGGCAAACAAACTGCTCGAAGCCTTTTCCAACAGTGAAGAGAACTCAAGCTTGGGTACTCTAAACTGCTCTGCGCTCCCTTGTGACAGCTGACAGCTGAAAAAAACCACCTCTAATTCCAAGTCCATCCTTTTCTGGGGTCTCCACATCTGCGTTGATGCTTAGTGCTGAGGCTGGTTTTCTCGGCGAGTGCCTCTAGGAGCTCCTCAGCTGCTGGAGTTTATTTGCGATGATAGCACTTTTTTCCCATGAGAGGGTATGGGTTTTTATTTGTAGGCTTGCTCCAGTAAAATGCTTACTTAGATTACTATTTTAAATACTCTCAGCCTGGCTTCTTGTACTTATTTTGCTCTATATACACATGCATTCCGCAGATAACACAGAGGGATTCAGCTTGTTTCATTAGAAGTGAAAGGAAGGTACCTTGGAGAGGCACAATCTGTGCTCAGAAGTAATGAACTCTCTGTGGGCGAGGACAGCTCGTTCTCTCCTTTATTTATTTATTTGCCTATTTGCACAACAGCAGATAGATATTGGAGTGTGCTGGGCTCTGTCTCGCAGGGTAGGTGGAGAAACCATCAAACACTCCAAAACCAGTGCTGGTTGTGGAGTCACGTAGGAGTGGAAGGAAACGTGGTCCCAGGTCCTGAGCTGGGAGAAGGTTGGTCTCTGAGCTGGACCAGCAGCCTGAGAGCCCTACCCGTGTCCCATAAAAAAATAATTCTGCCTAAACCAAGTTCAAATGGAGAGCTTCTCCCCTGCTATGAGGCTAAAAGGATGGCTTAATTAGATGAGCAAAGCAGGAACTGACAAAGGATACGGCTGCCTTGGAGAAACGCATTGAGGGCTGGACACCAGGGAGGGATGGGAAATACTTATCCTGAAGGACAGTGCTGGCACGAGGACAAGTGGATTTAACATTTCTATGGATAAATTTAGACTGGAAAGTAGAAGAACGTTTCTGACAGTCAGTAAAACAAATTATAGAATAGTTCCCAATAAGACATAAGGGAAAAAAAAAGGATGTGTTTTATTTTAAGATGAAGTTTAGCTGTTTGTGGAAAAAAAAAAAAAAAAGTAATGTGATCCCATGGGAATATATTGAATGTTCTAGAAGGGTCCTGTGTCTTTGCACAGGAGATTGACTGGGCATTTAGCATGAATGGTCATGGGGGCCTAGGGAAATTATAATATATGATAACTACCCTGTATGCACCA
Organism: Gallinago stenura; assembly: GCA_027564225.1. NCBI lineage: Eukaryota > Metazoa > Chordata > Aves > Charadriiformes > Scolopacidae > Gallinago > Gallinago stenura. The sequence goes on along the minus strand of JAOQGM010000039.1, from coordinate 808,326 downwards.
ATTTAAAATTTTCCCCAAGATAATATTTTATTCAGTAATTACTCTCAAAAGCAGCTTGCAGTATAGCTAAAATATACTCGATGCTCTTCAATATTACACTTCCTTCTTCCTGTGTTTATTTTTCCATACATGAACTTTATTCTTTGAATAATAAATATACTTTGCTATACACAAACAGTGAAAGTGCCATATTAAAAGAAGACTTAATATTTAACTGAAGTTTAAACTTGTCATTCAATGATCTGATAATAAATGTCATAAGTTATTCAACTTTTAAATTAAATCTCTGAGCAAATGTTTTGAAAGAATGTGCTCATTTTTCTGTGTACTACTTTATTTGCTAAAAAATTTTAATAACTAATTCCTACCACTTCTGCAAAAAAACACTAAATCAAGATTTTCCATTGACAAGTTGATGTAGTAATACAGGTTGATGAAGATGGTCTGATACCTTGAATATTGAGTTATTTCCCAGCGTTCTATTTTTCTTGCTTTGAAATTGTCTCTACTTACTCTCCAAAAAGCCATTTTTATTGTGATGGGACTTTATTGTCACATAATTTTGCAGGTTATTTACTGTGAATGAGAAAAGAATGAGTTTTAAAGGGATGTGATAGCCAAAGGATGTATACCTCTCCTGCCTGCTATTTTTCTTTCAGTTATAGGTAATAAATTCCTTCTTGGAAGGCAGAGAAAATTCTACAGTAAGGGACAAAGCCCAAGAGCCCTTCTCCGAGGAGCCCTGGGTGCAGCAGCACCTACAGGCAGGAGGAAGGTCTGGGCTGTAGAAATTGGGCCAGTTCTGTATTCACATCTTCTGCACCCAGTTTCTCAGTGGTAAAATATTTGTGGCTCTTCCTCCAGCTGCCGTTAACTGCAGACATTAACTAAGGATCTCTCTTTAAGCCAGAGCCAAGCCCGAGGAGGCAGCAGGAGCCCAGCGAGCAGCGGTGGGATGCCTTCCCTGACCCACCACTCCTCAGCTCCTTTCATCTGCTCGGGCTCACGCGTCCTGGATCAAGGAGGCAATTTCCTTTACAGCAGCCCGGGATGTACCGGGCTCGGTGAGCCAGCAGTCAGCTTTGTTTTCAGCATCAACGGACTACAAAGGGGGAAGAGAGAGAACAATTTAATAACGTTTCTTTTCCACGGGCGGCTAAGCCCGGGCACGCTTTCTGCTCCTCAGCCCGCGCCGCTCGTCCCTTCGGAGGTGGGGAAGCTTCTGAGCAGAAAGGTGAGTCAAAATATGAAAGCCCTGTAAGGAAGACTCAAAAAAAGGAAAAGTTCTCCCTTTTACCCCCTTTAAAATTAATGAGAAATGCGCTCAGAGCAAAGCATTGTTGTCTCCCTGGCCGCGTACCACCCCGGGGTCCCTTTTATTTCTAGTTTCCACGTTGCAGAATTAAATAGACTCTCTACTGGGGGGGAAAGGAGCATAGAAAAGGCTGCCTTCAGACTTAAGAACTTGTTTTCTATTCAGCATGCTATAGCACTGAACAATTCTTATTTTTATTCTTATTCCTTTTTTTTTTTTTTTTTTTTTTTTTGCTTTGGCAGCAGAAAATACCTTGGCAGTACTTCTCCCCTGGAGTTAATATTGCAGCCCTGGAGCCACTCTCACGCCTCTCCCTCAGCCCCTGGAGGGCCCCATCCCCACGGGGAAAGGCTGGCACCAGTTCTCAGCTTCCTCTCTCAGCCCAGTCCCGTTGGCCCATGCTGGGTTTTGGTGGGATGGAGCCTGGCAGCATCCCCCTGTGTCACTGGTCCAGGGCAGGGGCTGCTGGTCAGCGGTGTCACCTCAATCAAAGCTCCAGTGACATCCCATGACCACTATTCTTATGGTACTTGACATTTACATGCTTTTTTCTCTTCCAGTGTTGCATCCGTGTGTGAAGCACCAAGCTGGCCAGTGTGAGGGCTTGAGACAAAGCTCATCCCCCTTCCCCAGCAGTGCATTCAGAGCCTCAATTCATGGCCCCTCCCCGAATACTCAGGCTTTTAACAGGTATTTAATTTCTTCTGTCTTCAGATAACTTGTGGGTTTTTGGAGTTTGCGGAGGGTTGTTTTGGAAGATGGGCACGTGGGCACCTCGCTGGCTTGAAGGCACCTTCTCTGGCACCTCTCTTGTCCTGCACCCTCCCTTCCCACTGACTTCTCCCAAGGTGGAGAAAATTGCCGATTCTCAATTGCCTCAGCAAAGCGCAAATCAGGCTAAAGCAAGGCACCAGCAAATAGAAAATTGATTTCAGATTTGTCTGCTTTGGGGCTGCTGGGTTTCACTTCTCACAAGCAAGAGAAGGAGCCTTAGGTGGATTGACAGCACCAATGATCCCCATCTGCTCCCAGGAAAGGCCACCAGCCCCTGGGAGGGTGCAATTACCAAAGGAGATATGAAAGAAAAATCTATGGCCTGGTTACTTCGAGGAGCAACATTTGGAAAATGGAAAATAGCAGCGGAACAGGTTCCAACAGCTCTGTGCTGGCAGACCGAGGGGGCAAAGCACAGGTCCTCAGGTCCTGGGGGTCAGAAAGAGCAAGGAGGTGGTGGCAGTGTCTCTCAGTAAGTGTGACCCTCTGTCTCCATGTGAGCCCAAAAGCCACACTGCGTGTTGTGATGGATGCTGGGGGCTGCTTTTCTAGGAATACAGGACAAACCAATAAGGAACATTTTAAACAACTTATTTCACTTATAATAGCACGTGGCATGAAAAATAGCCTTTTTAGTGAGTAGATACAGGCGGTTAAGGAAGAGACGCATTTCCATTTTAATATGTGATCTTCTCAAGGTGAGTTATTAGGGTTTTTTTTGTAATGACCTAAATAAAACTTCAATTTCTGGTGCCCATAAGAACTCTGTGTTTTTCATACTTCTTTCAGGTTTGTTATGGGGAAATCAGCCACGCCACAGACCACTTTGCCGTGTCTTCTCTTGCAGTTTCTGCACCAGCAGGAAGGTGTTTGTACACTGAGAAACGAAGCAAACTGGGACAGCGGTAATGATTTGGGAAGAATTTCCCAAGTATTCTGGGGCTTATCTCTGCCATTAGCTAATTTGAGCCTGGCCGGTTGCCATGGAGATCTGTCTGAGCACTATCGATGCTCACTGAGACACCGAGGGAGAGCACGGAGGGTGCAGGATTTTCTTTCAATCTTCCCATGTCTACAGGCACACTGTGGGGGGGTGTGTGCCCTGTGACAGAGGCTGGGTCATTCTGACCCTCTGCTACCCCCGAGGGCACATCATGAGGGTCCTGCCTGGTCTCCAGGGGTGAATTTGTGAGACGGAGCATCCTCAGCACCTTCTCGGCTCCTTCACTGCCTGGTGGAGGCTCTCCATGGCAGGAACCCAACAGCAACACAGCTGCCTTGCTCTGAACTGCTAGTCCTTCCAAAAATCACAGCATCTGGGGTTCCAGATTTCCTCCATTTTGTGAGTCTCATCCCAGTGGTCTCTCATAAAGCTTTAATTGTGTGCTTTCCAGCCATGGAGCCACAGGCAAAGGTGTCTGTTGTCTTCATGGAAGTCAAGTCAGCCACAGAAATGATACCTTCTGAAGGAGGGCATGCCTCTGAGCCACAGAGCATGCTTGGCTGGCAGAAACATCTACAATATCGCTTGCAACAGGGGGCAGGAAAAAAAAGAAGAAGAGCAAAACAGTAAATGTACAGCATTGGAGGGCAAGCTGGGAGAGACCGGGCAGGATGTCTCTTAGGAAAGGATGGTTATTTCAAGAGAGACCTGAGAAATAACCTGATCCTTGCCCCGGGTACCTACGTCAGTGCAGGTGTGCTAACCATATGGAGAATTTCCACCTAGGAGATAAACGCCTCCTGAGATCTGGTGACTGGTGCAGAAAGGAGACGAGTTTGGATCAGAAGCAAAAAATCACTGCAGGACGTGAAGCACTGAAACACCTTAACAGGAGCTGCAATGGACTGTCCCTCACTGGAAATTAGTAAAATCGAGACCGGATGCTCTCTTAAAAGCTACATGAGAGTCAACTGAAGGAGGTTGTATGCTTTGTGTTATCTGTGTCCCTTCGGGCACTGTCATTTGAAGTGCTTTTCCCACACTACGGAACACACAGCCCTGAGGAGAAGGACTTGGGGGTGTTGGTGGAGGAGAAGCTCAACATGAGCTGGCAACATGTGCTGGCAACCCAGAGTAGCCCCCTGCACCCTGGGCTGCATCCCCAGCAGCTTGGCCAGCAGGGTGAGGGGGACAGATTCTGTCCCTCTGCTCTGGGGAGACCCCCCACCCCAGTGCTGCCTCCAGTTCTGGGGCCACCAACATCAGAAGGGGAACATGGGCTCCATCTGCGCTGCTGTGTCCTTGGTCAAGCAAGAGAAATTCTTGTGCAGTGGCTTGAAGAAAGATGCAGCAGAGAGAAAGAGAAAACAAGGAAAAGGCAGGATATAAAGCTTGAAATCCCACCACACCAGGGCATCTAGCAGGAGCTGCAGCCTCTGCACCATCTACCCCTTCCTAGTGAAAAAGTGTGTTTTTTCTCATTGCCAGTGCAGCATTAAATCATGAAATGGGGTGGGGCTGAGCATCCAGGTGGAAGGAGTCCATCTCTCCTGTCCAGAACTCAGTGGGGACCACTGGTGGGGAGGCAGAGGTGGGGAACCAACCATTCCCCCAGAAGAACCTGCATTGGAGCAGCATGACCAGAGCATCCCCTGGCCCTGCACGTGGGACCTCTCCACCTCTGAGGCACCGGCCCTTAATTGCCTGCTGTTATCACAGCAGCTTTTCATGGAATCAAAGGGTTATCCTGATAAGCACATCCCTGTTGACAATTTGCTTTCATTAAGCTGCGTCTCAGCTGGACTCACTCCGCAGCAGCCCAGGAAAGGTTTCGATATTCATCTTGGAGAGGCACTGAGATAATACAGGGACTTGCTGACTCAGCTAATTTTGGCTTCCTGGCTTAATCTGGCTCACAGATAAATTATAGAGGATCTTTGAAAGATGTCTCATCCCTGCTAATTGATATGCCTCTCAGATGGCTCTGTGCTCGACTGTGGCTAATAAGCATGGCAGTAACCAAGTTGCCTAGCATGGAGCTGAGTAATTTGTCCGGCCAATGCTATCCATCTTCTCTGGCCTCTGAACCTGCTGGGGATGCCTGGATGCTGCTGTGATATTGCTGGACTTGGGCCAGAACAAACATTACCTCCTTTCCACATCTGTAACAGCAGAGCACGAGAACAAGAGAGCCTGGCTGTGGTTTTCCATGTGTTCAGACAGGTGCTGTAGTGGTCCCAGCTTTTATGGGGCCTATATCAATACTGTGCACCATCTCCATCCTGGCACTGCCATGTCTCCCAGCTGGGCTCACTGAATCATAGAACACCAGGTTGGAAGGGACCTCAAGGATCATCTGGTCCAACCTGAGTTGTGTTTGACTGAATTCTCCTCCTGCAAGGCACCTTGCCTGGATTTCAAAAGAGGAATGTGGCTGAAGGATGCTCAGGGTGCCCTCAACATAGAATCATAGAATGGTTTGGGTTGGAAGCGACCTTAAAGGTCATCTCATTCCCACCCCCTGCCCTGGGCAGGGACACCTCCCACCACACCAGGTTGCTCCAAGCCCCCTCCAACCTGCCCTTG
>JAOQGM010000039.1:768708-802608 GCA_027564225.1 Gallinago stenura | reverse complement strand
TGAAGGGCAGGTTGGAGGGGGCTTGGAGCAACCTGGTGTGGTGGGAGGTGTCCCTGCCCAGGGCAGGGGGGTGGAATGAGATGGTCTTTAAGCTCCTTTCCAACCCAAACCGGTCTGTGATTCTATGATATAATTGTATAATGGCCTGTGCCAGACAGTCCTACCACATCCCAGCAGAGTTAGCTGAGAAGTAGGACAGAAGATGAAGAAAAGTCTAGAGAGTGTGCAGTGGGTCATTTAAATTCAGCCTCTTTACTTCCTGTCTCCAAGCATAAGGCATCTTAGCCAGGAATCAAGCCCTACAAGACCTTTCAGGTCTCTTTGCAACACCAGATCAGCCCCCACTCGCTATGCAGCTGTTTGTTCACAGCTGAAACCAGACAACTCCAACTCTTAATTAATTAGCGCCTGTAAAGCCGCTTGGGATTTGGGGCTGAAGAGCACTAGCAGAGTGCAAACCACCTCAGTGCACCTCCTCCTTCTCTTCAACACAAGAGATTTCACAATCATTTCCGTAACAGCTACCTCTACTAATGTCACAACGAAGGATTACGTCTCCGCACAACAGATTTAGTGTGCTGGAGGTGGCATGAACATTCGGTGCCCTGCAGCGGCTCAGAGCTAACGGCAGTCTGGCTGGATACACATTCCTTCCTCTTTTGGAAGGTTTGGCACCTTAAACTATGTTGTCGCCTAAAATTAGCTGCTCACATTTCGCAGGACGTCCTCCCAGAGCTCGTAAATAAGACAGGGATGAAGTGCTCCACACCTCTCTGCTCGTTTTCTCACACGGCTGAATCCCGAGCCACACGGGGCATCCCAAGGGGTTATATTTGTGCTGTTTAAAAAGGAGAGTGCCTAACGTACGGCTCGATTCATCCATTGCTCCTTGTCCACTGCACCTTCCAAATTCTGCTTTTAGAATTTCTCTTGGCCTGCTGCAGGACCTCAGATGAGCTGTTCAACCAAAATCATAATGCCCACTCACCTGTCAAGAGTGTTGTGGGGAATATTCGGCACTAAACCCACATTATGATGGCTGATTAAGTTTTCAACCTACAACAAAAATAAAGAATAATTCGATTACAAGATATCCTTGCCCAGCTGCTCATCATCATCCACCTGAATGCTTTCATCTTCCTGGAATGGAGGAAGGAGAATGTGCAGAGCTGGAATCCTGCTCATCCTTTGAGCCACCTCAGCCCTGCTGTGACCAGTAGGTTCCTGCCCTGCCTTGCCCAAGAGCCCAGCATCTGGGTTCACTCAAGCTTCTCTACTGGGCAACAGAACCAACATCACCAACATCTTCCACCGGTATCTTCACTGCAAAGTGGCAGGAGCGGTGTCAAACCCTCCCGATGCTGGTTGCTGGCAACAGAGGAGCTCATTTTGCCTCTCAGAACCCAGAACAAGTCTGCTACAAAGGCACCGTTTTACCATAAGCTGAAAAAAAAAAGTAGATGAGCTGCAGGACACAAAGGACAAGTGTCAACTGGACATCCCTGGATTTTGGGAGGTCCCTGCACTCACCATCCAAGATTTTCCTAGAGCGTGGCAACAATCTTTTATACAACTCCCTGAAAGGAGGGTGTAACCAGGGGGAAACAGTCTCTTCTTCCAAGGAAGGAGTGATAGCTCAAATGCAAACAGCCTCAAGTTGCACCAGGGAAGGTTTAGGATGGATATTGGGAGAAATTTCTTCCCCAAAAGGGTTCTCAAGCCTTGGAAGAAGCTACCCAGGGCAGTGGTGGAGTCACCTTCCCTGGAGGTATCTAAAAGCCTGGCAGATGTGATGCTGAGAGACATGAGCTAGTGGTGGCTTTTACAGTGTTGGGTTGATGGTTGGACTTGAAAGGTCCCTTCCATTCTATGATTCTAAGATTCTGTAACCAAAACTACTCCTCATGCCAGCAGTTGAACTGTTCACCCCACTGGACGTGCCACTTGCCAAGAACCAAGAGAAGAATGTGAAGGCTGAGTGACTCAGAACGATCAAAGGGGAGGAAACACCCAAATTCACAGCGATTTGCGTCTCTCCTTTTGGTCTGAGCTGCCTCAAGTGAAGGGATAAAGATGTCAGCTCTGCTTAAAATCTCCCCTGAGCAAAGAATAGTGGGTGTTTAATTCACCTTGTTACGTTCTTCTGGGTTCACTCACTATCCCCAACCAGTGGCCTTCCTGAAGTTATAGTAATTATAAAAAGACATGGAGATAATTGCTAAAAATCATGCAAGGCTAAAGAAGAACATTAAGGCAAGCACATCCAGAGTTTTCTGGCTCAGTGGGATCTCTCCCTGCAGAAGCCAAAATAAAAGGTGGTAAAAGAAGTATGGCAAGGGGAATGGTGCTCACCCGGTCCTCAAAGCTGTTCCCCATCTCAAAGCTGCTCAGTCCGGCACAGGACACGCTGGTGGCTCTCAGGACAGCTCCTCATGGGAGGTTTTCTATTCTTACAGCTGGTCACTCTTAGCAAAAGTCACCACTGGCAGGCGATCACTCCAAGCTGGCAGTCTGTGAGCCTCGCTGAAGTGATATCAAACAGAAGTTTGGCCCAGCAGAGATGGTGAGGTTCAAGGTGATGATTATAAAATCATGGAATAGTTAGAGTTGGAAGGGACCTTAAAGATCATCGAGTTCCAATCCCCCTGCCCTGGGCAGGGACACCGCCCACCACACCACGTTGCTCCAAGCCCCATCCAGCCTGGCCTTGAACCCCTCCAGGGATGGGGCACCCACAGCTTCTTGGGGCAACCTGGGCCAGGCTCTCACCACCCTCACACCAAACAAGTTCTTCCCCACATCTCAGCTCCATCTCCCCTCCTTCAGTTTCAAATTGTTACCCCTTGTCCTGTCACTGCGATCTCTGATAAAGAATTTCTTACAAGACTTTGCTTCTTCCAGCTGGACATTTTTGCATCACTTGAGAAGACTGGGAGATTACAGAATGTCCTTTCCTCTTCAGGGTTTTTTAATTAACATTTCTATTATCGAGCTTAATTAGCACATCTCTGGCTTCCATCTGCTTTTCTCTGTTACAGCCTGCTGAAGACACTTTGGTATGACATTATGCCTCATATCATGAAGAATAATAAATGAACATCCTTGTGTCCAGGTTACACAGCTTGAGCTGAAAGACCAGGCCTTGAGGTCGAGAGGAACCACTCCTTTTAGCTCCTGGTTGGTTTCTGGGTTAAACTGTGGTTATTTCTGATGTGCTGCTCAGAAATTGTATGTGCTGTGAGCACTGAGCCAGCCCAGCACTGGGGGGAGAGATGCTCAGCTGTCCTCTGAGTGCTTGTCTAGACTACTTCCCCTTCAGATGTGCACGAATCCCACCGGTTTTGGCTTGTGAAGTCCACGGGTTGCACTTACATCACAAAAACCTGCTGCTCCCCGGCTGCGGCAGCACGGAATGGGACGGAGCAACCAATGCTCAGCGACCTTTTCCCAGTCTCCAAGGAGAAATGGGAGCTGTCATGTTGATTTCTTTGATCCTAGTGGTTTCTGACTGGTGAGTGTGGGTATCTGCTCCCCGTTCACCTCCCATCAGTGGCAACCAGCCCGTGTGTGCCGTGGGGCAAACCATTTCTGGCATCCTCACTCAGATGACAAGAGAGTCCTCACCCTCTGCTCCGGGGGCATCTTCCAGCTTCATCCTCCCCACGGTGCCTCTGGAGTAGGTGCCAGCCACTCCACGCTGCAAGAAGATTTGTGAGCAGGAGCTCTTCTGGTTACTGCAGACACGGGAATCTGTAAAGAGGGCTGAAGGAGCATCTCCGTTCATCTCCAGCAGCTGCCCCCTCCCAGCCCATCCTCCTCCCACCTCCTCCTGCCCCAAAGGAGGCTCTGCTGGTGCTGCCCCTCACGTGAGTCTTCTCTTCACACCCCATCACACTTATGAGTCACTGACCGCATCACGTAGCACGCTGAGTTTTGTGGCAAAATTAGCTGTTTAATACAATGTTTTCCATTCACGTTGTTTTCTGGGTTGTTTTCTGCTGGGAAAAGGCAGCTCAGAGAGTCCACGTTCTTCTCATCTCCTTTCCTAGGGACAGTCCTGCCCAAGCTTCTCTGCACTCTGCTGTTGTCAGGAGTTTGGATGGATGAAGCATCACCACAACTTTCTGGAGGGGGTTTCAGCGTGCAGGGTCCTGCTGAGCCCCCCCATATTTTAATGCAAAACACTCTGGGAGTGCTTGCTCTTTGCCTGCCTGGGGTGGTGGGGATACCATTACTGCCAACGGGCATTTTGGTGGGAGGACTGGTCCAAGACGTGCCCCAGACCTGGGTGAGCATCTCTTTTCAGACACTCCTCTGCAGTCACTGATGTAGGAATTTACATTTACATTCTTGTCAAACATAACAGTTTGAAAAATGGAGCCTTTCCTGTGCTGTGAGTGCCCTTCTCTGTTGTTGTATACATCTACGTGTGAGTGTGCGTGGATGTCACTACTGAGTCTAGTGGTCCCCAGAGAATAACCCCCTCACTTCTGGCACATTCCCCGATCCATCTGATAGAACTGCCGGTCTCACGCAGTAAGTTTCAGCTATTTTATTTGCATTCTGACACCAGGATAAACTTAGGGAAATATTTCTTGTCTCTTCAGCAGAAATTAATACGTTTAGCAGTGACATCAAATATTCAGCAGAAACAAGAGAAGCGAAGAACCTTTACACAAGATAAAGCTGTTGGGCGAGATGGCGAAGATAAATCCAGCACAAAAGATATTTCTTATTAAACAGCTGGCCCGCATGATTTGTTCCCTGCATTAGTGATGATGCATGGCTCCTATTCACATTAATAGGCAACCATAAAGTATTTTTGTCAGCTGATTTTTACTCGGAGTTAAATAAAATATTAGAGTTTATGACAGATTTAACAACAAGCATCAACTTTACAACATCCTGTTGCTCTTCTATAGCAGACTGAACATATGTTTTTTTTTTAAGACGCCTCTAACATATTGCATAAGCAATCACATTGTTGTGATAACATGACTTTTTAGCTTGATTACACTACAAGATGAGCTTTTAAGCTTTATGAGAATGCCATAAAAGTCAGCAGCGAGATGAAACACCGAAACAGAAAGCAAATACTGCCTTTTGCTGATCTTTAGTAGAGAATAAAGGCATGTTGTTGAACGCATCAGAAGGTAGATGCAGAGGCTGGAGTAGACATTCCTTGATTGGGGTGGCCAAGCTGCCAGACTGGACTGAGGAGGATGTTCTGGAGGCAACTGGACCTACTGGACAGGTTTCCACCAGGGCCATTCCCTTGCCAGCAGCTGTTTGGTGCAGGAACATGATGATGAGCAGCAGGAACAGGGCAGGTCTGGTACCCACCAGGAAGAAAGCAGGCAACATGACATACCTTATTATTTGTTTTCCTGCACAATCCCGCAAAACTCTCTGAGAAGGCACCCCAGCTCCTCCCAGGTGCTGCCATCACCATCTGAGAAAAGCTGTGCAAAGCAGAGAGCACCTTCCCCACCCCCGAGAGCAATCACAGCAGCTAAAGGATCTCCAGGTAAAGGATGTGTTTTTCCTGCTAAGTACCCAACCAGCTGCTGGGACAAGCCACCGAGGAACAGGGTGGATGCTCCATCTCCTGCAGTACTCACATCAAGCCCAGTTACACCTTTAGCAGGTGTGTTTTAGCTCAGCTTATCAAAAGGCTCTGGGAAAAAATAAAAAAAATTACAGCCCTGCTGTAATGGGAATAGGAATAAATTACCCAGTGTTCCCTTCTGGCTTTGAGTCTGTAAGGTAAACCAACATTCTTTGATTTTATGTTCTAACTACCTACAAAGGGCTCAACTTGTTATATTCTAAAGGAAAGTCCAATGAAAGCAGTAGCTGTGAGGGCTGAGGCTGAGCTGGTGCCTGGGAAAAACCACACAGGGGAAAGGCTTCTCCCAAGTGGGGCTTTTAATGAAAGCGTTTATATAATGCAATATCTGTAGCTGCACAAAACACCCGGTACTCAATTAAAGTGTGGGTAAATAGCACGCAAGGAGAGCTGCATTGCAGTGCTCCATTTTGTATTTTTGTATATTTCTTTTTTAAATTTCAGAAAGGTTTTGATGGAAGACTGTTTTGATGGAAGCTAGGAACTGCATGTCACCTCTCTTCTAGGGGCAACGTCCTTCTGCCTTTTTACTTTTCAGAAGCCTTTAAATAAGTCAAAATTGCATTAATGTGTCACTGCAAAATGTTTAAGCTCAGCTTAAACATAAAGCATAAAGGCCAGGTTGGAGGAAGCTTTGGACAACCTTGTCTGGTGGGAGGTGTCCCTGCCCAGGCAGGGGATAGGACTGGATGGTCTTTAAGGTCCCTCCCAACCCAAACCATTCTATGTGTCTATGATTCTGTAGTAAATCATGGTTAGTATATACCCTATTAATAGGCTTCCTACACTTGAATTTCAAGGGGAATATTAAATTTTGTGGAGTTCAGAAACAAACTGTTTAATTGCTGGACACAAGAACTATTTTGATCTTTTTCAGGAAAAAAAAAAAGCAGCAGAGTGAAAGCTGTGCTCCATTTGTGATTGGAATTAATAAGATCAAAGCAAAACTTGGCATATATAAGCAGCATTAGTTCAAAGGAGCATTGCCAACAGCCTGTGCTCCCTCCATTTAGAACATCCTTTGCAAAATATTTAAGGAGCTTTAAGTATTTTATTTTTTGACGTTCCCTCTTGTGGCATTTCTCATTGGGATTGTATTATTTTGATTCCATGCTCCAGACACATAGGATAATCAAACAATAATAACAAGCCGTGCTGGCTAAAGAAAAGAGTTGTTGGATGACAAGGTTAAAAAAAAAAAAAAGAAGTAAAAGTGGATAAAAAGATTCTGTGGCGTAAGAGAGGAACCTTGTGGAGGGTATGGAGGTGGGAGGAAGTACACACGTTTATCGCCCTCATACGAGTAAATGAGAATCAAATCAGTAGAAGAGACTTTATCTTCCAAGGGATAAATAAGACAAAAAAGTTGCAGTAATAATGGCAAGTCAATAATAGTTCCGAGCATGCAGTCCAATGATTTATTTACCTGGCAGTCTGGTGATCAATAGGAGATAATGGTGTTTTGAGTGTTTGGGTAAGCAGGGAGAAGAACATTGTAAAGAATTGTTGTCTTTTTTTTGAGAAAAAGCCCTGAACTGAACACTTGTAAGTCAATTCTGTTTAAATTACAGTGTTTGAAAGAATTAAAAAGGCGGGCTGGAGCTATATTGTTAATGAAGAGACCAAACTTTCAGCCGAGCCTTGAATTTCAAAGGGACAAAAGGAGAAACTCAGAGTTTGCTTGTAAAGTTTTGTGGTTGGAAGAACTCGGGTAGTTGAATATGGATAAAACTCCAATTTGTTGGAGCCCACAGTGCCAAAGCTGCGCAAAATTGGGTGCCACTGTAACAAATGCAAATCCACCTCTGAAAGGGATTAGGGATTTAGCAGAAAGTCTTCAACGAATGAAGGATGGAACGGACCGTCAAATCCGTCAGCTCCAAGGTCAGGAAGCGTAGGGAGAAATGAGGAGCACCTCAAGACAGGCTCAGCTCCGTCTCATAAGGGATAGTAAACACTAAATGTTCATAGAAATAAAAAGTTCATTAAAGTAAAAAGGAAGAAATGAAAAAGTGGAAATTCTTTATATTGAGGGTGGACAGAATTTAAAGGTAATTTGTGCACTGGCCAAAGCGAAGCGCGTATCTCTATTTTCAGTAAGGGTAGTTTATATTAAACATAGGGAATAAGGGAATAAAACAGTTGCTACTGTACCAGATGGGATATTACTGCTTAAATTGGAGAGGATGGGTAATCATGAAAAGTCATAATATGACCAAGGAGATGAATAATTGCCTGGGGAGAGTGTTAGTGGAAGTCACAGGCTGGAGGGAGTTACCGGTGGATTTTCCGAAAGACAAGTGTAGGAACCAATTTTATTTAATATTTTCATTAGCAATACTGGCACAACAATCAAAAAATACATCAAGGGAACGTGTTGGTAACAGTGAGCTGCGAAATGTCCTAACAGAGGAGGAGTTGGATGATCCTCAGCACTGGAATAGCAGAAATGGATAAAATATTAGTATCTTATGAAATAATAATAAGTAATAAGAAACATGGCTTTAAACTATGGCTTTAAACATGGCTTTTAAACTTTAAACTCCATCCCTGGAGGGGTTCAAGGCCATGTTGGATGGGAGTTTGGGCAACCTGGTGTGATGGGAGGTGTCCCTGCCCAGGGCAGGGGGGTGGCACTGGATGATCTTTAAGGTCCCTTCCCACCCAAACCATTCCAGTGATTCTGTGATACTCACGTGTAAGGTCTCCTGCTGTAAAAATTACACTGATTGTACACAGGGCATGGGCAGCTCCAGGCACAGCACCACCCAACACCTGTCCAAACCCAGGTAACCCCCAGAATTCATATTTTCCAGAAAATTTGTCATACACCCATCTTCGGCCCTGTCCCTGGTCGGCAGCATCAAAGCCAGCTGGAAAAATCTGAGATTATTAACAGCAGAAGTGAAAGCTCTGATGAAAGAAATACAATCTCCGAGCGAGGTGGTGCGAGGAGCAACCACTGTTCCTGGAACAATAACAAATGAAACCAGAGTCCCCAAAGAGAGAGCCTGAAAGGATAGCTCTGCCTGGTACACCTATAGCATGGGGATTTGAAAGTAGGTCTGGGCTTTGTTGATATGACAGTATCAATCAATCTAATTAGATCTTTTTGCATAATCACAGAAAATTTGCATAAAAAATACAGCCAACCCGGGAGACAGCTGAGAAAAACAAGGGTTGAGTGAAAAACAGAAACTTTTGAATTATAGCTGCTTTTTTTTTTTTAAGACTGCATCCGTTGTGATGGAAAAAACTTGTATGAGTTGCAAAACCTGAGTGCCTGGAGTCTAGATCAGAAAGAACGAAGAACATAAAGTACCTTTTAAGAATGAAAATAGGAAAAGAAGTCCAAAAAACTTAAAAAGCGTCTCTGTGCTCCCCTGGAAGGAGCATCTTCTGGCAACATACTTGAATATTGAAAAATGCAAATTTAATTAAGATTTGTAGCGCTATGTTTCAAATTCATTAAAGAAAACCAGGGATAAGGGTATTTTGATGACAGCAGAGAGGCTGGTTTGGGCTTTGCTTCATCTCTTGTACCTCAGGCACATTGAGGTCTTTCTTTGTGGATGTGGAACTGGCTTGGCCAGGGGCGGTTTGGCCCGGGCAGGGAGATGCTCAGAGGTACCAGGTGGGCTCAGTTTTGCCCTTCGTGGGAAAAGACGCTTTTTAAGCAGGGAGAGGAATATGTCTACTTTGCTCCTTCTCCGTCTGATGGTCACTCCTTCCAGTCCCCACAGCCCTGGACCATTTCATAGACCCGAGCATGCACAACCTTTGAATATCTCCTTCTCTGGAGATATTTGAAACCCACGTGGATGTGTTCCTCTCCATCCTGCCCTGGGTGACCCTGCTTTGGCAGGGAGGTTGGACTAGATGATCTCCAGAGGTCCCTTCCAACCCTGACCATCCTCTGATTCTGCATAAGCACCTGAAAAGACTTAGCATCAAGTCCACCTGGTGGCCCAGTTGTATGGAACTCCATTGCTGGGGTTTTGCTGGGGCAGACACAGTTTGTGCTACGCTGATGCTCTGTGTGGTGGTGAGCTGCATCTCAACAGCCTGTTCCCTGGAGAACAGCTCCATCCTCAGCTTTGTCCCATGCCTGTACATGCCGTGGATGTCCCTGGCTGGCCAGGGGATGCTGTTGTCCCATCCATCCCCTCTCCCCAGGCTGTGCCACAGCCCTTGGGCAGGGTGAGGGCAGCACTTTCATCCATGGTAGGGATGGAAATGCCCCTCCAGGCAGAGCTGCCTCGTTAACAGCCTCATCACCCCAGCACAGGCAGCACTGGGGGCCCCCCAGGGCTTTTCCCCTGGTCCAGCTCTAGGAGAGCATCTCGGTACTTGCATGTTCAGTGAAAAGGCTTTTCCTGTCACTACATCCACATTAAAAGGACAGCAAGAGGCTTAGTTATTAGCAGTGCGTCGGAGTTGGCTGACGATACTGAAATTTTTGCAGATCAGCTTTTTAGCACGTTTCTGAAATCGTGGCTTTTATTAAGGGAAAATTTAAATTTGTTTTCCTTAATAGTATGTGTATTTGTTAAGTGACCTAGATTTTGATTAATGAAGTGAATAATATATTTTTCTTCTGGCTGGAAGCTACTCGAGCTATTTTTGTTTTCCTCTTTAATCCTGAAAGTGGGTTAGCCTTTAGGTGGATATATAGATTCAAAAAATACCAAGCTGACGATACAATGGTGTTATAGTTTAAGGAATTTAAGCATTTGCATGCATGCACTTTTTTTTGTCTGCATGAGGCAGATAATTCCTGACAAAAGGATCAGAGAAAAGTGGCTAGGCTGCCTATGCTTCAAAATATATCCGAGGACTTTCAGATATGAGTTCTGTCACATAGACAGGCTACAGGTAGGCGATAGGAAATGCATGTGGGTAACTACAGGCAGCTGGCTCCCATTTTCATGGTGAACAGCCAAAACGTCCATAACCTGCCCAAAAGCCTGCCCTGAGCTCCTGCAGGCTTTATGGGGTGAAATGCAGCCAGGCTGGGCTGGCTAAACATGGGGGAGAGTTTTTCTCGGGTCCTTGGGACAGTGAATGATGCCTCTGGCAGGTTTGGGGTCCTGCCCGAGAGCCTGGATGATGCTGCGATAGATCCTGGCTCTTGGCAGGAGGACGGACCCTCTAGTTCTGCTGTGATTTCTCTCTCTTTTATTAATAACACAACGCACTCACCGTCAGGGTTAGCAAATAGCAGTGATGTTACAGAGGTGCCCCAGGACTTTGTTATATATTTCTAGATGTGCAGGTTTTGCCTTGCAGAGGCTGCAGTCCACTCGGGGGAGATGGATGGCCACATTCACCGCACCAACCTGAGCACGATAGCTGTGCCTGCAGTTCCTAACTAATCAGCAAGAGTAATTACGTTTGCCGCCCACCCAAATAGCAGCGACGGAATGAGTTTTCCCAGCGAGACCAGAAGTGCCAAGCTGCACTGGCCGCAGTTCAGTCAGACCCCAGGTGTTGGTAGGGAACCACAGGCAACCGTTTGCCCCCCAGCAGCACCTCTCTGCTTGCCTTGCTGCACCATGTGTGGTGGCAGCGATGCCAACCCCACGCACCACAAAGTGTCAGTGGCCCATGAAGGTCCTAATTGTCCTGACCAACCTCACCTGGAGCCTCACCAGCTCCACCTGGAGTCCCACCTGGCCTGGCCATGAGCTGAGCTCTATTTAAGCTCCAGCCTGGGTCCTTGCTCTCTTTGGATCTTTGTTGGTGATGTGCCTGTGTCCTGATTAAGCCCAGGTCTGTATTGTATGTTGCACTGTCTTCTGCTGCCTAGGATTCTAGATGTGACTGGCTACCTCACCTTGCCTGAGGGTGACCAGGCTCTGAGGAATGCCTCTTGCTGTCCCCAAGCTGCCCTGGCTGGGATGCTGCTGGATGCACCAGGTTGGTGAGAGCTTTCCTTGTGCTGTGGTCACCCTAACCCCCAGCTCACCATCTCCCACAGAGCAGCCTTACTCTTCGTGCTCCCTGGGAGCCCAAAGCCTTGTGACTTGTCCCAGGTCTGCTTTGCCTCTGTAAGGTCCCATGTGCCTTTTCCCATGATTATTCCCTTGGGAGATCCTGCTCAATGTGGGGGTCAGTGAGCTGGCTGTCTCCCTGCTCTTTCTCTGAGGTGTGTTGTTCCAGTAACCTTTAAATGTCCCTTGAACCCAAACTGTTCTATGATCCTATCCTATGAAATGTGTGTCAGTCTCTTTGGCTGTAACTTCTAAAGTTCCTGGGAGACGAGGCAGCCAGGGAAAGTCTGAGCTGCCTCCCCTCTGCCAGGCTCTGTTTCTGGTTGAATACCTCATGGCTTGAGCTGTGCTTTTCCTAAAATCCCTAGTCCTGCAGCTCCTTTTAAGAAGTGAATGAGGGGGCTCAAGAAACCCTGTGCCAGGTGATGTCTCGGGTACCTTTGCTGCTGGAGATGTGGTTGCAGAACCAGTGAGATCCTCGCAACCAGTTCCTCCAGGGAGTTCTCAGCCCTCTCTGGCTCGTGAGGGTTTTATCAGGGGTTTCAGTCAAGCTGCTGGCAGCGGGTTTAACTCTTTCATTCAGCTGCTTTCTGTGGCAAGGATTTCATCATAACTTGTTTTTCCCAGTGGCCCAGTT
Source organism: Gallinago stenura (assembly GCA_027564225.1). NCBI lineage: Eukaryota > Metazoa > Chordata > Aves > Charadriiformes > Scolopacidae > Gallinago > Gallinago stenura. Next base: position 790,349 of record JAOQGM010000039.1, on the reverse strand, counting down.
TCTTCAGTGCTTTAAAACAGTATGAGTAAAATGCCTCTGTTAGACACTGCACAGCTTGTGCCATGGTGGCACCCCTGGTCCTCAGGGCTTCGGGAAGCCATCCTCATGCCACCAAGGCAATGCCACAGTGCTCTCTGGAAGGCCACCATGCTGGCTTTCCTGTGGTGGCTCTGCCGGAGCATCACTCAGAGTGGTGGGACAGGCGTTCACACTTCCCTTGCTGTTGTTTTTTACCTGCTGCTTTTTAAGTCCAGAAATAGGACAGAATGTGGTTTTTCCCAGCCCTAGTGGGTGTTCTGAGCAGGCTGAGAGCTAAGGCAATTTTTTTTTATTACCTGTGTTTCGATGCAAATTGGAGCTGCTGGCCCAGAAGGGATGAGGGAACCTCTGTAAGGGAGCAACCTTTAAAGATGACTCCTGATATCAGGAGCTGGGCTGATAGCTAGTTCATCCAGGCTTTCATTTGTCTCCGGGCCCTGGGGGAAGGAAGAAGACTGGGAAAAACTGTGACATGAAGACAAACAGCAAGTAACATTGAGAGCTACAGGGTGGGTTTTTTTTAAACTTCAAGACTTAGAAAATGCCTGGGAAAAAAAACCCAGCCTGTGTGCATGGGGGTGAACAGCTATTCTCTCTTGAGTGTAAAGGATCACTGGCATTTTAATTGGGGCTTTCTTTATGTAATTTCCTTGTCACAGTGTTTGTTTGCCTCTCCTTGGAGCTGGTGCTTACAAGTAGACAAGGGCAGGTAGTCAACGTCGTTCTGCTGCTGGAAAAACAGAACATGACCCTGGGTTAGAAATCTGCATCAAATGTCGGTGGTCCTGTGGGGGCAAGTTCCTCCTCCCAGAAATGAGGATGAGTGAACAGGCATTGCAGAACACCACAAATCCCAAAATGTAAGGCTTTGGCAGTCCATCATTCGATACTCAGGGAAATGAGCTGACTTTTGGGACTCTACATAAAGCTCATACAGAACTATGAATAATTAACTATGCTATATTAATATTTTTTTCAGTATTTCAGTGTTTTTATACTCCCCATGCTTCAGAAATACTTGGCTGAAAGAAAAACTACTTTTGGTATAACTGGAAAGGTGTGCTGGAGGTAGCACGGGGACCTTCGCTTTAGCCTGGTTGCTGTGTGGGCTTTCAGAGCTTTTTAGCCCCGTGACCTTGTACAAAGTGTTGCAGAGATCCAAACTCTGGGCCCTGTGGCTCAGAAGCTGCTCAGCCATGTGGTTGTGCCTGTTCCTCATGATGCCCTGGTTTGGTACAGCACGGATCTGGCTGGCTCTTGGTGGCACTTGACCCTTCTGAGGTCATTTGAGGATATAGCTGCCAGGTTTCAGTGCTGTGCAGCCAACTCTGATACTCAAACGAGTATTTATTCAGGAATGTTCCTATGGGGTCATGATGTGAAGCTCTTCATGTGGAAGCCCTAGCCTTTTGGGAGACAGGAACATCCAACAGCCCATGGCCAACCTGGGGTGAGGTTTGGTGAGAGGAGGGTGCTGCTGCTGTTCCTGGAAGCTCAGGAGATAAACCATGGAGCCCATCACCCATGTTCATGTTTCACCTGGGTCTGACAGCTTTTCCTAGAATTCAGGGATCAGAAATGATGTTTTCAATGCTTTTCAGGTGGGAATTAAGGTTGCTTTTCTCTGCCACTGGATCCCACTGTTCATTAGGATGCTGAGCTGAGCTGCTCAAGATGAAAGCCCTTTCCAGTCCTGTGACTGCCAAGATAATTGTGCAGTAAGACTTTGTAAGATAGAAAAGGCTTTGGAACATGTAACTGGGGAGCTTGTCCAGCACTGACCCTGCTCTGGCAGGTCTGGGCCCTTCACTGGTCCAGAGCTTCTTCCTCTCATGCCAAAAGTGGGGAGAAACAGGCAAAAATCATGCAAAATCATACACGGGGACAACATGCTGTGGCTGCCTTCCTGCAGCACTCTCACTGCTGAGCTGCTGGAGGAAGGGCAGGCCAGCTCACACCGATGGAGAGAAATAATTGCTGATGTAGCTCCTATAATGACATGTCCCATAGCTTGTAATCCACTCGGCTCCGCTTATCTCCGAGGTGTGAGAGGCTTCTTTCATCTTGCCCTAATAGAGTAGGATGCTCTCTGCTCCGGGTACAGCAGCTCAGCTCTGCTGTGGGGTGTCCGTGGGGCAGCCAGTGTGGCTGAGCAGCATCTGTGGGAAGGCTTGGCTGGGACCCAGAGCCAGGCAACAGAGACCCTGGGTCATCCACCTGAGGCTTCTGTCACCTCAAAGTGGAGATGAGAATTCCAGCTGTGCAGCTGAACTCAGGGATAAATTCTTCGTTATTTAAGCAAAGCTGTCAGAGGATCAGATTTGGAATTCCCAGCCTATGAAAAATAGGAGAAAGTGATACCACGTATATTTTGCACTTCCCTGGAGTGGGACTTGTTGACGTGCCCCAGGAAGGCAATACTGTCTCAAAGGGCTAGGTCTTACCCAAAATTAGGGAGCAGAAAACTGAAATACTCTGCCTTTAATCAAAAAATTGTAAATGTAACATCAGGTATCTTATGAAGACAAACCACAGATAAATGAAAGACTGATACTGGCAAAGATTTAAGTCTGTATCTGCATTAACTGACCACCTTCTCCCTTGTAGGAACACCAGCCCTTTTTCCTTTGATCCAAACTTCTGGGCCACAGGACCTTCCTCTCCCCCTGAGCACTGCAAGACCAAACTCTCCTGGCTTGGTTTCTGATGCCAGGGGTTCTGTTCTTACTGGTTCTAACACGAATGTGATCCCCAAAAGTATGGGAAGGATTTAAAGGGGGGGAAAAAAAGAAGTAGGAACTTCTCAGCTTGACAGAGGTTGAAGACTCCCCCCAAGGCTGGTAGAGCATCTTCACTTTGCAAGCTGGGGACCTGTATTTGGAAATACTTTCTTTAGCATTGTTTTTAGACATCGAAACCTCTTGTCCTTGCAGCTTGCTGGGTAACACAACTCCAGTCTCGTTCAAAGGGAATTTAGTTGTAATGGAAATGAGCAAATAAATTGCCGGTTTTATGCATTTTGTCTTTTATTACTGCTAAAGACTAGGCAGAATAACTTGTATCATGGCATTACCCATATGCTGTGTGGTCACTGCTGACCTCGAGTCTATATAGATAATAGCTGTTATAAAAGTCCAAATGCACTTTACTGCCTTAATATTATATTCATCTAACAGGAATACTTCAAATTTCATTCTATTAAGAGTGTTTGGTTTTAAGTATTGCTTTCCTTAATGGCAAGTATTTTATAACTCGGGTCCTGGGTGGAGCTGCACATGTGAGAAACTGCTAGTGGATGACTTTCCCCTGCAGACCTTTAAGGTCTTCTTTCTCTTTAGAAACGAGTCATTTCAGACAGCAAGGACAGGAGTGACCCTGCAGCAGATGGTACAGGAACACACTGACTGGGTTTGGAGCTTTTAAACACAGTTGAAGATTTACAGTGCAGGGGCACAAAATGTTTATAATTAAATCTCTGATTTGAACTTGATGTCTTGTCTCTGAACTCTTTTCTAGGCTTCAACACTTCGTTTTGTAACATCTGAAACCAAGAACTGTAATAATTTTCCATGAAAGAGAGAACAAACCAGCCACAAGCTGTTCAGGTGGGCTGGAGAAAAGGTCCTTGACATTAAATGTCCTAGCTGTTGGTGCTGTTTGAGGATGTAAATCTGTATTTCTTGTCCCCAGTGAGTGACCTGACGCCCTACCTATTGGGTTTGTGGTTTATGGGGAGAGAAGGAAGGAGATTGTGTCTTCTCTTGTCCTCTCCACCTTTTTATTTACCCCTGAGATGTTAGCTGGTGCTGTGTGAGACTGGGACCCGATGGTCAGTGTGCTGAACGCTGGGGATTTAAGCAAGGTCACTGGTCCTGGCCCCACAGGTGTCCACCCCTGGGTGGGTTTAGTGCCCTAATAGCACTCAGTAGCATAACTTGGCCTGGATGTTCCCCTTGGTGTCTGGGGTAGGGACAAAGAGATGGTAGTGCTCGTCTGAGAGCATTTTATTGTGATTTGGTTGGAGCTATGAAGGTGGTCAAGCAAAGCAGATCCACATTTCAGAAGCTGGCTTTTCTAAATTTTATTTTCAGTGTACCATATACAGGCTTTGGAAGGCAGCAAGGATCCCATATGCCCGAGGAGCCATGGTCCCTGGCTGCAGCCTTTCCATCCCTGAGCAGTGGCGTTTCCTCACGTTGGCTCATATGTGACATGTTCTTCACCAAAATGCTCTTGGCTCTTTTGTGAAGAATGGGTGAAGACAATCTGCAGCTCAGAGGTGCAATGGCACCTCATGTCATGATACGTGAGCCAGCTTCAGACCAGCCCACGGGAGCACGGCTGTGGGTGCAGGAGTCCTGGCACCATGGGGTTCATTGCCCAGGACCACCCGTGTGCAGTGTCCTCAGGAGCCTGTGGGTCCACAGGGTGACCCCGTTCCAGACCCTGGAGCACCCAGCTGTCTTTCACAGCTGGTGTTTCAGGTATATTCATTTTTTTTCAGCTGCTCTGAAAATTTTACCAAAAGCCCTTTTCCTTTGGAGAGGGGGCACGTGGCGGGAGGTGAAGTGTTTCAGATCTGAGCCCGAGCAGCATGAAGGGTTCCCTGCCTTCTTCAAAGGTAACACCAATTCTACAGAGAGTCACTAACCTATTTCAGCACGGATATTTGCTTTCTTTTTTTTTTTTAATTAAAAAGCTAAGCTGAGAGGATTACATGACTTTAAAAAAACCCCAAACTGTTGAGCTAGCGTATTAAGTCATATTATTAAAAAAAATCAAACATGACTTGGAGCTGCAAAGTCTGGTGGGGGAAGCAGAAAGGGCAATGGTGTATATAAATATATTTACATATCTTTGAGAAAAAAAATAATTAAAAACATCCCGGTTCTCATCACTCCAGTTTAATCATTTTTAAGTACATATATTTTTTGATTTAGCTGTTTACATATCTCTTTCCTTTTTTTTTTGCAGATTTAATAATGTGCTGTGAAAATACACCGAGTCCTACGCCCTCCTGCGTTCTCAGCCTCATCAGTTAAAGGTGCTGGTGCATGGTCCATTGCTCCATCCTTGCTCTGCATTTATCCCTCGAGGTTATTCTGCTGTTGCTGCTGCCCTGGCTGGTGGGTGCCTTTTAAATTAACCACCATAAGGACAAGGCTATGCCCAAAGTGAAAGGACTGGTAAGAGTCTGCATAAACACCAAAAGGATGGCCTCCTGCTGGAGATCCAGCCTGGCCAGGGTCTCCTCCCCCCCCTGGACTGTTTGCCTTTGGGGAGGAGAAAATGCCATCATCTTTTCCCTTGAGTGCTCACGCGAAAGGGGTGTTTTCATAAGCCAAATAAGTGCTGTATGGGCTAGAAACCAGAAAAGCTGCAAATAAAGAGAGGCTCAGGAGTGCAAATGATGAGGAACCAAATGGTCTTTGCAAACAGGATCCGTCACCTGCCAAAGGGCTGACAGCGAGTGTGGGAACTGCACAGCCCGGGGAGAGCTGGAACACGGGGTTGGGGGCAAAAAAGTAATAGCCAAAAAAACACAATGTGCTGGGGAGCTTCCCTCTGCGCTCGGCTTAGGGAGAAGGCAGACAGCAGAGGAGACCAGTGGTCTGACCTGCAACGAGCATCTGAAAAATAGGAAGGCATTTAGGGATTCAGGCTGTTGGATCTGGGGCTTGTGCTGGTTTGGTCAGTGAAGCCAAAGTCTTGTTTAAGTAGAAGTAGGAACTACGAAGGAGAAGAAATGCATGGGGTAGGGGGGGTATGATCAGGTACTTGATTTAAGGAATTGTCAAATGGGATGTTTTGGCCAAACTGGAAAAAAAGGAAAAGCATTAAGACAAAAGATAAAATATAAAAATTCATCAGTAAATTCTCTCTCTGGGCTCAGTGACCAGAGGAAAAGAACAAAATGCACCTCCTGGCCAGCAGTGTGCAGCCTGTGAGAGCACCTGGGCAGTATGGAGAGGATGCTGTGCATGGGTCCCCAGCCCATGGCCTCTGACAGACCCATCGGTGTCTTCCTGGGCTGAGGGACCTCGGCATCCTCATATCCCATGGGAGAAACCTCTGCCTGGGTATCCACACATGGAGGTCCCCAGCAGGCTGGCTGCCATGGGGTCCTGCTTCCCATGACACCCTCCAGTCAGAGGAACTTCATAGCACTGAATTTTTGAGAAGTATAGCAAGGATTTGACTAAGAACATCTGACATAAGGTTTGAAGTCCTGCTGCAGCACTCATAGACTGCGTTGCATGCTGAAAGGCAAAAATTTGGGTCTTTTGGGTGCCAAAGAAAAGGGTTTTGTACAAAAGTGTGTGTGGTGTTCCTAGTGACATGGAAATAGCTGTGCTTTCCACCAAGCGGCCACGGCGTGTTTTGCCTGGTGGCAGCTGGTGTTGTCACCGCAGTGTCCCCGCAGCACTTCTCTGCAGGCTAATGGCCACTTTGGAGCATCTCCAGCTGAGTTAATTGCTGTGTGTGCTGGCTGCTGAGCATGGGGAGACAAGGAGCTGCTGCTGTTTGGATCTAGCAGTCATTTTCCTTCGCAGCCAGGTGGTTTCTAGGCACAAATTTGTGGGGGTTGTTTTTTTTTTTTTTTTTTTCCCCTGATCCTCTTTCTTCCCATGGTATCACCCTTTCCATCCACCTGCTGTGGGAAAAGCCATCATCTCCAGCTGGCACAGTCAGGGCAGCAGATGAGAAGAGCGGTGGCAGCGCTGGTGCTGGAGGATGGTGGTGGCTAATGTGGCTTCAAGAGGATCTGCCCAAACTGGCCAGAGGCACTGGTGGTCACCTGGGACCTGGCTGGCCCATGGCTGTGCAGGATGTGGATGTTCTTTCTGCTCTGGAACAGGAAAAAGTGTCTGTGTCAGTGGGAGACAGATGCCAAGAGCATCGCTGTGCAGCATGGGGAAGCTTATGGGGAGCACCTGCTCTGCTCCACCTCGGAAGCGTGTGGGAATGCAGTGCCTGGGGGTGGAAAATGGGTAGGAAAATGCCTGAGTTCCATCAGTCCTTAGGCAGGGGTATGCTATGCAGTACGGATCCTCCAAGGCAGTCCCATGCCTTTGCTCTGGTGTGTTTTCACTTTTGTTTAATTATGTCAAACCTGAAGACAAGGGAATGGAAAAAACAAAGAGGGATTGTAAATGTTCAGGTTCAGGAGAGAGATTAGCCCTCCTCTGCTTTCCTTATTATTTTTTCCTGTTTATTTTTGTTGAATTATGACTTTTCTTCTGAGTCCTCTGTTCTCCTTGGTGAAGCATCTGTGTCTGGATCCACAGGTCTGGTCAGAGAGAGCTCTGTTGAAACCCAGGGTCAGTGATTTTTTTTTTCCTGCTGCTCTTTCTTTTAAGATAAAGTCTTTTAAGATAAAGACTCACATTTCCCTTTCACGGTGTAGATATTTTATTGAATGAGGAGCTGCCAGAGCCAGGAATAGCCATCATGTGTGTACATTGCATAACTTGATGTGTCCTTATGTGAGACTCCCATAGGAGAGACTTTACAATGTAGGAAAATTGAGTATGAAAGAGACTGGGAGATCAGCAGAGTTATACCCAGACAAGTTGCATTTCAAATAGGTAGGTAAAATATTAAGTTCCAAACCCAAGTTTTTATCATGTTAGCTTTCAGTGCCAACTGGGTTTGTGCGGTGTTATGTCCCTGTATGGCCTGTGGATAGAGAGAGGTATCATAGATCTACTATCCTCACACGTATTGTGTCAAGGTAGTTTCAAGATAAATTAGCACAGACTGACAAACTCTGGCAAATGTAGAACTGGGAAAATATCTGTAATAACTAAGCAGGGCAAATAGCCTTAATATGATCAGAATTACCCAACTTTTTGCATACCAAACCAAACATATTATCTTTCTAATAAGTTTTAAACCCCAAATCCTGCCTGTCTGCATTCCTGTGCATACATAAGGGTTCACAGGATGTTGATAAAGGTTCATGGGATGATGAAGGCATTCATTGAGAAATTTTTGGTCTTATCAGCAACATTTCATCTGGGTTATTTTCACATGGAGTTTGGGGACCTGTATTTTGCTGACATTCCCCAGTGAGATTCCCATTCCCCAGTGAGATTCCCAGGCTTGATGGGAGAACACCGAGGGGTGGGACGTGGACCTGAGCGAGAAGCATTGGAGCAGGTAGTGTCTGGCTCTTGAGGAGGAGGGTTGGTGACAGCCTTGGTGTCCTCTCCTTGCTGTCCTGCTTGGCTGGGACCAGCTCATGGGTCCACCCTGGCATATGGGAGCAGCAGCACCATGTTGCTCCAGGGGTTAATACTCCTCACCAGTAAAAAACATACCTTAATTCCCTCTTGAAATTTCCCATTTCCCTGTTCTGACTTTCTGTCGTGGAGTGAAGAGCAGTTAATCCCCCAGGCTTTCTTGTACAGGCACTCTGCATCCTTACATTTACAGCACTTTTTCTGGCCAGCTCTTCTCCAGCTATTTTCTGCACCTTCTGCAGATTGCCCTCATCCCTTTGAAATGAGGGCACTGGGGAGATAAATGCTATGTGTAGTGCCCTGTGGAGAATAAAATTGCTTTTTTCATGTTTGTTGCCTCTCCTTTCTTGCTGTGTCTTTGTTTTGACAGCCCTGTTGAGCTATTTTGTCTCAATTTCGGGAAAGAGCTTGGCCCACAAAAGGAAAGGTCTTCACGGTAGAGGCCAGCATCCTCACGTACAAGGACAGAGAGGTATGGATGGTTTCAGGCTTCAACTGCAGACCCGCAGAGTGATTAATTGCATGGGAAAGATGGAAAAACAGTTTTTAGGAAATACAGATGAACAGTTTAAGCATCAGAAATGCAAAGGGTTAAATAAAGTTTTCATTCTAAAATCCTGTATTGCCTCTCCTTGTAGATGGGGAAAGTTCCCAAAAGGAATCTCTCTGCCTTTTGAAGAAGAAAACAGCTCAGCTGCGATGGGCTGGCAGCCTGACCCCCGGGCTGGTGCTGAAATCCACCCCTGTTTCCCAAAGCTGGACTGAGACCGCTCTGGCAAAGGTGGCTGCTGGCAAAGTCAGAGCCTGCTTTTCCACCTAAAATAGATGTATCTTTATTTCTCAAATAACAGCCAGCTGTTTTTTTCGCCTTCCTCCTGAACCAGAAGGAGGAGTGCAGTAAGTGATCATGCTGACCGTTTGGAATTAGAAGACATGTTCCTGGTCTGCTCTAAAAATAGTGAGACCCTTTGTCTGCTTTTTGCTGCCGCGGATTTGTGGGACAGAATTTGCATTTCATTGCCTTATAGGCAAACCTTTGTAAATAGGGAAAAAAAAAAAAAAAGCAGAGCAAAACATTGGAGCTGGGAAAAGAAACAAATATGGGAACATGAAAACAGTGTTACCTGCAGCACTGCAAGCAGTGACAGCATGGGATGTCACCGGAGCATCTCCTCCTCAGGCTGATGAAGACCCAGCTAATGTCACATCAGGTTTTGAGATTTCGAACTGTAATAGGACAAACAACTATGATGCTAAAAGAAATCCTTTCCAGCCATCTTCTCCTGGTGTTGCTCCCGCTAATAAATGTGAGAGCTTGGGTAGAGCGGTGCAGCCTGTTCCCTTTTTTCCTCTACCAATTAAATTAAAATGTTGACATCTTTGCTCTCTGCAGAGGTTTTCGGTCCCACTTTCTCTTTGTTTGCCACAAGTCGCTGCAGCACAGCTCAGGTGCTGCTTTTTCTGATCGAACTTTCCCTTTGACATCAAATTTGACTCATTTGTATGAGGGGGGGGGGATGCCACAGGAAGGCACGGCAGGCTCCAGCTGCCCGTGCCACACGTGCTCACCCCTTACCACCTTCTTTGGTGGCTTCAAAAACTTGAAGTGCTCAAAGAGGAGCCTTGTATCTTGATGCCTTGCTGGGAGGAGAAAGCACCTAATGTTTTCTTTCATTAGGTTAGGACAGTGGATAATCTGATTTATCCTGATCTGTCCTCGGACCAAGTCCTCGCTGCCTCACAGTGACCTGCCTGCTCCTGGAGATGCCTCTCAATCTCTGTTTGATCTTGTTTGCAGGCTGGAGAGCTGCCCCGGCCCCTGGAATTACAGATCTGGAAAGTGCAACAGAAAAACTGAGTTTGAGCAGGAAGCAGATGCATCTCCTTCATTAAGGAAAGAAATGATTCAAAGGAAGGTAATGCATTTAAATAACAATTGAGAGGAAGCAAGTGTGAAACCGGCGGGGAAGCTTTGGGTGAAAGTATACTTGGAAAAGTATTATTTCCTGCCTGAAATGGCAAATCTGGGTGGTCAGGGATGGATGCTGCAGAGAGACTTAGGGCACCAACCATCTTAATTTACCCTCTTCAAATAATTTTTGAATATAGATTTTTCAATTCTATATTGTCCCCTTGAAGTTAACGATTATCTAGAACTTCTTTTTTCTGCATAATGTATGTTAGCCTTTCCACTCATTAAACCCAAGATCACAGCACATAATTTAAATTTTTATCCAGAAATTATTTCCTCTCTCTGCTAAAGCCTTTGCCGAATGTCCACGATGCGGATCTGAAATTCAATTACCTCTCCCCAGCAGCTGGGGTGATGAGGGCTGGAGAGAGCCAGAGGAAGCATTTTGTTCAGTTTTATTATGGAACTAAATCAATCTCCATATGAAAGGACTTATATCTTAGTTGATGTGGGCTGCTTTCAGCCAAGATATCAATAAATCGTAGGTCAGTAAACAGAAAGCACTGAGGTGCTTTTGGCCAAGCCCTGCCTCCTCAGAGCTTGCCCTCTCTGGTTTTCAGCTCCATCATTGTGTGGGTTCAGATTGTCCTTCCCGGCCTGAAATATCTCAAGCGTTCACCAGACACTGATCCATTCTCTGGTTTCTGGTCTCCACATCTGTGCAGAGAGGTTGAATGGGGAATGGAAAGCTGTCTGCCTGAGGGATGGAGTGAGATCCCGTCAATCTGGGGAAGTTAGGGAATGTTGGAGGCTCTTTGCCCACAGTGTGATGGCTCACCAAGGTCTCTGCCGGTACTGGGGGATGTGGGCCGTTCTCCTGTCCTCCCATTGCCAGCACTGAAGTTCAAGCCCATTCCAAATTAAGGTGTGAGGGAACCGCTCCACAAATTCTTTCAACAGTGTCAATAGAAAAGACCAAGAATGAACCATTTCTTTGGTGTGAGGGTGGTGAGAGCCTGGCCCAGGTTGCCCAGAGAAGCTGTGGCTGCCCCATCCCTGGAGGGGTTCAAGGCCAGGTTGGAGGGGGCTTGGAGGGACCTGGTCTGGTGGGGGGTGTCCCTGCCCATGGGGCAGGAACTATGTGATCTTTAAAGTCCCTTTCAATCCAAACCACTCCGTGATTCTATGATTTCCTGATCCTATGATTTTCCTTTTCCCCCAAAGCCCAGGTAATTAAATGGATGATGACAAGCCTTTCTCATGTCCCTTATGGGTTCCTCCTACCTTCTGGGACACCGTGGTTCCCTGAGTGGACCCTGGAGCACCAGGGTGACCACGACTGAGGGTTTTGGGACCAGAGAGAGTGTTTCAGCCTGGAAGGGGACTGCTCCTGCATCCTCCTGTGCTCACGGAAAAGCAGAGGCAGGTTCAGTGGAGCGGTGTCATGCTGACATCTGTTTCTCTGTAATAAACCTGTGCAATATAATAACAAACCCACCGCGCTTCAAATCCACCAGGAGCAAAGCTGCTTATTGATGCAGACAAATGCACATTTTTCCTTCTTGTTCCTCCCTGTAAAACCTTAAGCGTTTTGAAACCTGACTAGTCAGCTTGTCTGGGAAGGGGCTGATTTGCATCCTTCAGCCTCCTAATGAGGCAGTGGAAGGGCTCTTCCAGGGAACCCAGTGCCAAACCTGGGGGAGGATAGGAGATTTTAGCCTGGACCAGCTTTTCTCGTGACTTGAACTGGTGAAACACTTTAACATATTGAACTGAGATTTCTTGGGAACGCATTTACTATTTTTGCTGAGTTTCTGCTTGGTTTAAACTATCCTTATATGAAACTTAAAAAAGTCTGGAGTTCAGGACAGGCACATGGTACAAATAAAAATTAATTGAAATAACTGCCAGGTATTGCAAACGAAGCCCTTAGAGAGCGTGGTGGCTGCTCACTAGTGGGGGAGAAGGCCAGGTAATGGGGAAGGACCCACGCCATGGGACATGGGGTGGGAGAGGAGCCTCCAAGCCTGTGGATGAAGTGGCATGAAGTAGTGGGGTTTGTTGTTACAGCTGGGTCTGGGTAAACCTGTTCAATCAGAGGGTCAATCCCTGATTTAATTCCCAGGACCTGGATGGGGCTGCCCGTGGGGTGGGATCTGGGGGTTGGTTCTGGTATGGGCACTTGGGCAACTTGTTTGGAGAGTCAATTTCTCGAGTCACGCCAGCATTAATTTTTTATATTTTTTTATTTTTTCTCACCTGGACTTCAAGTCCTTCATTTTCCTTTGCAAATTGTAAATTCTGGAGACTCCTGTCTCTTCTTGGTGGGCAAGGAGGTGATGCCCAGCCTCACATTGCTCCCCCATGTAGCAGCACACGAGCTGGCATCCCGAATAACCACCTTGCTCTGCCTATTTGCTGTGGGAAATGCTTACTGAAATTTAGAAGACCTTGTTAGGTGTGTACGGTATCCAGCATTCTGCCCTGATAATTATCCCAAAGCAGGCAAGTTAAAAATGTAAAAATGGCCTTCGCGTACAACTGTGCTGGTAGGAAATACAAGCAGCTTGTAATATATGAAATGGGTGTTATTTTATTTTAAATTAGTGAAGTGAATTTTAAAAAAAAAGGGATGAATCCTTCTTGACAGGTTCATCATAGCCGTTTATATTCTAAATACTTACTTCACCGTAGCTGCCTCAGGTTGCAGGAGGAATGAAAAGGTATTAAAGGCCAATTTTTTTAAAGACTATTTGTTTTGCTATTTTAAATATATTTTTATAAAATAAATATATTTATATTATATTTATAATATATTTTAAATATAGCCTTGGATGTACTTACTACTGTTGTGCAGGCACCTGGGAAATCGTAAATTCTGAGACTGATTATAGAGGTTGCTCTGATTTGATAAAAAAAAGGTGATTGTGTCCCATTGCAGCAGCAGAGAATACTGTCAGAACAGGGGGTTCTGGAGAGTTGCAGTGCACAAGGAAGGGGGTTTGCTGCACCACCCTGCTGCCAACAAAGCATATTTTTTAAATGACATTTCTTAAATGACAACATTTCTTTGCTGTTGAAGGTTCAGGCATGAGTAAACTCTTTCCAATGGAGTTTACTTACAGAGTTTTAGCCCGAGTGCCAGAGATGTGACACCTCTATTGCCATAGAATTCACATCTGGCAGTGTGTCTCGTGCAGACTGACCCAAGCACATCTGCAGGGGGCAAAGCAGATCATAGACCACCAGTTCTGGCAGATTTTGGGGGTCTGAAATGGTTTAAATGGTACAAAGGAGAATGATCAGCGTAGCAAACACATCGGCTTTGGGTGCTGGGAGGGAAGCAAGGTTCAGGCAGATCACAGATGTTGAGTTGAACATCTGTAGTGAGTGGTGTAAAGAATGAAAGAGTAACTGAAGAGGCAGATAAATTGGATGGGATGGAAAATCTGAGTTACAGGTAGCTTTTTATATATATATATAATATATAGATTTATATATATAAACTTCTTTTTAGTTTCGAAAGCACAACAGATTTCCAGTAAAACTGGGAAAAAATGGCAGAAAATCAGTGGCCCTTTTAATTAGTTTCTCCCCATCCAGCCCCAGTACTTGCAACCTGGCTTTAAATAAGGCTTCTCCTCAGTTTCTCTGGGCTGTGGTGGGGTAGGGGCTGGTGGCCAAAGGAGAGGGTGTTGTAGCCCTGGCACAAAGCAGAGTAACAGGATGTGAACTGGCAAACCTTTTCACTTTTAAACCCATGGTCAAGTGGGCTCTCTGTGACTGGCCTCACTTCACCAGGTGGTTTTTGCCATTTATTACCGCCCTTTTAAAATATATATTCTGAAATTCAGATGTGTATATAATGGGGATGATATACAGTTGTACTTCAGACCGAATGTGAGCCATCTGTCAAAAACAAAAGCTAAATTCTGTGTAATAAAAGCCACAAAAAGATTGATATTTCCCATTAAAGGGAGGGCTGAAAAAAGCAATTTTGTTTATGGGCAAACCTGTGTCTGGCACATTTTTCATGTCATATAAAGATGGAAATCTCACCTTATGGCTGTAGACTACTGCTATATTTCAGTCTTTATAATTGTGGACAGATATGCATGTGCTTCTTCGTTAAGAGAGATAATTCCCCGTGTATTGTTGATAACAATGAGTCCGTTTGAACACATGTTTCTGCAGCTTCCCAGAGGTGCAGTATTTCCCATTTGCTGCCCTTCGTCTCTCTGGCAAAGCACATTATTCTGGTAATTTGATTGGTGTGGGAAACTTTTCCAGTTCTTTCAGCTTATTTCAGACCTTTCTGGGTATCTGCAACCTGGGTACTGCAGGGGGGCTGGACTTAGGTGACCTTTGAAGGCCTCTTCCAACCCAAACCAGCCTATGAGTCTGAGATCTGGAGATCCAAGGGGGATGGAGGTGTGGAAGGGAGCTCCTTGGCTGGGGCAGGGCCTCAGAGACAGCAGATTCACAGAATTGTTGGGGTTGGAAGGGACCAACCATCCCAACTCCCCTGCCAGAGCAGGGCTGCCCAGGGCACATCACTCAGGAGCATCCAGGTGGGGCTTGAAGATCTCCGGAGAAGGGGACTCCACACCCTCCCTGGGCAGCCTGTTCCAGAGATCTGCCACCCTCACAGGAAAGAAGTTCTTCCTCAGATTTGAGTGGAACTTCCCGTGTTCCAGCTGTGCCCGTTGCTACTTGTCCTGTCACTTGGAACCACTGAAAAGAGTGATTTGTCCTCAGCACAAAGAGTTGGGAAGACTTGGCTCTGAGCACCTCAGAATTGTGCAAACACTTTAATTGTTGACTATAGTGTTTTGTAAAGAGTTTTTCCTTGCAACTATGAAGCTACCGTGGAGCTGTGCCTGAGTTGCATTGCCTCTGGAGAAGGTACCCATGTGTTGGGGGTGTGCAGCCTCAGGCTGACTTCTGCATCAACCACCTGGGGTCCTGGAGGTCCCTGTACCTGTAATGGAGCAAGATAGAGACTTCATGCATATTTATGCACCTCCTCTTAAAGGATAGCCATGTTCTGACCCAACAGCTCTTGCATGGATAAGTTATAAGAGGTTGCTTGGGTGGCTCTGGGTGAGTAATGGGATGGAGTCACCAGCCCAGGCTGGCAGGGCTGCTCATCTCTAGTGCAGGGTAGGGCAGACAGCTGGAAAGGGAGATGTTATTCTCTCTGCCCCACGTAATTCATGCATTCCATGTAGGTTTGGGTGAGACATCACCCAAAACAGCCATTATATGGATCTTCTCCCACAGGAGAAGCTGGAGTTGGAACATGCTGCTCCCCTGCCAGTGGGCTAGGGTTGGTGAGCTCAGAGAGGACCATCAGCCTGGGGGATGGGGGGGAGCCAGGTTCAGGGGAGGATTTCTGCTCATACCTGTCCTGACCTGCAGGTTGGGAAGGAGCTGGCAGGTGGGGCAAGTGCCTAATCTGGCAAAGATGGTCCCCAGCTGCTGCTGGGGGTTGCAGTGAGCTCCTCTCCTATGCCCAGGACAGGAGAAGGCTGAGCTGCAGGTTGCTGGTGGCAGCATGGACAGGGGACACCCTCAGCAGCATTCCTGACCTGCACAAAACCTCCTGCTGAAGTGACTCTGCTGGAGTGCCCAGCTCAGGCACAGGTGAGTCGTTCCTTCACCGATGTTTGGGTGATGTGATTTTGCTGCACCTGGCAATCAGGGGGTAAATGTGTATGTATTTGAGTTCTTCTTAAAGACACTTTGTTCTTGGAGTGATAACTTCCCATAATCTCTTTTTGCCTCTGTTTCTCGAGTCACGTTTTCTAATGGAGTTAAAGCCACCAGCTGGGAGGTAGGTGACACTGCAGGAGATGCTGGGGGGGGGGCTGTGGGGAGAGGATGGTGGTGTGGAATGACCCGTTTGCCCAGTCCTGGAGCTGGTGGCAGGCTCAGCTGCAGGTGTCCCATTGGCTGTGTCTACTCTGCGGTGCTGGTTTTGCTCCTGGGGCTTCCTCTGATGGGGAGGTGGGGATGGCAACGACTGCCTCAGCGAATCTTCCTGACCTGCTCTCTCTCTGTTCCCAAAGCACTGCTCTCCTCCGCCTGGTGACACCTCCTGACAGTGTCACTGCTTTGAGGACATCTGCTAGGAAGCTCTTCCTGAAGAAGGGTCGGTGGTGCTGCTGCCACCGGGAAATTGCTGTTCCCAGGTGAGCAGGAGGGAGCTGCCTGCCATGCCAGCCCATTTCTATAGCCTATAGCTAATTAAGGCACCCACGTGACGTGGAGGTCTTATTTAATGTGAGCTACATTACACCAGGCTTAATATTTTTGCATGCAGCACGTTCCCTGCCTGGTTTGGTGCTGCTCATCCCTCTCTGTGGGCTGGGATGCTGTAAGGACGTGGGACAGCACCGGGGTGATGTCTCCCCACAGCATCACCTGGGCCATGCGGGGAGAGGGATGCTCTGCTCTTCCTCGGGGCGCCCCTGTGAAAAGCTGCCCTGGTTCAGGCTGTCAGGAAAAAAATGAAAAAAGTAATGCAAATTGCACGGCTGCGCCTCCCCGAGCCTTCGCTCCCCGCGTGCTCCACGGGGATTTGATTTGGCTCCCTTGATCACAGGGGAAATTCCCAAGGGAGAATAAAAGCAGCTGGGGGACTGTGACTTGCAAAGTAAATACTCACCGTTTTAAATCTTGAAAGAAAAAAAAAAAAAAAAGCCTGATTTCCAAGAAAGGTGGTTTCAAAGTACAGATTTTTGTGGTCTCTCATGGGGTGTGGGGGAGGTGGGGGGCAGACTGCAGGCTGTTCCCACGCCTCTGATTTTAATTTGTCCTTCATCCTCCCAACCTGCCGGCTGCGGGAGCTCTGTCTGGCTGCCCCAAGTCACAGCCTCAGACACCTCCGTACAAAATAATCTCATTTAGAAAACCAAAGTTTTCTGTCCTCTGCACAAAGCCATGAGGCAGTTTCTGGGGTCCTGTTAGACCACCTTTGTCTTCTCTGTTCTTTTCTCAGTGTGGGGAAACGTGTGCTCTCAGGAAAAGACAACACATCAAAGTCCCCACAGCTGCTGGTGTTCCTGCAGCTCCCACAAGCAAAGCAAGTTTTTGACCATTGTACCCAAATTTTCAGAGCAGAGTGATGCTTCTGCTGCTTTCTTCCAGCACCAGTGACAGGACCTTCCAGTGAAGATGTGCCTTCCACCTGGCATGGCCATGGTTTGGGGTGGGAGTGGAGAACATTGAGCTTACCCACATCTAAACATGCGCCTCCTTCCCCTTCAGGTGACTCCTCATCACTTGAATGACCACCCTTCGATCACCAACCTCTATTAAAGTAATTTCAGTTTCAAACTGAAGAACAGTAACTTTAATAGTTTTCACTCATTTGATGAACGGAAAATAGGCTCAATGGGGAGAGATACTGCAGGCGAAAGAGTTTAAGGTTAAGGTTTTATTTCAGCAGTAACTTTTCATTGTTAGTGAAATGGGAAAGAAGAGATGTTTTTTTGGTTTTTTTTTTGTAGCTTGAGAAGGGAGGGCTGTGGGCAGGGGCTGTGAGGCACTATGTGGTGCAGCACCATGCTAAGAGCTGCCATGCCCACGTCGCGTGCCATTAAATACTCATCAAGGGCAATCAGGGAGGATAAATTAACTCTACACGCTGCTAACAACTTCTTGTGGGAAGTGAGTTAATCAAGTACTTAAAGATGATCGGGACCGAGGGGCAATCTAGCGATGTGGTCCATGCCCGTGGAGGGTTGGGAGGGATCCTGCCTGTCCCTACAGGTTGTCCACAGGGGTCCTGCCTCCATGCCAAGCCCAGGAGAGCCACCAGCCCCCATGGCCACGAAGAGCTCAGAGGACAAGTGTCAGGCTAATTGTGTGCCTTCATCTGTGCTCACCCTTATTCAAAATAAAGAATGTTCTTAGGAACCAGGACCTTATTCTGGAACACAGAAACCCTGAGGCAGTTTCCTACAGCCTTGCTGGGTGAGATTCTCACTCACTGCCTCATTCCTCCATCCATAAAACTGGCCAAGCTCAGCCTCCCATAAACACCCCAGTCGTGAGGAGCTCGGATTGGGGTGTGGAAATGGAGATAAACACCTCAGCTGGGCAAAAGTGCTGCTCTTTCAGTGGGATGCAACGAGTTTCTCATGCTTTGCTGGCTCCTATCAGACACAGCTGAGGTGGAATCATATCTTCTCCGAGGTCTGTGCAGCTTTCTGCCGCACCCGGGAAGCTCTGCCAAGTATTTCCATTTTCCTCGCCAGGGAAAACCAGGTCTTGGATGCATCTTTTGCTGTGGAAATCACCCCGTGCAGCTTTGTAGTGCCCAGAATATTTGTTCCGGAGTAATGAAGCAAGAGGCTGTTGGGTTCTCCGAGGGCGATGTGGTTTCCCCTCCTAAATGGCACCAGCTGCTGGGCATGGTGGTGGAGCAGGAGGACCAGCCGAGGACCGGCCACCGCTCCCACCAGCAGCTTGTTGCTGCCGTTTTGGGGTAATACTCATTATCTGCATGGCTTGTCTTAACGGCGTAATTGTCTAGTCTGTAACAGCGAGCCCTGCTGCTAATCAAAACACAGCCTGGCACATAAATATTTTACTCACAGAAAATTGTCAGACCAAGCTTAGCAAATGCTGCTGGAAATATATGAACTTTAAATAACTTCCACGTGTGAATACGGGCCCTATTTATTAGCAGAAAAAAAAAGCGATTAATGCTTTTGGTCAACACATCTAATCCAGCCTTACGCATCCCATCTGTCACCGAGTCACTCTGAGACAGTTAAATGCACGAGCGGTGGCATTTCATACATTTTAAATGTAATTTGTGGGAAACGTTTGCAGATTGGAGCTGCAGAGATAATAAAGGGAGGTCAGGCAATGCCCCCTGGGCCCTGCTCGTTTGTCTTGCAGGTAGAAGGATGGTGACACCAAGCCTGGCTGGGGGATGGGGGACATCCCTGCTCTCTGTCCCCCAGGGCCTGCCCGAGGATGGAGGATGAGGATGTTTTTTGAATGGTCTCCTTCCATGAGTGAAACTGCCGACTCACCCAATTTGCAGGTGTCTGTAGGCTTTCCAAACTTTTTTTTTTTTTTAAAAAAAGAGCCTTTTGCTAATACAGACTCGATTAGGCTGGTTCCAAACTACCAAACTCTGAAGAGGACAGCGTTCATGAGGTTCTCTAGGCACACGTGGGGATCGGGTTTCTTTGTTTATTTGTTTGTTTTCCTAATATTTTTTGTAAGTATTTTGCCAAGTGCTTGCCTTATCTGTCTGTTCCCTTTCCTGCCTCTTTGCTCTGTAGTTTCCAACCTGTTGGTCAAGGGAAGCCAAGGGGAAGCAGCTGGCAGCCTCCTGCCTCTGAAGGTGTCCCTGGAACGTGAAACATGGAGGTTGGTACCATCTTTGGGGGACACCTGTGACACCTGCGTGCTTTTCTGCTGTCCATCACCCCCGGGAGCCAAGGACCTGTCTCGGTGCCTCGTGTCCAACACACACGTGGCCAAGGGAGATAGATGGGAGCTGTGGTCTCCAAAGGGTCTGGAACTGGTGATGTTGCCCGAGGAGGAACGTTGCAGCAGAAGGTAGGAGTCCAGGTCTGGTGGGGTGGGTTGGGGCTGGAGGAACCAGATGGGCTTCCCTGGGCATGGGGAACTGGTGGTGCCTGCAGAGCTGGGTGGACACCATGACCCATCACTTTCCCTGTAGCCATCTGTTAATAATCACCTGTTTTACTGCCAGATGGTAATGTTTAGAGAAATTGGTGCCTACAGCTCAGGGAGAGTTGGTGTTCATTATGAATATTGGCTCAGCTGCTCAAATAGCAGGGGAATTACCTCTGACTGTCAAAGAGACCTTATGCAATGAGTTGTGTTTCACAAAGATTTGGGTGTCCACGTGCAGGTGGTAGCTCAGGTTATCTTTGCTGCTCGATAGGGAGTATAGTTTGAATACTCTTTAAAACCAGGTTTCTGCTCCTGGTTCCCTTGTCCATCGGCAGGTCTGGGTCGATAGTGTGGGAGGAGAATTTTTATCACAGCAAAAGGGTGGGGGAGAGGAAAATGACACTGGGGCTGGGCAGAAATGAAACCTCTGGAGCTTCTCTAGAGTGTGAGGTGTGACGTGAGGGTCCCCATTGCAACCCCCTGGGCAGGAAGAGCTGCCTCAGGTGGCCCCTCAACCTGGTGGAGCAGGGGAGGGTGTTGGGCTTGGGGGCAACGAGGAGGGACCAGTTGTTGGTAAACATCAGGGGCATCAAGAGCCAGGGGAAAAAAATGAAGGGAAATCTAGAGTGACTTGGAATTGAAGCCAAACAGGTTTGGGTTTTTTTTCCTTTGATTTTTACTCTTTGGTGAAATCTGGTTTGTTTAAGGACAAAGATACTTTTGATGCCCTCAATTTTTCTCCTAATAGGAGAAAACTACTCATTATAATAACGTCCTGCAGTGCTTTTCTAATTAGTAGTCAATGTTAGTTCAGGACCATAACTACCCTAGCAAGAGTAAATCACATTTTCACTATAGCTAAACATGTGTTTAGCAAGTGAATTTTAAATCTTTATCTGCAGTGCCTTCTTCTGTCATAATATTTATCCATCCAGTTTTGTAATAAATTAGAACTGGGATAGCTGTGGAGTGAAATCCCGTGGCAGCTGTATCTCAGTTCAGATTTGCATGCCCCTTGGGTGCTTTGCTTCACCAGGAATTCTTTTTCAAAGCCTTCCCTGAATTGAAAATTTAAAAAAAAAATTCAAAATAGAAGAGACAAGAGCACATCTCCTTTGTGCAGCGTACGCTTTCATACCCTAATCGTTCCACAGATAAAACATTATGCTGGCTCCCTGATGCCATCCTCTAGGCTCAGTCCAAAATATTAAAAGATACCGTATGTCTAAACCATAAATCACTTCCTTTAACTTAAAATGTAGAAAAGTTGGCAAGATAAGAGCACATCTGGCATGCAGATCCTCGTGGGATGATTCGGGGACATGTTGTGGCAGAGAGACATCCCTGGATAGAAGAAAGGGAAGCCTTTCTTACATCTCAGATTGGATCTCAGGGCTGGTTTCCCACAATTAGACTCAGAGGTGGGAGCAGTTCTGTGCCTTTGAGAAACCTCCAGCAGAGCCACCTGAGCAACAGCTCCTCTGGCCCTTGGGGGGTGATGCCAGTCCCTGAGCTACTGTGCTGTCACCAGGAGCAGTTCTGGGTTTCCACCCCACAGGAGTGGAGACGAGGGTTCATAACATCATGTAGGAGCAGGGTTTCCTCAGCACAAGAAGGACGTGTGCCAGAAGAGGTCATGAAGATGTTCCAGGGGCTGGAGCCCCTCTGCTGGGAGGGGGTCTGAGAGAGTTGGGGGGTTCAGCCTGGAGAAGAGAAGGCTCCGGGGAGACCTTAGAGCCCCTTCCAGTCCCTCAAGGGGCTCCAGGAGAGATGGGGAG
>JAOQGM010000039.1:721942-745735 GCA_027564225.1 Gallinago stenura | reverse complement strand
AGCAACCTGGTCTGGTGGGAGGTGTCCCTGCCCAGGGCAGGGGGTTGGAACTGGATGGTCTTTAAGGTCCCTTCCAATCCAAACCATTCTGTGATTCTATGGTGATGATATCACATCTGTCACAACATGGTGTGATGTTGACAGCACTCCTCTGCATGGCATGGCTGTCTTCTCCTGCACACAACTTCTGGAATGGGGAGTTTTGTGGCTCTCCTGGAAATATAGCACCATCTCAGCTCAATTTCTTTGGTAGGGACATGCCAGTTTCTGAAGTTACAAGCAGTGGGACAGGGGCTACAAGTTGTCCTGGGGCAGGGCAGTGTCCCATCATAGGGTCTGATCTATCTCCCTCCTCTTCATCCTGCCGGCTGCCCCTCCACTGGTGGGGATGGAGCTGGTTGCTGGGAAAAGGCCTTTATTCAGGTTGGGCTATTTTCTGTCAAGGCCAACTCTCTGATGTGTGATGCTGAGGGAAGCAACAAGCCATAAATCATTCTGTCACTTGTCACAGCCCTTGGAATCTGCCTGCCTGCTCACATCCCAGCCTTGGGTAGCTCCTGGGCCCACGCTGACCTTTCCCAAAGGCCAGCTCACTCTGACCTTTCTAGATGAAAACAGAAGTCACTAAAATTTCCTTTCTCTCCAGCATTCTTATCACACCAAACTTTAAGGGAGTAATTGCTATTGAATAATGAGTAACTCGACTTTAAATCATTTTACTTTGTTTTATGTTCACGCCGGTTCCCTTTTTGGATCAGCATTGAGTGCACACTTGAAAGAGGAATCTGCAACAGGATTAATTCCATTAAAACTCTGTGTTAGAAAAAAAATTTTCAACCATACTATTTCTTGACATTAAAATGAAAAGAAGATTGGTGGAGTGGGGGCAGCTGGTCTAGGACTGCTCCCCCCTCACCCCAGACATACCACTAGAAAGAGGTTTTGGGAAGAGGGGGGTCTAGATTCAGTGCAGGGGTGGTGTTTGCATGACACAGTGCTGTGGTCGTACATAGAGAAAGAGGAGCTAGATATGGATATTTCCAGTATTGAACTGAAAGCAGGACAGCCAGAAACCATAGGATAATCTTGTTTGTGTTTCTTTTTCTGCCACCTGTTCTTGTTCAGTCCCTGGTCTTTCAGTTAAAGCAAGCTGAATTTGTTTAGCATTTTGGTCCCCCCTCTCGCTGTAGGTTTTAGTGTTTCTTCCTTTAACTTCCATCAGCTTTCTGTCTTCTTTGAATCCACTTGTTCTAATGAGCTTTCGTGCCGCATGCTTTTTGGGAAAGTTTCGCTTCTGTGTCATTCTGGCAAAAAAAATCACTGTGAAATGCTGATGTGAATAGAGAGCACAGAGACAGTCAGGGGCATTGGGCTGTGGTGGGAAAGCCTCTGGCAAGCAGCCTGGAGAAGCAAAGGAGAAAAGCTGGGGGCTACTGGAGTCAGCTGCTTCTCGTGTGCCTTACCCCATGGTCCAAAAACGGCCAAACTCCCTTGAAGCAGATGGAGATACATGTAGGGCACGTCTTTCTGCACCTGGCAGAGATGTTCAGCCCTACCCTTCTGCCTTCTGGGGGACTCTAGCCTAATTTAATCTTTCACCTTGAAATTCGTGTTCTGCCTGCATTTAGGAGTCAACTTGGCTACCCTCCACGTTGTATACGGAGACTTTTATACAGCTCTGGTTTATAAGGAGTCATTTAAAACATTGAGTTGAAGCAAAGAATGTCCTGTCCATGAGAATTACAACCATCTCCCCTCCTTTTTGGTGGCCAGGAGATATTGTCCAGCAAGAATGAGTCTTCCTCTGGACCCCCATGTTTTCTGCCAGTCCACGTGTAAGAGGCATGATGGGAGCCTCCCATCAGTCCTGCTATATACAGCTTAGAGCTGCCTCTGGAGTAAGACCAGACATGACAGGAGTCAACTGCTGTGAGTGCCCGGGCATCCAGCTCTTCCTCCCAGGCAAGCTCTAACAGCTGCATTTACACATCTGCACGGCAAAATGTCCAAAAGATGTATGTATCTTGCCAGGTTATTTTGGTATTTTTGGCATTTATAGGCTGTTCTGTACATGCTCTGCTTCTTGTTTGAATGCTTGTGAGAAAGGAAAAGAGCCAAGGTGCTCTGAGACCAATAAACCAATTATCCAAATTAAGATGAATGCAACTGGGATAAATGCAGTTACAGAACGATGTCTCCAAGCATCTGGAGAGTCAATGCGAACACACCTCGGTGGCTTTGCCTGTGCCCCGTCAGAAGAAGGTGAAGATTGGCTTCAATGCCTTGAAAAAGGTCTCACATCCCCCAGGGCTCGACGTGAGAGGGTGTCAGAGCAGCATTTCCGTGCTCCCCACTGCAGCTTGGTGGGAGGGAAGGTCCACACACAGCTGGAGATGGAAGCATCTCCTCCAGAGCAATGTCCCTTCCAACGCCTAGCTCTAGGAGCAGGACTCATGGACAAGAGAAGCGATGGGGCTCCTCTGTCCACATGGCTGCTATCAAAGAATCTGCAGGGAGGATGATATGTTGGCAGATCAAAAAGGACTTCAATCAGCCTCATTGGCAGTTTGACACGTTGTAAACCTCGTTCATCCTTTGAAAAAGCAGTGTAAAAGCTGGGCTTCTTGCCTGTCTCTTTTGCTTGGCCTTTCATTCAGGATCCTCTCCTCAGGATCAGCTCTGGAATGACCTAGAATGGCCCAAACTGGCCCCGAATTCTATGTTTTCTTTTAATTTATAATCATATTTCTTTTGGTGTCATAAATAGCATTTATTCAAAAAAAGAATGGCTCAGAGGAGAATTAATTGTTCTCCTGCTTCCTTTTAATCCAGGTCTCCTGGTAGGCATCCCACTCGCTATCCCATAAATAAATAGGAGTTAAAATCTCATCACAGTCTGGCTGTGCTGGGAACCAGCCCATGGGCTACGTTATACTCAAGGTGGAATTGCTATAAGAAGCTGGTAATTTACCATCACTACCCTAATGAAATATTTAATCAGATTAATCAACGTAACTTCATTAGCCAGCGTGCTTCTCAGGCTGAGATCGGGTGCCATGGCTTCCTCATCCTTTTGTAATGGGCTTTGGAAAACTTGATTTATTTATCTCCAGCGTCTCCCCTCTTATATCTGAGTTGCTACAGCTGGACGGCAAAATCTGTCGCTCATTGATCAGCTCCAGGGGAAAGCATTTTCAAGAGCTGGCTGGAGAGGAACCGGTGTGTGATTAGACTGTAATCAAGGGTGCTTCATTTTTTTTCCTTTAGAAAGTCCTAGATTGGTTGCTGTAATGAGCCCTGGCTGTGAGAGCTGTCTGCTGAGTGCCCCAGCGTGTCCTCTCCCCCCATGCCAGTCGCAGAGGGACATGGCTGGGTACGGTCAGCGGGGGTCGGGGATGGATGCAAGAGGAAACCCTTCTTTTCTCATCAACCTTCGTCAGTTTTCAGACCTTTCTTAAAGCAAAACATGCTCTGTGAGGAACTTGGGTGTTTTTAGTCTGGAGAAGAGAAGGTTGAGGGGGAGCTGATCAACACCTATAAATACTTCAAGGGTGGGTGTCAGGAGGATGGGGCCAGTCTTCTTTCAGTGGTGCCCAGGGACAGGACAAGAGGGAACGGGCACAATCTGGAACAGAGGAAGCTCCATCTCAACATGAGGAGGAACTTCTCTCCTGTGAGGGTGGCAGAGCCCTGGCAGAGGCTGCCCAGAGAGGTGGTGGAGTCTCCTTCTCTGGAGACATTCAAACCCACCTGGACATGTTCCTGTGGGACCTGCTGTGGGTGGCCCTGCTCTGGCAGGGGGTTGGACTGGGTGATCTCCAGAGGTCCCTTCCAACCCCAAATCATTCTGTGACTCTGTGTGAGAGCCACCAGGCAATCTGCTGGTGCAGGCCCAGGCTGGTGGTCCCCAGTATTGGGCTTGGCCATGTTCCCAGCCAGGCACACTGCTGCCCCTGGGGCTCTGTAGAATGTGTGGGTATGAATAAAACACAGAGGAGTGGAGAGAGAGGCATTTTTTGCTGATTTCTTTTTAAAGGCAAAGCTCAAATCCACATAGAAGTATTAATTTTTTAATTTTTCCCACCCCGTGCCTTGAAGCAGTGCTGGAGGTGTCCTGGAACAGCCAGTGTGGGAAAATGAAATGCTTCTGCCCAGGGCACATGCCCAGCGTGGTAAGGTGTCCTGCTTCTCTGCAGGGCCAGAGTAAACAACAAATTAATCGGATGGAATGAAAGGGTGCTGGGCTGGCCATGCTCCTCTGTCCTTGCACATCCATCTGTCCATCCCTGGCGCTGGAGAGAGGGGACGTGGCTGGAAATGGTGCCTGGTTCCTTCATCTCTGTCCACCTCTTTTTGCAGGCTTCCATTTTTATAACTTCTGTAAGATTTCTTTTCATAAAGCTTATATTAGAACTTTAGTTAAACTAAGCCTTAGAGAGACAAGGTAATGCAGCCAGCACACCCAAGCCACTGTTTATCTGCAGCTGGGATGCTTGTCTTGGCTTTTAGGTTTTCGGTTTGTTTTGTTTTGTTTTTAATTAATTTATTACTATTTTTTTGCATCCCCTTGCAGTCTTCCTCATGGTGGGACAGGGTCTGTGTCTCTTGCTTCCACTCCTGCCTGCTCTCCAGGCTGTTAGCAATGCCTTGTCCTCTATGTGCAGAATTGATTTCCTTGGTTACTTTTACTGCTGTGTGTCACGGAGAAGCATAAGCAGTGTATGACTTCAGCTACCCCTTTCTTGGCAACTAGTAATTTGAAGTTTTACTACACGTTATACTGCAGACGACAAAGTCGTTGACTTCCTCTGGCTGATCTCAAACGTACTTAAATCATGGATGGATGAACATATTTTTCAAAGATAAGCCCAGAGCAAATGAATTGGATTTATTTTTAATGCCGACTTGTTTCTAATGCCCAGTGACACATGAACAAATGATTACCATCAGTTGTCCTCTTTCTCTGTAGGCTATTGCTTTGGGCAGGATAATATCAGTGCATTTAGTATTATAAATCATGCCTCTGGCTTGATATTTCTTCTTTAAGGAAAAGGCTTAGATTCAGCCTCCAGAAAATAGACCAAACCTTCCTTATTGTCACGGTTCCACTAAAGTCAACAGCAAAACTCATGTGATGTGGCTGACTCCAGGACATCAGGAATGTTTCTCCACCAGCTGACCTTGCCAGACCCTGGGTGAAGACAGGGAGGGGACACTGATGGGTTTGAGTGGTCCCCAGGGCACCCAGCCTGCAGGAGCGTGTCCAGAGCCAGGCTCAGGGTTCAGGCATGGTCTATTTACTGTCGGGTGTAAGAAGTGTCCTGTCCTTCTGGGCATGTCCTGGGGCTGTATCTTTTTGCAGTTAGGGGACAGTGACCTGGCTCTAATGCCCTCCTCAATGTCTTTGGGCACCACAGCTTGGTACAGTGGCCTGATAATGTTTTCTGGTTTCCTTTTCCATTCCTTTCCTGGCTTTTTAAAATACTAGTTTGGCTTTTGTGATTTGTGCTAAGCACCGAGCTGTTATTTTCACAGAACTCTCTTATATCACATAATATCTTCCAGCCAAAGTTGTTTCTTTGTAAGGGAAAGCATTTTGCTGGGCTGGCATGTGTAAGCCTTGAAAAGACCATTCCCTTGTGCCATCACACAAAAAACGAGATTAAAGTATACCAAAAGCACAAAAAGGCTCCCAAGGCTGCGTCTCCAGCTGCAAGTGGAAAATCAGTGTGCTCGAGGAGTGTGATCTATCGCTCATCTGGCCACGTTTTCTTAGGAAAATAAGAACTCCCCCCTGGAGAGAGGTGTATGCAGCTTCTGCCCTGCACCAGCAGCACCTCCCCTGCGATTTGGGTAACGTCGCCTTTGGAAAGAGGGGAAAAGACCCTGGTGTGACACCAGCTATCGAGGAGGTGGGATATAAAAGCACTAAAGCTCACTCCTTCTCAGCTCTGAGGCTCCAGCACGTGAAAGGGGGATGCACTCCCCCATGGCTCGATGGAAGGAGAGGTGCTGGGTGCTTTCTCCCAGGGATGGCTGGATTCTGCCCTGGGAAATCTCACAGGGTCCGGGCACACGGCGCTACGAGAGTGAGAAAATTCAGCATTGGCAGCATCTCCTGAGGCTTTTGCAGTTACATCTGAGGTATCACACGCATTGTTTAGAGGAGTCTGTCTTCCTTAATTTTTTTCTTTCTCTTTTCCTTTCAGTGGAGCGCCTGTTTTTCGACATTTAGGCGCGTTGTGCCATATGTTGTTTTTCACGGTGTAATGATGTGAGGCACCTTAACGCTGAAAGGCTGGCATCCTTCCCAAAAAGGTAAAGCAGCAGAAACTTCTTCTTGCTCGGTGACAAATCCCTGCAAACTCATCAGAGGGGCTGACGCGGGGAGCTCGGCGTTAACGAGCAGCTTCGGCTCACGAGGAGTGAGGCTGCCATGTGAGATGTTGCTCAGGTGCAACCTCTCCTGGAGCCCTGCCACAGAATTTGGCTTCTTAATTAAAGAAGATGATGCTGGAGCAGCACGTGGTGCCCTGGGGAGCGAGGGCATCCTGGTCAGATCCCCTTCCTGCATGGAGGAAGGGGGCTGGACAAAGAGACCCCCACATCGGGCACTGGGGCAGGTCTGACCCCCTCACTCACACCCCCCCAATGGTGCCAGAGCCCGTTTGCTTTTCTATACATCATGGCAACACTATTATAGTGGATTTTTAAATACCCCTCAGAATATATGCTAGGGATCTAAGGAGCCATTAATAGAGAGCATTTTAAATCTCTCCAGTATTGTTTATGGCAGCCTCTTGTGAATTTGCAATGAAACGATAAGTCTGCTGAGGAAATCAATTATGCCAAGCAGTTTGTTACATCATTTTTCAGTGTATTAATTTTAATTTCAACAGAGAAAAAGACATGGTGAATGCATCTATCATTTTTGAACGAGGTGGTGTACAATGGCCTCTTGGGACTCCTCTAGTTCTGCAGTCACTGCTATCAATAACCAGGAAGGAGAAATTTTGGGTAATTTCCAAATAGGAGAAATTATTATAAATTGGAGTGATCCAAAGAATAAAATTACCATAGCCCAGGTTTATTCTCCACGCTGGGGATACAGCATCCATTTGGCTTTAACTGAACAAATTAATGCAGATAACTATTTATATGTTAATTAATAATTTTAATTAATTTTTATATATAATATTTTATATATTAACACACATATTTCAACATCGGGGCAAGAGGTCTTCTGCCTCACTGCTGCTTTGTTTTTTGTAACCAGGTTTGGAAACCCCTGCCCTTATTCAGCTGTAATGTATCATTGAGCCTGGGCTTCAAGTTCATGGCAATATAAACTCTTTTTAAAGAAAAGTCACTTAAAATATACAGTTTGCTTCAGAACCATGGCTCTTCTGTCTTGCACAGGGTACCTGCTATGCTTGTCTCATGCTGGATGCCCCATCTATATGTTATTTTGTGACCCTCTGTACCCCATCTTCCAGGGTGAGAAGGATAAAAGTGTTTTGTTGGGCTTTAAAGACTAGGATTGGCCTTAGACTAACCCCATGGTTCTCTCAGGGCTTTCTTACCTGGAGAAAGATATTATCCTTATATTGGAACTTCTAATATGAAAACAGGGATTTTCTTGTGCTCCAATTTTTTTTATCCCTACAGTCATGACTTCCCTGTCTTTTGTTCCTCTGCTCTATCCCACATGTTTCTGTTATTACTAAAATGAAAGAAGGGGAGAAAATGAAAGTTGAAATTTTACCTTGTTATTTAAAGTCTACTATTTTATTATGTGGAAAAGGAAGAATAAATGGTGATGTTAATCTGAAAACCAGGAAAAAATGGGAACAAATTTGAAATATATTTATTAGCCTACTCTTTCTTGTTCCAGCTCTGCTTCTGGGTTGGTTTGTTGGTTTTTTTTGTGAAATTCCCCCAGTGCAAAAGGTCACCATGGGCAAGAGCTGCTGCGGGTCCATGAGTCAGAGCAGCTGAAGTCGCTGACCGATGAAGGCCAGTTTCACCCATCTTCCATGTTACCCACCGAGCAGGAGCTATAATGAGACAAGTAATAACGTCAGAGTCTCTTGAGGGTCTGAAGAGAACCCCTGGGCACACTGGCTTCTGTAAGACTGGGATACCTTCTATGGTTTCTACTCAGTTCCCCAGTAAAAGTGTGAGGTATCACAGTTAAAATTCAGAGGTTTTTGCATCGGAAAGAAAACCAGGTGTGTATGTTCTGTGTGTTCACAACATGGTTTATTTCGTGTTTCCCTGCTTATCTGGGGTGGGCAGAGGGATCACAGAATCACAGAATGGTTTGGGTGGGAAGGGACCTTAAAGGTCATCTTATTCCCACCCCCTGCCCTGGGCAGGGACACCTCCCACCACACCAGGTTGCTCAAAACCCTGTCCAACCTGGCCTTGAACACACCCAGCCAATTGAGGTAGGTTGTCCCCATGATTAATTATTCCTAATTATCGGAGAGTAGGTGCATTAATCATGCTTTGTGCTGCCTCCCTCCTTCCTCTGTGCAGCAGCATCTGCAGCCAAGCAGAGCATCACTGGGGAGGAAGGACCTTGCTGTGGGACACCGGAGCAGTGTGAGATGGTGCCTGTGGTCTTCTCCCTGCTCCTGCTGCCTGAAATATCTCCTGGAACCAGAAGGAAGGGACAGACTGGTCCAGCATGGGATGACAGCATCGTGGTGAGGTGAAAAGGGAAACCAGGTACCCCACTTCTCATCGGCTGCATCCCCTGGGAGCCAGGGCGGTGGGAGGAGCACGTGAGGCAAACTCCTTAAACGTGGAACCCATTAAATGTGGGAACTCAAATGATCATGGCTTTTCAAGATGTTTCTGTATTACACAAATAAACCACGTGTATTTAGTTAATACTATATATACGTGCACATATGTGTATATATGTGCGTATATACCCACAGTAGATATGTGCATATACAGGCCATACATAGTTATAAAATCTTCAGCTTAATGGTCAGTAATCTACTAATTTATTTTTTTTTTTACTGCAATGAAAACATAACTGATTTTTGTGATGCTTGCACAGATCAAATGCAAAATGATTCAGGTTAATCAAAATTACAGCCCAATGTTAAGTGTGGCAGGAGGCTCTTATGGCACCGAATAACTGTGAAATAAAATGGCTGATGAAACTTCACTTAACAGTGAACAGTGGTGCCCAGGAGAGAAAAATAACCTTCGTTGTACATCTGCAATGATGGGCTCGGGCTAATATTATGGAGGAAAGTCGTCTTTCCTGCATAGGAAAATAAACCATTTCCCCGTGAGCCAGCAGCACCAGCACTTCTGTAACAGTGGGGATGGTTCTGGTGACCACATCCCCAGGAGAAGCAAAACCTGGGTGGGGAAGGACAGCAGAGAGCCAGACTTGGCTGTGGGCTGAGCTTGGACATGGACAGGGTGGTCCAGTGATTCCTCCTGTTGGAAAGGAGAACAAGGAGAGGGAAGCCAAGGCTGGTCTGAAATCCCTCTGGAGCAGCTCAGTGGGGAAGGACTCAACTGTGCTCATGGCTGAAGGCTGCAACAGCATCCAGGGCCACCACCAAGGAGCTGATGGACAAGGTATGGCAGGAAGCAATTATTTCCCCCTATGGTATTTCTCACGCTGCTGAGCTGTAATGCAGGCTCAGCTGCATGGGCTGCTCTGTAGACCAATGCTTTAAGGGCAGTGAGGGAATGGACAAACTCCTGGGCAACCAATGTGGTGGTGACCATCAGACCTGGAGGTCCGGGTACAGCCTCTGGCTCCCCAAAGCATAGAATCATGGAATGGTTTGGGTTGGAAGGGACCTTAAAGATCATCTAGTTCCAACCCCCTGGCACGGAGGTTGGAAAATCTCTGCAGACCCCTGCCTGCTGGGGGTACGGATGTCATCCTGCTTTCCAGGACCTCCCCCTGCTGGGGGTATGGATGTCATCCTGCTTTCCAGGACCTCCCAAACCTCTGTTCTTATCCTCATCATTAATCATCTGCTGTTGATCCCTCTCCTACTGTTTTGGTAAGGGCCTGGGACTGTGAGGATGTTTCTGGAGGAGTTCTTGTTTGCCTGGGTTCTGTTTTATTCAGACCCATGGAAGCCTCAAAAACTGGCGGTTGTTGTTTCTCCTGTGGAAAACATTGGTTCTTGGGTGTTTAACGGACAGATAAGGAAATGCATTAATTACAAAGCATGAGAAAAGCTTGATAAAGGTTTGTTTGAGCTGTGTGACGTGGGGCACCCAGTTACACGTGTGTGCTGGTGGTGATGGTGAGCCACCTCCAGCTCATCTGTCCTTGTTCCTGCCCCCCATCGCAAAGGAAAACAACAGCTTTCTGCAGGTGTTAGCGATTAGTTTGTTATCTGGGTGACATTTAAAGCTTTGTACTTTTTAACAAGAGATCTGTTTGGCAAACAGGTACATGAAGAAGGAGTGTTGGGAAAATTCATGGCCCCAAAATCCACCTGCAAAGAGGCTTTATCACAGCCATGGCCCCAGCACTTTGTTGTTTGCCCATTAACTGTTCCCGTTGTTTGCAGATGTGTGAAGCGATGAAGTCCAGACTTATTGGCTTGCTGTAAACACCAGTCTCTTAAGAAACATCCAGCGTGCTTAATCACCAAGAGATATTTAACTCCAGGAATTATCTGTTTAGAGCTGGGGGCAGACTCCCAATGAGCTGCACGTTGCCTGTGGGCACAGCCTGGTGGCAAAGTCACCATCAGCTCGCTCTGCTCCTCTCTGCTCAGCACAGCAGGGCTTCTCTGTGGATTCAGGGTTCTTCTTACCCCAAAGAAATGTTTCACCTATCTATTTATTCAAACATAATGTGTTTTTATGGCCTTTTATTTCTTAACTGTTGAAAACTCGCAGCAGATTTTTATGGTCTCAGATTTATATTGCACCAGGTTTTGGATAGTTTAGTCCCAGGGGGAAACACCTCAGTTGGAAATTCAGGGTTTTTATGCCACCATAAATTCTGTGGTGGCAGATGTAAGCCACAAGGGTGGGTATGGGTGAGGAACATGCCTGTGCCCAGTGAAGGGTAGGTGACTGCCCAGAAGCTGTGCTGTCCTTTGGAACCCAGGCTCATTCCTTTGGGAACATGACTTGACCTCAGAGTGGAAAAAGATTATCAGCTGTAGGACCCAGGACCTAGATTTCTTTTCAGTCATTTAAGATTAACTTGATCCATTCCAGTATCCTGTTGGTTTGAGGATCCAAAGTAGCCTCTCTTGAGTGCTCTTTCTTTAAAGGTTTGCAGCATCCCAATGAGACCAACCAACTTCTGTAGATTTATGGAGTTTTCAAATTGCTGAAGGCTCTGAGTGTCTGGAGACACCCTGGGACATGATCCTGCCTCCAACAGTCCTGCCTCCTCCTGCCTGGAGCCTGTGGGCCACAGGCAGAGCACAGGGATGGGTTTTCCCCACATCCCCCGTGTGTCTTTAGCCTGTCTTCCCTCTTCCTTCCCCTTAACAGCAATAACGGTAAACTGAGCAGCAGGAGACATAGTGCAATGCCCATAAAACCTGAGGGAGTGTTTTATGAGCCCTGACATTTGATGAATAACAGCCGCTGAAAAATTTATCCAATGGTTTATACTTTAGAGCTTTTTTCTGTGGGAAGAGCAGTGAGAAGACGGAGGGGTGGGATGCAGTATTTTTGGTGGAAGCTGCTGTGGCTGCTTGGGAAAGCTGATGGGCTAATTGCAGCTGGCTTGGAAGAGAAGGAGTTTGGCTTTGGTATTGGTTAATCCCACTTAGAGGCAGCTCTGGAATATGTGGGAGACCTAGTCTTTCCTCCTCATGCCATAGCAAAATACTCTGCGCTGCCCTGTCCTCTCCTAAAAACTAACTCTATCAACAAGAAACTGTGAACTAATTATTAGGGGCTTTTCTAAGAGGGTGCTAAAGCCTGCATTTTTGGAGGTTAGTGTATATTTTCAGTCTCACCAGAAACACCTTCTCTGAATTCCACCCAAAATTATTTTCTTACCAATGAATGCGTCATCTTGTTTTCTGATCGTGCGTCTCTGCCAGGAAACGTGTTGCTGAAGAAACAGTAATTATGCTGGGAAAACTTATTAGATAATGGAAAACTGCTACATTAGTAGTTTTGAGATTTAGGGAATCTGGGGATCTTTGAGATTTAGGGAATCTGGGAGTAATTTGATGACCGTTGGTAGAGGAATGGTGTTCCACTCCTTGTCAGCTCCTTGCTTCACCCAGCAATGCCCCAATTCCCACTGGCAGCAATGGGAAGATGTGCCTGTGATGCCACCTTGGGGTGCTCACCCCTCCAATGTCCTCCCCAGGGAGCAGATTGGGGTGCAGGCTGACTCTGGCCACCGCTTGGTACGAAAGCATCAGTCTCAAGTCCACAAAGAGTTTTCTCAGGCTGCTAAAATTAGTAATTTTTTTTTTAAAAAAAGCAAAGATATGGGTGACACAACAGAATTCTCCTTGAACTGTGGCTGATGGTGTTCAGGTTTGTTGCTAAATTCTTATTAAGCTTTTTGGTGGCACTTCTTTTTACTAGTATTTGACTGAAAAAACATCCTTTGTGAAAGTTTCTTTTAAAATGTGCATTGCTTCACCCAGGTGCCTGGAACAGCGATGCTTCCAAGTACATATTTAGACAGCCTTTTGAATGGTATTATTTGCCTGAAAATAATATACAACATTGCATAAATAACGGGTGCTTATTTTGAAGCATATATTGTTATTTCCACAAACAGACAGCTGCTCTTATCCATTAAATAAATAAATATTTTTGACAGCCTGGGCGAAGGATGCTCGGTGCGTTTTTCTCGCGCGCCAGGGAAAGGGCTGGAGTGGCCCCAGGACCGTGGGAGGATGCGGGTGAGGTGACACAGGAGGTGACAGCAACCACATTTAATTCGTTTTCACAATATACAGCTACCAGCTGACTGCGTGCAGGAACAAATTGCATGCTCCTGACTTCTTCCCGATACTTTCCTGTCATTATTGGTTAAATGCATCTTGCTCGGTGCTTTGGGTGTTCATTTCTCACTCTCTGGCTCTTCAATGGGACCCGTCACACTGTCCTGCCTGCTGCTGGGCTGATGCTTGGGAGCTTATTCTGAATCTCACTGCAAAATTCAGGAATATTGAAGTAAAGGAAAAAAAAAAAAAAGGAAAAGAAAAGCTATTGTGCTGGAGCAACACTTCCAGCCCCTATTAGCCAGCAGAAGGCAGCCCACGGGTGGTTTGTTGAGGTGAGGTATCACCAGGTGAAAAAACTTTGATGTCTGGGCAGAGCTGATGGAGAAAATGTTCCCAGGCTGCTTCGTGCATCAGTAATGTTGGGGCAGAGGTGAAATGAATGTGGCTTTTCGCTATATACCCTATCCGAGGTGCACATTTTGTTCTGCTGCAGCCTAATTCAAAGATTTTTTTCATGTATTCTTTCCTCTCTGGAAAAGGGAGGGGATAATAAGCAAAGCAAAACTCTGTGCTTTTTTTTTTTTTTTTTTTGGAGATAGCAGAGCAGGAGCCTGAGGGGGGCAGGAGGAGCATTTGCTGGGTTTAAAGGCTTGTTAAAGATTGTACCTTCATAGTTCTTTCCTCGCCGGTTTTTCCAAAGAGTCTTTCTTTTGTGACTGCATTTTAGGCTCTCTCACCGTGCCCCTGCCCGCATCGTCAGTCCCAGTGGGGTCTGAACTGAGGTCCCCAGGTTCCCCCAGCTCACAGAGCTGTGACAAGGGACAGAGAGCAGTTGTGCAGTGAAACGTGGGGAAGAGATGGAAGGAAGGAGGCATCGTGTGGTTATTGTCTGTGTTCCTACCCACGGGCCTCGCTGCAGCTGGAGCTGAGACTTTTTATTAGGGTTTAAGATGCTTTGAAGTCTCCACGGGTGAGGAGACCATCCCCAGCAATATGAGGTAGAATAAAATATGATGCAGACACTTTGGCTTCAAAGTATAAGTTGTCTTGCACTTTGATGAGCAGCTGGGAGGAAAATATCATTTAAAGGCAATTCCTTTCATAATTCCCCTTCCATATTAGACATATTTAGACACCAGAAAGAAATTCTTTGGTGTGTGTGAGGGTGGTGAGAGCCTGGCCCAGGCTGCCCCATCCCTGGAGGGGTTCAAGGGCAGGTTGGAGGGGGCTTGGAGCAACCTGGTGTGGTGGGGGGTGTCCCTGCCCAGGGCAGGGGGTTGGAACAAGGTGATCTTTAAGGTCCCTTCCAACTCTAACCATTCTATGGTTCTATTTTTATTTTTTCTTCCCTCTTGGTGGCTGAACAGCCGAGCCCATGGCAAGAAGGAAGGGCAAACTCATTCTGCTTGGGGGGGACTGGACCCACCTCGGAGTAACGTCTGTGGGAGCACAGAAGGTCAGTGCCCAGAAATGGTGTGGAACAAAGGTGTTGAATTCAGGGAAAATAGTGTGTTCAGGAGCCAGACTCCTGTCCAGGCTGAGGCTCAACGAGTCACTGTTCAGGGGGGCCACACTTATAAACATTTGTTTGTGTGGAAATTCCCCTTTTCCATGGGGTGAATTAGAGACACCATGTAATTAGCCAAAAAAAAAAAATAGAATGTCTTAATGAAAATACCTTACAGTTTTCCACAGGTTTCTACACATGGCAGACAAAATAGGTTTTCTACCACCCTTTCCACTGTTTGCACCTTTCCATTGCAGCAGCGAGCGAGGGGCTGGGGCTGGGGGCACCGACCCCTGTGTGTTGTGCTCGGTGAGATGCGGTTGCCCAGACGGGCAGAGCCTGAGCGTGGGTCTGATGAGCTGCTGTGGAAGGACATTGCTGGTCATTGTGGAAGGAGAAGGGCACTTTTTCCCCATGGTGTTTCTCTAAATCATTTACAAAAAAAAAATAATCAAAAAATCTGCCCTATGGTCCAGTAAACCAAATCCTAGCTAAATAAATAGATAGAAATAAATAGAAATGGTGTGATTTGGAGGAAAGTTGTTAGAGATGGTCCAGGTTTACATTCTAGAGGAGGGTCAGACTGTCTTTCCCACTGGTAACACCTTCCAGCTCCGAGGCCAGGCGCCATGGGTGCTGTACTGCCCTTCCTGGCACATCCCTGGTTCCAAGCAGGGAGTAAGGCTGGTAACTCCCCCGATCCCAGGGCTCCTCAGCACGCTCGCCCTCTCCTCCTAGTATGCTTCATGCAAACACTCGTTACTCGCAAATAAATTTTTTATTAATCCCATCTTCTGTACATAATAATTTTGAGTCTGGTACTGTATTGTATGTTTTATTGATGCCCAGACCAGCAGGATCTACCTCCTTCTCCTTGCTTGCACAGACAAAGCATTTGCCAGGGGAAGGTCTCCCTTTGGGGTGGCACTGCCACAGACCCCAAGCTCCATCTGCCCCCGTGTCAGCAATCGCACATCCAGCAGGGAAATCCGGAGCCTTTCCCCAGGCAGGAGGTGGTGAGCAGCTCTGTAATGCTATTTCTTGTCCTTTTTCTAGTCCCTAAAGTCTTGTTTCCAACTGATTCCCTTAGTTTGTCAATGTGCCTTCTGAAGCTGCAGATTTTCCTTGCTAATGGGATTCTCTGAGGCCTTGGTTGCTCTGACACCACTGCAGAGACTCCTCCAGGGGCTCAGCCCTGACCCTGGGAGCTGGGACCAGTCTCCAGCAGCAACAGGCTCCTCATTAAAAGGCTTTTATAACCCTTCCACAGCAAAATCCATTCCCAGGTCGATTCTGCCTTATCCACCACTCTTTATACTAACTACTCTTTATAGTTTCCCCATAGACATCAGCCTTGTTCATTCCCAATTCTGCCCCGGCCCCTGTCCTTCTGCTAGGCCTTTGCAGAGCAGAGTGTCTTCCTTGAACCCATTGCCACCTTGGGCCCATCTTCACCAGAGCTTGGCTAGAGCATTTTTCCAGTGATTGGCAAATTTTTCGTAATACTGACTTGATGTGCTCTCTAGGTCATGACTCCCAGGAATGATTTCTCCTAATTATGGTGTCTGTGACTCTTTGCCAAGGTAACACAAACATCTCCTTTATCCTTTCCACCCTGTGATTTGGGTTGCAAAGATGCAAACCCAGCCACAGCACCACGTCTCTCTTGTTTTACTTCATCTACAGTTGCAATTGTCACCTGACATCTTTGTCACAAATCCAGGCATTTTTCTTGTTTTTGTGCATTGCACTCAAAGAAATAGGAAAGACACGCTAATTACTTCAATTTGCTCATATTAATGAGATCTTTGTGCATTCACCCCTCTGGAGCTGCCCAAGCCCTAGTGTCCCGGTCTTCCTCTGCCCCCATCCATCCTGTGTTCCATCTGTCCATGTTCTGCCCCGTCCATCCTCCTCTGTCCCCATTCTCCTCTGTCCCATCCATCCATCCATCCATCCATCCATCCATCCATCCATCCATCCATCCATCCATCTCTGTCCCCATTCTCCTCTGCCCCATCCATCCATCCATCCATCCATCCATCCATCCATCCATCTATCTCTGTCCCCATTCTCCTCTGCCCCAACCCTCCATCCATCCATCCATCCATCCATCCATCCATCCATCCATCCATCCATCCATCTATCTCTGTCCCCATTCTCCTCTGCCCCATCCATCCATCCATCCATCCATCCATCCATCCATCCATCCATCCATCCATCCATCCATCCTCCTCTGTTCCCATTCTCCTCTGCCCCATCCATCCATCCACCCACCCTCCTCTGCCCCATCCTCCTCTGCACCACCACCCCCCTCACTTGCGTGTTCCCCCCAAGACAACGGAGTGTTTTAACAGGGAAAGGTCTAATGATAGTAAAACTCCGCTCAGCAGAGGAGTAGAGCCTTGCAG
This sequence comes from Gallinago stenura, assembly GCA_027564225.1. Taxonomy (NCBI): domain Eukaryota; kingdom Metazoa; phylum Chordata; class Aves; order Charadriiformes; family Scolopacidae; genus Gallinago; species Gallinago stenura. The sequence continues at coordinate 728,882 of JAOQGM010000039.1, read as the reverse complement.
AAATGCAGCCAAAGCTGTAGCAGGAATGGCTTATGCTCACACAGACCTTCTGGTGCTGGGGTTGAGGAATTGCAGCTCCATCCTGCTGCTTGCCCACTCCCGTGTCCCCTCTGAGCCACCCCAGTGCCTGCTGGGGGGCCCTGGGGACCGAGTCCAATTAGGCAACAGACACAGGCTGCTTTAAGGAGCCCATAAAGATCCTGCTGCCAGCAAAGGGCAGAAGCAGTACGAGTTGGCTAATGGATTATTTAAATTGGGAGAAGTCAAAAACGCCTCCCTGGGCTGAGAGGAGAGCAGACATCACGCTGCAGCCATCGCTGTGAAAAATAAAGGCTATTTTTTGGGGGGGGGGAGTGTGAATTAGAAGGAGCAATAAATGCAGTCTGCTGCATAATGGTTTATTCACTTTAGCAGACGCTTAGGTATCTATTTATATAATATAAAACCTTAGGTGGTGTGAGTTTTAACTCAGCTTGAAAGTAATTCACGTTCTCAGTGCTGCGATGCAAATAACTTGTCCAATTTTTTTTCCGTGGTGCTTCCCCCCCGCCAAAAAAAAAAGAGATCCTGCAGCAGGAAGACCACGGAGAGGGGTCATCAGTGAACCTGAGGGCAGACGGGGCCGAGACCCACAGCCCTGGAGCAAAATGCCTCAGAAAGGAAGGGGCTGGAGTTGAAGATGTGTTCACTGGCACTTAGCTCAGAAGTACTGGTCCAGGCTGCCACCGGCTTGAGCTGGATCCCTGCCTGTTTGGAGAAACAAGGATAAGACAGTCCCTGTTTGGCTCGTGTGAAATCCATGTGTTGTAATGTGGCTACTCAATGTGGGGGTTGGCAACCGACCCGTCTCCAGTGGCCACCACCTGGGACCCTTGGGGGTCAGGATGTGTCCTGAGCATCCCCAGAGTCTGGTCCTGCCCCAGGAACGTGTGCCCAGGGAGCTGTCACACGTGTGTGTGTGTGTGCATCTCTGAATATATGGGTTTTATCTATAGGTATAGCTCATCTATAGCTAATCTATATCTATGTCTATATTTTTATCTACATAGACTATGTGGATATAAATTAGACATGATACTCCTTTAAAGGTATGTATTTTATCTATATTTAATCTGTATCTATAGATTAGGTATAGCTATCTATCTGTGTATGTATAGGTTAGCTATAGATAGAGATATCTAACTTGTCTTGGTTTGAGGCAGAAACTTTTTTTTTTCAGTAATTTTACTTTTCAGCTAAGCCTCTCCTCTCTATCCTAATTAAGGGCATATTTTTCAGATCGTATCCACTTCCAGAGTGATCAACCCTGATGTTTACAGTGAGTACCAGGGGATGGGATGCAGAGGGGGTCTCGCTTACACTTATTACTCTAGCAGCTGAGGCCAGTTAACTTTGTTATTTTACTTCTGTCAAATTTTTAAAAATGGTGCTTTCTGAATGGAATGAATATGGAAGAAATACAAGTCTGGTTTTGTTTTTCTTTTTGGTTTTTTTTTTTTCAGGAGAAAACAACATATTTTCAGCAATATTAATATATATTTATTATAGATAACCTAAAACTAAGTCTGCATTATTTTTATATATGTATGATTGTATATATTATACAAATCACAAATTATATGTAAATGTATAGTCATATATTAATAATGGGTTTCCATTATATTTTGTATTTGTATTTTTATAGATATCTATTTATATATAATAAAAAGAGGTAGCATATGTATATGTATATGGAAAAAGAGTCTTATATTAGAGTAAACATTTTCAAAAAAAGTATATATACTGTGTGACCTGCTCTGGCAGGGGGTTGGACTAGATGATCTCCAGAGGTCCCTTCCAACCCCATAGCATTCTGTGAGTATAGATGTAAAATAACACGTATAATATTCATGGTACTGTTTATGTATATTGTTTGCATACATCATTTATATGTACATTATATAATACCATTACATAAGACTTACACTATTTATTTTATAGCATTTTATAGATGTTATTTATCTATAGATTTTTATTGTTATATAAAGGTTTAAGGCCGTGTGAGTGGCGGGAGCTGGTTTTCTCAGGGGATGCTCTGGTGCCTGGGCTGGGGGATGCAGTGTTGGGGACTGACCCGAGCCATCCCTTAGTGGGGATAAAACCCTTAACCCCCCAAGGCAGCCACTCCCTTGAGCCTTTCAAACCCCTTGCAATTTTTAAATAGGTTTCTGAACCTCATCTTCCCCTGCCACTCCCCAAATGGGAGAAGATCTGGGGGCTTCAACGGTGACTAAGAGTTAATGTGTCTTGGTGAGTGTGAGTGTCCCCAAGGGCTGGAGCCAGGAACCGCCACCGGAGCTGGAAGAAAACCCAGGTTGAGGTTAGTTTCCTCCCTGTCCCTTGTTATCCTTTCCCCGCGGGTTCCTGACCCTTTCTCTTGGATGGAGTTAAACTGCGTGAGTAAAATTAACCGAACATTCAAATAAAGAATGAGAATAGCAGGGAGCAGGAGGAGGCAAAGAAAGGGCTTTCAGATCCGCTGCAAAAAACCAGATATCAAGAGCATAATGAGCAGCATATCAAACCATTAACTTTTTTAATGTAAAAGCTGCATAATGTTGGAAAACCATGGAAACAACACTAGCGGAGATCACCAGTTTTAAACATTTGCAGCAAAGAAAAGGGGAGGGCAGCACTATCTGCTTGTTGGTATTTCTTCAAATAATAACTAATTTTGGTAAATGTTGTTGGAAAGTGGATGAATTCGGGGTTAAGATGACTGCTATTCAGAGGGGACCAGCTGGAGGTGTCCCCTGAGGATGCTGAGCCCTGTGGGATTTTGAGACCCTGGGATGCTGAGACCCTGTGGGATTTTGAGACCCTGGGATGCTGAGACCCTGGGATGCTGAGCCCTGTGAGATGCTGAGACCCTGGGATGCTGAGCCCTGTGGGATGCTGAGACCCTGGGATGCTGCTGAGCCCACAAGATGCTGAGACCTGTGAGATGCTGAGCCCACAGGATGCTGAGACCCTGGGACACTGAGCCCTGTGAGATGCTGAGACCCTGTGAGATGCTGAGACCCTGTGGGATGCTGAGACCCTGGGACACTGAGCCCTGTGAGATGCTGAGACCCTGGGATGCTGAGACCCTGTGAGATGCTGAGACCCTGTGGGATGCTGAGGCCCTGTGAGATGCTGAGCCCCTGTGGGATGCTGAGCCCTGTGGGATGCTGAGACCCTGTGGGATGCTGAGGCCCTGTGAGATGCTGAGACCCTGGGATGCTGAGACCCTGTGGGATGCTGAGACCCTGGGATATGCTGAGACCCTGGGATGCTGAGACCCTGGGATGCTGAGCCCATCGAATGCTGAGCCCTGTGGCCAGCACAGGGGTCTCCTCCCTGGGCTGTGACGCTGCCACCTCCTCCCATCCTCCCGAGCATGAGTTCAAGCCGTGATGCAGCACTTTGATGGTGGGGATTAAAGCCTGCTGTCAGGCTCGCCAGCCCCGGGTTTACGTCCCTACACCAGAGAGAGGGGCTGCTCACATTACACACAACAGTGGAACATAAATATTGATGTGCATCTATCAAAGAGAAAAAGAGCCAGTGAATTGAAACTCTTTTTGAGACAAACAGCTATTTCTCTTGCTGAATGGCATCGAAATACCAAGCCCCAAAGCTTCAAAATATTGATGGCATTATTAAAATAGGACCTTTAGTTTTGCATTAAGATCATTTTAACATTGGAATTTGGGCATTTAATTATGCATGAGCCCCAGCCTCAGTGCTCTGTTGAAATTAGTTTGCAGTTTCCATTTATACTTCTACACTTAACGTGCAATTTAGCCTCTCATAGTAAAGGGCTAAATGCTGCTAAATGCCTGTCTCTGGTTAGCTGCAGGAATCCCTCTAAAACAACCGTGTGGGCACGGTACTCATGAAGAAGCCTGGAAGGTTATGAAGAACACGGGGAAGGGAATAGGGGAAGTTGATCCCAATGAGGGCTGTGGTGAAAGGCACAATCTGAACGCTCTCTGATATAAATCCTGAGATATATATTCCTTGGGCTGGACAAACACCCTCTGGTTTTGTTCCTGCTGTGCAGTGTTAATACAGCAGATCACAGAATCATAGACTGGTTTGGGCTGGAAGGGACCTTAAAGACCATCCAGTGCTACCCCCTGCCCCGGGCAGGGACACCTCCCACCACACCACCATTGAGTCCACCACCATGAGTCCACACTTCACCATTTCCACCCAGTTCAGACAGTTCCTGAGGTGCAGAGTAAGCACTCGGGCAGGTTCCCGCAGCACAGAGAAGAAAGCAAAGCAAGCCTCCACCTCATAAATAAAGATGTTTTAATTAGAGAAGTGTTGTTTTCCCTCTCCCTGAAATACAACACACAATCTTTTTAAGCTCTGAAAAGAATTGGAATGAATCGAACCGTTATTTTTCCTCGTTGCACCCTGGTGCAGTAACAGCATCCCAAAAGTCTGGAGCCAGGAGGACACAGGACGGGATCTGAGGAGCCCTGGCAGGGGCTGCCCAGCCACCCTCTGGCTGCCCACCAGCCCTAGGCAGCAGAGCAGAGGGGGGAGCCCATGACCCAGCCTGGGTCTGGCTGGGAGAGCCCCCCTGTCCCTCCCTCCAGGGCAGCGGCAGAGCTGAGCATCCCTTTCTGCTGTGGGTTTTTCCTCTTTCTAATCCATATTGAGTCTCTGGCAGGAGACCAAGGGTACCTTTCATGCCTTTCTTCTCCTACATATTTGGGTAGGAATCTTTAAGTATTGATTCCAGAAGTGTATTTCCTAGGGAACTGGAAGAGTCCTCCCCAGCAGAAGTGCCTGGGGAATGAAATCTCTGTTCATAAAAATGTATTTGTTGAAAGAGAAATTAAATCTGAACCAAATCCAGTTGTTTTAGACAGGAGAAGAGAGAGCAGCTTAGCTTGGAGAAAAAGGAAAGCAAACTGCATGAAACAGAAAAATCAACATGAAAATCAATCTACTCTCCATACGATGTTTGCTCGTAACGCCAGAAGTGTGTCTGTAAAAATAACACCTCCATCCATGTGAGTCAGGAGTCCCTGGAGGAACAGGCAGAGCTCAGGACCAAGAGGAGGTGTGGGGGCACAGATTCCCTCATATCACAGAATCTTCAGGGTTGGAAGGGACCTTTGAGATCATCAAGTCCAACCACTGGAAAAAAAAAAACCAACAAACAAAACCACACCCCACACCCCACACCCACCCACAAACAGACACAACCCAACCATCCCAGGCACTAGAGCATGCCCTCAAGTGCCACGTCTACATGTTTCTTAAATACCTCCAGGGATGGTGACTCCACCACCTCCCTGGGCAGGCTGTTCCTCTCCTCATAGGACTTGTTCTCTAAAGAACAAGTCATATCGCTGTGGGCTAATGGCCAAGACACTGCAAAACGCCAAATTACTGCGATGAAGATTTTCCCCCCACACCAGTGCCCATCTGTAACTCCTCCTCAGCTTTCTGGCTGGTGCAGACCTCATGGTCCCTGTTCTTCAGGCACCCAGTGGCTGCAGGCACAAGCATGGACATGTGGTGAGGCAGCGGGACCACACAGTTTGCAGGGACATGAAATCAGCCGTCGGGGTCTGGGAAACCCCAGGGTTCATGGAAGGGCAGAGGGAGAGGAGGTGAGCCCCAAAACTCCCCACAGCCTCCACGCAAAGCTCCTGCCTCTCATGGAGGTGTCGGTGTGGGATCCTTTCCATACACAATGCGGGGTAAATGTTTATTTACAGCACCCATACAACCAGAAACATCAGAGGAGGTCGTAATAAATCATCAGTCCTCTACCCATGAAAAATTAAAGTTCTGTAAAAGATAATGCACATTTTTAATGAACTTTTTTTTTTTTTATTTCGTGGTGTTTTAGCATTGCAGTGAGAAAAAATTTAAGTTGAGAATGCCAAGAGGGATATGGAGGAGGTCCTGGCTCATTGGTGAGGTTGCTTTGGGATGGTCCATGCAGAGAAGATGATCTCCCCCACCTTGTCTCCAGCACCAAGTAGGGACAAGGTGGAAGTTTGTCCCCTGCCAGCCCTCCAGCATCCGTCCCTTCCCCGCAGGGAGCTGCACAGCCAGCCACCACCAGCACAGCCCTCCTGCACACCCCCTGCCCTTGGGGGCTTCGTCCCATCAAGGCAGGTATCACCACTATAAACCTTTAACTGGAACGTTTTCTTCTTGGCTGAACCTGCTTCCCCGAGCCTGCTTAGAAGATCTCGTCTGCCCTCTGCCTCCTGGCTGCAACCCCCAGCATCTGACTGCGAGTCCCCCTGTGCCACCACCATCTGTTAGACCTTCACTTGACCTCGCCAGTCCTCTCCACCCTGCCTTTTTTCAAGGTAACAAGGTAAACTCTGATTTTAAACTATTCAAACATCACCTTGATTGATTTTTATTTCTTTTTTTGTTAAGTACCTCTCACACCTGTGGCATTTTTGGAATAATTACATTTATGGTATTTTAACAAATAGTTGCAAATTAAAGGAGCTCATGCTGGAGTCGGAGCAGATGGGCTGAATAAATTTATTGATTTGGGAAGAATACCAAGAGAAATAACCTCCCTTTTTAGGGCAGGGAAGAAGAGAAAGGACAAGTAAAATTAATAGAATAGTTCAGTCATCTTTAGAAAAGAAATAGCCTGAACTCAGTAGTGGCTGATGGGCTGGCAGCTGTGAGAAGAAAAGGATGAGAGGAAGCCAGGCAGGAGGTTACAGAGGCAATGTGTCACACACGGTGTATGCCTATGTGTGTACATGTGCATGTGCCAACAGGCCCTAAGATGTATGACCCATGGAATGGTTTGGGTTGGAAAGGACCTTAAAGATCACCTTGTTCCAACCCCCCTGCCCTGGGCAGGGACACCTCCCACCACACCAGGTTGCTCCAAGCCCCATCCAACCTGGCCTTG
>JAOQGM010000039.1:694556-705257 GCA_027564225.1 Gallinago stenura | reverse complement strand
TGCTCTGGGCAACCCTGCTTTGGCAGGGGAGTTGGACTGGATGATCTCTAGAGGTCCCTTCCAACTCTGACAATTCCTTGATTCCATGATTTGAACTATTTTGTAAGTATAGTGTCAATAAACTGTTAAAAATGCTTTGATATTTATCCGCATGGCTCTATTAAGTGATTATTATTGCAAGCACACTTTCTACTAGTCAGATGAAGGAATATATGCCATTAAGAAGTTAACTCTAATTTCCAATATAATATTGTCATTAAATTTCTGTAAATTAAAATGGGACTCCCTCAGGATTTTAAAGAGATTGTATGTCAGAGTGAAGACACTGCAGTGAATAAAGCCTGCATCTGTTTAGCTGATATCATCAGGCTCTTAAAATTGAAATACTCTGCCATAATTCTGCATAGTTTCTATTTCTTTGGAATACTTTATATTTTGTGTATGTAGCAAGAAATCATTAGGCAATGGTTAAGAATGGGTAGAATCTTTGTGGAAGCATTTAGAGAAGATGACCTTTAACACTTAAAGGAAAAGTTTAGTAGGTCCAAGTCTGTAGGGTGGCAGCGTGTGGTGTGGTCCAGGAGGTGGATGATGCTTGGTGGTACCGATGGGGTTGGGCAGGGTCTTGGCCCCATTCTATTGCCCTGCTCTGCCCAGGACACCTGTGTTGAAGCCACCTGGGTTTAAAGTGCTTTGGGAGCTTGAGATGTCCCACCTGCTTGGTGCAGTCCCTGTATGACCAGTCTTTGTTCTGACCTTCATTTGGGGAAGAGAAGGATCATGTGGAACCACCAAGGAGAGTGCAGGTCTTTCCACAATGCATCTTTGGCTTTTGGTCTTGTCTATTTTTGTATCCATCCTGCCTCTCTTGTCATGGGGGAAAGCAGGGAGAAATAGTACAGCCTGTCAGAGTTGGAGACCTTGTCTGCCTGAAGAGCCTCAGCCTATGTCTCTCAGGGCATTTTAGTCCCTTGACCTCTCCCATCCATCTCACTGGGAACTGCATCTGCAAGAAGATGGTGCTTCATGTTGCATTGGGTTCCAAGCCAAGAGCCAAACCCAGCCGCCATAATTACCCATGGGGACAAATCCTGCCTCTGCCAGGGCTGGTGAGCAGTGGTTTTGGAGAAGGGGCCACAGAGCTTGTCCCAGTTGTGGAGAACGGAGGAGACTTAGAGAGGAGATGGCTGGGGGATGCAGATTTTCTTGCTGTGGCTCTTCACGGGGTGGCAGGCACTGATTTGTCAGTTCTTAAGACCTCTGAATATTTAAAATACAGTGGAGGGAGACGAAATTCACCAAAGATCTTCCTGTGTCATCATCTATTAGGAGTGTGTCAGTCCAGTGCCACAAACTTCTCCCAGAAATCTTCCAGTTGTCTGTTTCTTTGGAAAGTGTACCCATGGCTGGGAACACCACAAATAGCATAACAAAGAGAATTAGTGGTTTTTTATCTTTTCTCAGCACATTTTCTGTACTGCTTTGGAAATGTACTGTCTGACTTCAGCTGGAAACTGTACATGTTAGAAGAAAAAGGCAAATTCATCTGTGTATAACTCATGTCAATGCTGCTGCTGACATGAAAAGCCCAAGTTATGCAGACAAGCACAGCTGGGCTGGTGTGAAATGTTCCCCTTTATGGAACTCCAAAAATTTGGCCTGGAATTATGTAAATGCTGCCTTTCATCCACTAAGGAGTCTAAATATTTCAGGGGGCTGCAGTCCCCGTGATCAAGATTTGGCATGTAGCTGGCCAAGACTCTCTTCTGACTGATGGAAGTTCTGTCAAGCTGTGAAGAGGCAGCACCATCAGACGAAGTCTGGAGATAAAATGTTTTAATTAGCAGACTCCAGATCCTGCTGTTCTGCCCTCAAACTCTTATCAATGTGAGCAGCTGGGAAGCAAGGCTAGACCCAAATATGGACCTTATATGCAGAGAGGAATGTTTGTCCTGTAGCTCTGGCAATACCTGGGACGTGGGAGCTCAGAAAATTGTGCAACTCTTCCATGTCTCTCATTCCTTGATGGGGAGGATGGTCCTTTCCTTCATTCTGTGTTGTCTGTTCTCATCTTGGCTCAGAAGACCACCAGGAAAGAGGGGTCAGGTTGTTGTGCCTTTGTCTCCTAGCATAGGAGTGGTCTCCAAATGGGGGACAGCTCTCAAGGGTCACCTGTGTGTCAACCTGGGAGGGCTCTTGTCAACTCCAAAACCTCTGGAGGCATTCAGAGAGGTGTGTGGGCATTGGAACTACTGCCGTCCATCAGTCAGTGTAGGCTTCAGCCGGCCAAGGAGGACAGGATCATGGGGTGGGATGGGAAGGACACAAGGGCTCAAGGGCCTATGTATTCACTGTGGGTGAAGGTAGCTGTAAGGGGATAATGAAGGAGCAGAGCAGTTGAAGTATCCCACCATGGAGGGTAAGTCTGCAGGGACAGACCCAGATGGATTCAGCATGTGTATGTGGGGGGGTCTTGGGGAACGCAGGAGCTCCTCCAGGAGCAGGAGGACCTGTGGAGGTTGACCACCCATCCTCCTCACCCCTTTGATGGGCAGCCATTTAGCTGTGCTGGTCCAGGCTCTGAAGCCATTAGTGGAGACACCTTCCTGGGCCCTGGGGAGCAGTCCCAACAGGCTGAAGTTGAGCTGAATTTCTAGTTCAACTCACAACTAGAGGTAGTAAGAATGAATAATGAATCAGTTCCTCAGAAGACTGCGTGTGGAGTCAGAGACCTCTGAGATCACAGCAGACATCTATAAAGTGACTCTCATCTTCCTACAGTGTCTGGACCTAATTGGAGAGGGAGGTCAGATAGGGCTGAGTTAGGAGGGTAATTTTTGAATATACAATTCTGTAATTGCTTTACTCTTGTGGCTTGGGACATTATTATCAGAATTCAACAATGGAATTACATCCTTATTAATTTTAACACATTGTGGGGAGGAGTTGAGATGATTGTCTGTCTTTGGGGGTGACGGGAGAACTCCTGACGTGGTGTGCTCTCGGCCACCCCCCAACAGCACAGCAGCTGGTGGGGAACACACGAGGTCTCCCTTCCAGCTTCAGGGGGTTTCTGTTTCTGGCTGCAGCCCTTGCCTTGGGTGTAGGGAATGGTGGACCTGGTTAAAAATGGGCTGTGTTTTTAAGTGATAAAAGGTTCTGTAAGATTTTTGAAACGTTATATTGTTAACAGCACATGGTTCATTCGCTCCTCCAGTCAACGCACAGCCCAAGCTGGGGGGTCTGCAGTCACCTCCGTGGAGATCCCCGGAGTAGAGCCAGGAAGAAAGCTGGGGGCATCAGTCATGGGCGTTGAAGTTGTGAACGGTCTGCTTGGAGAAACAGTGGAGCAAGGTCCTGTGTGTCACCCAGACCTGTATCGGGAGGGTGCTGAGATGCTGGGGCAGTCAAGGGGGTCCTCCCAGAGAGAGCCTTGGGGGTCGGGGTGGGGGGGGGCAGGATGTGGAGCCACCACCTTGGAATTGCTCTTATAGGCAGATCTAATTTTTAATTGAAAATTAGCCTTTTTCTACTTGAAATACAAAGCCGAGAAGCTGTTGGCTGGGTTTGAAAAGCAGATGTAAGGAAGCAAAGTAATACCAAATCTTATTAGCTAGTCATATTTGGGCTGATTTCCCCAGATTTAAAGCTTGCTAGAGCTGGGGTCTGAGGTCCCAGTGACCCATGCCCCATGGCTACGTCCTGGTGCTGGGGAAGCTGGTCTGCTTGAACCCTCCTCACTGGGGCCCTCTCTGTGTGCAAATACCTCCCGGGGGCCTTCTGCAACCTGATGCTCTCATAATTGAATTGATTAGGATGTCTACTGATTAGCCTCCTGCTAATGAAGTGTTGGTTGATGCCACAGCGGTTTCTGACACTCAGAACTTTTCTCAAGCACAGCTTCTTAGGAAATAATTCTTTAGGAAATATTTCTTTACTGAAAGGGTTGTCAGACGTTGGAATGGGCTGCCCAGGGAGGGGGTTGAGGCACCATCCTTGGAGGTGTTCAGGAGACAAGTTGACATGGTGCTTGGGGATATGGATTAGTGTTGGGTGGTGTTTTGTGTGGTGTGGATGTGGTGGTTTGTTTGGTTTTGGGGTTTTTTTATTGGTTGGACTAGATGATCTTGAAAGGTCCCTTCCAACCTAGGTGATTCTGTGATTCTTCCCAGGCAGCTCCATCAACAGCAGACAGCTCATTCCTGCCACCCAAAAGCACCTTTGCTGGGTGGAGTGATGCCAAACCACCTTGGTGGCTTCACCTGTCACCACTTGGGGGAGAAAATGTAAAATATATGCTGTAGATCATCGTAGATGGGCATCTAAGTGCAGTGTTCCACAGCTGTGGCTTCCAGCCCACCCGAAGAGTGCAGGACTCACTTGGACAGATGCTTTCTCACAGCTTGGGATTGGCGTAGCGTGTTTGCATGTGTGGCTTGGAGGAAACGTGCAGGATGCCTGTCCCCAGTGTGCAGTCACCTCCAACGTACCCAAAGCCACCTGACCAGAGCCTTCTCAGCTGCGTTTCCCCTCTCGTGATACCTTCACTCCAAGGGTGCAAACCCAGTGTCACCCCCAGCAGGACAGGGGTGGGGGCAGGTACCCACCCCATTTCTATGTTTTAGAGATAAATGGATTGATTTCCACATTAATTATGCTCGCACCCACCTTCTGTATGAAAAATGAATCCTTCCTGTGTAGTTGGCAGTGGAATTAGAAACTGGCTTCTTGGAGAAAAAAATGAGGAATGGTTTAATTTTTTTTTTTCTAGTGGAAGAAGTTAAAAACGGAAATGGAAGCTACAGTATATATATTTTTTTCCCAATTATGAATGTTTAAGCTGTTTACGAGGCAAGATGACAACAAACTTTCCTTCCATTTAATGAGCTAAAGATAACTGTAATTGGTCTCTGAGTCAGGCTGTGGAGCCATTAACACAAGGGTATTGCACCTGCATTTTTAATGGTCCACAATGCGGTGGCGATAAGGATGCCTTTCTGTGCATTTTTATAGGTTCGTGGGCATCAGCCTGATAATGCAGTTACCTGCATTTTTAATTTAAAATGAATACTTGAGTTTATCCCTATCCAGCAGAAATTGCAACTGCTTTTATAACTCCCACGGAATCCCTGGATCTGAAACAGGACTAGAAGGATGAGGTTTTGCTGCAGAGGATGGATGCGAGTCTGTATTTAAAGCAAAGGATGCACTTAAGCAGTTAGCTGAACTTAAAGATGGGCTTGTTAAACAGCTTTTACTCTTCATGTTTTCAGATAATATGAGGTGTTGAGAGTCTGCATGATTCAAACTTTATAACGTCTGTAAAAGGCGTGCTTGTAACAGAACAAAAAGGTCCTTGAGGTTTCTGTCCTCAAAGGAGAATCAACTTTAAAGCACACATTGTATGAGGACCACTAGAAGCGTGGCACTTCCTAAATAACTACTTCTTCACATTTATTTTGTGTTTTCCAGCTCTGATCCGGGATATCAGATATTAAGAGGATGACCCCCTTTGCCCAGGGGGATGCTCACGCTGCTGGTGCCAGCCGTGACACTGCTCCCACTGGTCCAGGGAGAGCCTCGGCCGAGGTGGGAGGTGGCTGGGGATGGAGTAGGAGAACCTTCCCTGAGGACACCCCCATGGTCAGCGTTGGCAGATCTGCCGTGGCAGCCCCCGTGAGCTGGTGATGAGAGATGAGTTCGTAAAAGGCACCGCAAAGGGGCTAATTAAGGTGAGCAATTTCCCTTTGTTTCCATTCCTCACAGCAGCCTAATTGGAAGGCAGAGGCATTTTCACTTGAAGAAGGATTAATTTTAACTGATAAATGCCCCAGTCTCAAATAATTTTCTGTAGCCTGCTGCAGTGACATTATTCAGCAGGGAGACGGCTCAGACTGCAGCCCAGCAAGGCACTTACACGTGAATCGGAGTTTCAACATCCCAGTAGCTTGATTAATAAGAAATACTTAAGTTAGCAGAAGTTGAAGAATCTTCATTGCTCGGAGTTTTGCCCTGCTAATCCTCAGTTGACTTCTCCAGAGGTGTGCAGAAATGCAGCGTCCTCCTACAGGAAACATTATCAGAGATGGTTAAAGGTATGATGGATCTAGATGATGCAGAAGAGGCATCAAAATTCCCTTGGAATGCACTCCTGTTAATAGGTGAAGAAACTGCTTCTGGTCTTGCTCATGAACAACATGAGCATCTTCTCCTTCGGTGCTCCTCAAGGCTTCTCTGGCTGCAAGGACTGGGGAGAGGAACAGCAGGGAGAGCCTTGCTCCCAATGCCACCCAGGGCCACCCCATCCCTCTGCCAGGACATAACGCACTGGCTGCACATCGGGAACAAATGAGAGGTAGAGCACGGTGTTTCCAGGCCATCTGCAAGATGAAATCCTCAGATATTTTACTGTTCCATCATCATCCCTGTGTTTTATGAGAAATCTTTATTTGCTTTTTTAAAATTTTATGTCATGCAGAGAAGGAAAAGCCTCTTGTTGTTTTACTGCCTGAGATTAGGCTTAGTATTTTAGAAGCTACACTTCCCTTTATGAGCAGTTTCTGATTTATCTGCCTGGTTTTGCAAGAGCCCAGTTCATTTGGGCAACTTGTGGCTCAGGGATGTGTTAGTTGGAGAGTCTGTGCTATACGTGTTGCCTTACTGGTCTGTACTGGCACCTTCTGAACTTGTGAAGTGGGCAACCAGGGGCAGCGCTGCAGAACTGAGGTGGTGAGTGCTGGAGGCTGGAGAGGGGCTCTGGAGGTGTTGGGGGCACCTCCTGCTCACAGCAGGGGTAACAACAAAGCCATGCAGCTGCCCAGGGCTTGTCTAGTTGTGTCTTCAACAGGGATGGAGATCATCATTCAACATCTTCTCCAGGGATGGAGAACCCACATCTCAGTGCGCTTCTTCACTGGCATTTGACCACCCTCAGGAGGAAGAATTTTCTTTCTAATATCTAAAGGGGTTTCTCTTATTGCAGCCTGTGCCTCTTACCCTTCCACCAAGAAGAGCCTGGCTCCATCCCCACTACAGGGCAGTCAAAGGCAACAAGCCCCTTTGCTGCCTCCTTTCCTGGTGGTACAACTGCCTTGGTCTCTCCTCTCCTGTCCTCCAGGCTCCAGCCCCTGCTGCCTCCATGGTCCCATGGGGCTTGCACCAATGCACCAGACTGTATGGTACTGGGGACCAAACAGGACCAGTGCCCAGATGGGGCCTCACCAGTACCAAAAAGAGGGGAACATCCTCCCCATCTTGTCCATATCTCTCCAGTTTGGCTACAAGGGTTGATCAGGCACAACTTCTCCTTAGCAAATCCGTGCTGGCTGTTCCCATTGTCTCTTTGTAATTCATGTGGCTGGACGTGGCTTTGAGGAGGGTCTGCTCCATCTGTCTCTCTTGGGATAGATGTTGCCTCTTGAGGAGATGCTCTGGTCAGTAAGCTGCATTGATATGATACAACCAACTTAACTAAAAATTTGCTGGGACTTATCTTGTCCATTCTGCCCACTTTACCTTCTTTCCCCTCAGATAGAGATGATGTATGGACTTTCCTTCCTGACTGAGTTGGATATTGATGCACCAAACTTTTGAAAAATATAATAATTTTTAATAGTCTGTGATGCATTCAAGCTGTGTCCCTAGACTTGTCTGAAGCAACAAGCAAGGTCAAAATTAACGTGCTGAAACTTCCAATAATGGAGCAATAAAGGAAGCGGGTTTGTGCAAAAGGAGCAAGTAGCTAATTCCATGCTGCAATAACTGGAAATGCTGCACACTTCTTGTAAGAACAAATACCTCAGATGCTTAAAACTTCTGGGCTTCCATGTGTTGAGCAATTTCTCAGTAATAGTGAAGAATTTTAAGTAGCTTTTGCACATAATGATCAAGTTTGTGGAGAACTGTGTTGGGTATTGCCTAAAAAATTAAAGAAAAAGAAAGAATTTGAAGAGTAAGGAAGGTGGGTAGGGGACAGAAGTCCTTCTTTTTCACTTAAAATTTTTTCCTGGAATGACTAAAAGAGATTGGACTTCAGATTTCCCAAGGTCAGATGGAGGCCATGGCAGAAAAGCCCTTCTCTGCTCTGTACACAGGCAGGTCTCGGAAAGGTTCCCAGATGAATCCAAAATCAATTTTGCTTTTATATGCAAATCCTGATTATGGCTTTTAAAAGCAACGGACTGCAAGATGTACATCTGTGATCTGCAGGGATTTCACCCCCTGACTTTTCCATTGCAATTGAGTTTCTAAGCGTGTAAGGATTTCCGTAGGTGGAATATGCTTGGATGAGGGTGCAGATTTCATCTGCCACCCAACTCATTGTGCTTTTGCTGGATGGGGTGACAAGGCCGATAACTAAATGGTACCAGTCCATGCTGTAAAATACAGCACTTATTTGTTCAGTTGTATTTAATTTTTATTTTCTTTCTCGAGACTGCACACCAGATTTGGTGGGATTGCAGTGGTCCCAGAGCTGCAGAAGCAGCTGGAATGAAGGAATTGGCACCAAAAAAATAAAATAAAGGAAATAAAGGAAATGTCCTTCAGTCACCAGTGCTGTGGTACTCCTGACCCAGGGTGGCTTTCTGGGTCTGTCCTTGTAGGGCTGCATCTTTCTCTTTAGTCTGAGAAGCATGTTTTTTGGACTTGTCCTCTTTAAAGAATACTGTCCCTTATGTAGTATGTGTTCATAACCTGTGGAACCCCATGGCCTTGGACAGCAGAAAGGCTGGATAGATCTGGGAAAAACCAACCAAACAAAACCCCAATCAAAAAAAATCCCCAAGCCCCACACAATTCTGGACAGCTAGTCAGACCTAGCTATCCAACACAAATTTCCAAGGAAAAGAGGGGGTTTTTGTCTTCTTCGTCCTGGCTTTAAATGTAAAACTTGGCTCTTTCTTTCTCTTTTTTTTTTTTTTTTTCCATTTTTCTCTTAGTGAGAAGCTCATGGAAAAACTGTCTCTGCAGTTTCCCATATAAGCACCGTACGCGATCCCAGACCCATTTGGCTGAAGGCGTGTGTTTGACAGAAAGGTGCAGTTGTAATTTCTCAGGCCTTGCCAGGGATGCCAAATAAATCTATATCTTCTTGACAATTATATCTTTACAAAAGCTTTTGAAAGAACAGCTCAAGAGTGAACTTATTGACAAGCTTTCTTATTAGAGGAAAGTCCTTTTGCAAGGCCCAGAAATGCAGAGTTTCATGACGGATGTCTCAGAAGAAGCACCTGTGGGAGGCTGGTTAGAAATAGGGGGTTTTTTTATTGGCAATTTTTTATTTTGGAGGAAATTCTTCTAACAAAGCCTTAGCTTAAGTCATTTCACGGCGGATCTTTAAAAACAGGTGTGAAGTAAATGTGATTTTGACTTAAGGCACAAAGTTGTTGGGCTTAAATGTTTTTATTGATGGCACGTTAGGCCCGGCTGGGGAAGGTTTGCCGGAGGTGGTGGATGCTCTGCATTTCTGGGAGCACAGGGGACCGGTGGGGCAGGGAGGAAGGGTGGCAGAAGGGCTCTTGGCTGGGCTGGAACTGCAGCAGCTCCGGGAAATCAGTGACTCCTGAAAGGCAGTGGTGACTGGGAGAGAGTGGAGATTATGAACAACCCCTCGGAGTAACGCTACAAGGCAAAGGGGAAGCATTTCCAAAGTCAAATATGAGATTAATTAACATTACTTGTGATCTGGTCGCTCAGGAGAGCGAGAGCCTCCACTGGTACTGCTCTTCCCTGTCCGTGACTCCCCCGTAGCCGGGCTGTCAGAAAGAACAAACGCAGCTTAATTCAGTTTGCTATTTAGGGCGTCTATATATAAACACAGGAATATAGGATGTGACCCCTGGGGGGACATTTATCCACTCCTCCTCTATTTGCCCTACTTCTGGTAATTAAGTTTTCCAAACAGGTGCTTATTCATGAAACTCTTCTTATTAGCGAATGTCTGTAAATTCTGTAAAATGTGTTTTCTGGTGTTTTGTTAGAGGCATTCTTAAACCTGAGCAGATGACTCTTACCTGCCAGCAGTACAGAAAGGCAGTTCTTCTGTGTCAAACACTTTCAAATTTCCTGTGCTTTGAAGGGGACTCTGTTAGGGCTGAAGCCTTCTCGATGTCCTCTTGGGAGTTTCCCCACACACCAATTTGGAATTTTCTGATTATTCTCAGCCCAGTGAAGTTCCTTCATGGTCTTATAGCCACTTAGCAGGGACTGAGCTGGAGAAGGGAGGAATGAGTTCACCTGCCCAGAGGAGCTTGCAGAAATCACAGCCTCCAAGTTCTGCAGAAAACAAAATAAAACAACAACAGCAACAAAAAAAGAGGAAAATCAATTCAAAGCTGGAAGAAAAGCTGGCAGGATGCAGGCAGTGGTGAGCACCAGCCGGCAGCTGGCCTGCTGGCTGAGGAATATTGGAGCAACAATCAGACCACTTGGAGAAGCAGTGAGCAATATAGATGAGCTGACTGAGGGATGCATCCAGGGGGAAACAGCCTGGGAATAGCAGAGGGAGAGCAAAGCAGAGGGAGGGAAGTCTTTTCCTGAGCAGGAAGGAAGCAAATCATAGAATCACAGAATGGTTTGGGTGGGAAGGGACATCAAAGACCACCTGGTGCCACCCTCTGCCCTGCCTCCCACCACACCAGGTTGCTCCAAGCCCCCTCCAACCTGCCCTTGAACCCCTCCAGGGATGGGGCAGCCACAGCT
>JAOQGM010000039.1:677278-687823 GCA_027564225.1 Gallinago stenura | reverse complement strand
GAGGGGTTCAAGGCCAGGCTGGATGGGGCTTTGAGCAACCTGGTGTGGTGGGAGGTGTCCCTGCCCAGGGCAGGGGGTTTGGAACTGGATGGTCTTTAAAGTCCCTTCCAACCCAAACCATTCTATGGTGCTCTAAAACCTTGCTGTGGGTGGCATTCCCTGCCCTGCCAAAGGCAGGGAGCTGCAGCAGGAGCAGTTTCTCTGCAGGTTTGTAGCCCCCACAGCCCCTGGAGCCCAGGGCATGGACCCGAGCAGAGCCTTGCTCTCACCCCACGGCATTTCTCACACCCAGGTCTGCTCTTCTGGCCTGGCCAGGAGCAGGCAGCAGCAAAGCCACCTCTGCTGTTAATTCCTCTGCAATTTCTGCCTGTGTGCACAAAGTATTTTTTTATGAAAAATTGCTGTGTTCCTGGTTATTGTAACTTACACTTTAAATAGGCAAAGTAACAGAGAAATGTCCAACAAGCTAGAAACGTGATAAAAAGAGAGTAAATCTGCCAGGAAAAAAATATATACCTTATTTTCTCTCCGAAATAAATCAGCTGGGAAAACGCTGAGTCAATAAAGTTCACTTCCAGCAAGCATCCTTCTTTCTGGTGAGGTGATATATTGCTTGTATGTTAATTGGGCCTCTAATTGTTCTCTCTGAGCTGCAGAGTCTGCCTTTTGAATTCTGCTAGTCGGACCGTCTGCCATTTCTTTGCCTCTTTATGCCTTTCTTTTACAGGAATAGTAGCTGAAAAAAGGCCAGAAATATTCAATATGTGCAGAGGAGCTCTGCCGTGTGTCAGGAGGTGAGTGCTCCGCTACAGGCAGGGCTTCAAGCCCACTTTTGGGCATTCTTCTGCCAGGTGTCTGGAACCCTCCTTCTCTGTTATTTTCCACCCCTTTTTTGTAAAGGTAGAAAAAATAAGTGGTTCTCGTTTTGCACTAGTATTCCCAGCGTAGTTTCAGCTATATAATGAAGCAGAACAAAGCTTGGCAGGAGTTTAGTTTCTCTGCTAATTAAGATTAAAAGTGGAAGTGGTCCATTACAGGGAAAGCAACTCTTAATGAAAATTTAGGAAGAGTTGAGAAAGAAGGCAAAAAAATCACTTAGCTTAAAGAATCAGAAGCAATGCGGTGCCCTCCTCGAGGTAGATGGTGTTTTGTTGTGCGATATCTATGATAAATCTTGAAAATGAGACCTGTTGACACAGGGCTTGCCAGTCAGAGTTCACCGTGTGCAGCCTGGGATGAGAGTTTTGTGTGTTCTTTGGCTTCTCGGGTTCTCTAGGGATTTTCACAGTAAACTCAAGGTGTTGATTTTGGGCTTGGTGGGAAGCGCAGCAGCAGACTTAGCAAAAGGTTGTGTGATTCATCCCTCAGAAAAACAAACATGGAGTTTTAGAGCTCAAAGAAGAAGGTGAATACAGTTTTACCTCAGTTGGAGGTGTTGATTTAGCTCCTTGTGTGTGGCCAGCCAGCTGAAGGTTGTCCCAGCTCCTCACTGAACGTTGGATGTATCTTGTGCTGAATGAGGAGGGTGAGTTCAGCCATGCAAAGGGAAGGTCATCTTCAATTCCTCCCTATAGAATCATAGAATCTTAGAATTGTCTGGGTTGGAAGGGACCTTTTGGGTCATCCAGTCCAACCATCAACCCAGCACTGCCCGAACCCACCACTGACCCATGTCCCTCAGCCCCACGTCTGCCTGGCTTTTAAACACCTCCAGGGATGGGGACTCCACCACTGCCCTGGGCAGCCTGATGGCCCTTTCAGTATCTGTTGGATCTAATTTTGCATTAGATTAGAAGGTCATTCAGACCTTCATGTGGCTGTTGTGGGGGGAGGAACGGGAGGTACACAGAGCTGTCTGGCAGGTCTCCCTTTCAAATGCAGGGTTCCCCGTGGGATAACGCTGGGAATGCTACAGCCCTACAGAAATGGGGGAAACTACATGTGAGGGGTTTGGTCATGACTTAAAGGACTTTGGGGATTTTCTCAACAGATGGAAGGAAATCTGACTGCAGTGTGATCCGGAGAGAAGAGGAGGAAAGAGATCTGTGAGTTTAGATGAAGTACTTGAACTTCTTAGAGAAATGTGAAAGATATATATATATATATATATATATATATATATGATGGGTGGTTGCCATAACATGCACTGGATCATCAGTTGTGTGAACTCTGTCTGGGTCTACCTACATGTTCAGTAACAAAATGCTATATTCCAGTGCTGTACTCTCCAAAAATCAGCTCTGGGTGTGTATCTGTGGATCGATACCATCTTCAATGTGTTATCAAGCTTTGTCTATTTAAGCTGAGATGGGGGGGTGGGCTAGATATCTCTGAAGGTCCCTTCCAAGCCCTACAATTCTGTGATTCTGTGAGTTCAAAGTGAATTTGCAAATAATCTAGTTAAGCAGGGAAGGTTTCAGTAAAAACCTGAGTGTGAAGTTGGGCTCCAAACAGATCCAGCAGGACCTACATTTCTGTCTTTCCTAATTTCTGGATGCAGTCTTGGCACAGAGACCCCTTTGTTGCTCCCAGTCGGCTCCTGGGACACAGCCAGGTTGCTCCAGAAGAGGTGACCCAGCTCCTCCAGGGAGCTGTGGGGCTGGTGATGGTCCCAAGCCTGGTCTTCTTTCCTTAATGCTTTTATTATTAGCTCTGAATTAATCCTGGCATCAGGCATTGCCTGTAGTGCTGTCTCAGGCTGTTGTTAGGGCGGGTGGTTCTCCCGGGACCCTAAACCCAAAATCTCAGCCGTGTGCCTGTTGTCCTACCCCTCTCTGCAGCAGCTGCAAGGGGTGACCTCAGGTTCCCCGTGTAACAGGTCGCCCACCTCCAGATTCCAGCTTCTCCAGTGTGCAAGAAAACTCGACAACAAAAATAGAAAATGCAGCTTTCACCTTCCCACGGATCTGGTACAATAAAGAAACTGTTCTCACAGGCTCTTTCGGATATTTTCTGCTGGGAATATTTTGTTCCAAGCCGCACAAGAGCGCTCCACTGAAGAACAAATCATGCTATTAGACTTGCACTTTAATCTTCCCTTTGGGAACACAGAGCTTCCTAATGTAATCTTGATGGTACCGAAAAGCATTATTATAATTTTAATGCACATAACAAATTACCATTGTCCCCTATTTGCAAAGGTGAAGGGAGATATCTTTTATGCATACACTAGAACGAACGTAGGAAATTCTGTTCTTGTTTATCCCGGTTCAGACCTAGCCCTGCTGCGGTGAAACCTGGTTTTTAAAGTAGATGTGCTCTGGATGATCTCTGCGAATTACAAACTTAAAATATGCCCCTACAGGTTAATTGGGGGACAGCTGTATTTTGCGTGTTATCCTGGACTTTTATCCTATGATAAAAGGAGCTCAAATTAGATTTCCAGGCTGAGCTGAAAAGCCTCATCTGCACATTGATTCAAAAGTTAGCGCCTCTCTCCTGGTTTGAGTGACACAGGGCTAATTTATCTTCTGATGCTTGGGAAAACTGCACTTTTAGAAGACTCTAATATCTGAATATGTGAAAATATTCACTTTCTTCTCAGCCCTGGGATGCAGGTTTCAAGGTCTTGCTGTTTTCAAGCTCCCCAGGTGCGGGGATGAGGAGGAGTGAGATCTGGGCACTTGACCCAAGCTGCCAACAGGGTTATTTCATACCGGGAATGCCACATTCAGTATAAATCAGAAAGTTCTTTGAGTTCTTTCTCTCCCTCGATGGCTGGGATGCAGAGAACTCCTCACCCCGGTGCCGGAGCCCTGAGCCCTTCCCTCCCTCCCAGAGCCGCAGCGCTGGCAGGGTCCCACAGGGGCTGTCCCTGCGGGGAGGGCACGGCTCCCTGGGGTGGGAGGGATGGGGATAGTCCTGGGGTGTTTTATATTGGTGTTGGGATCAATACTGGTTCTTTAGTGTTATTAATGTTAATTATCTAGCCTTATTCTATTAAATCTATTTATATTTCAGCCCTTGGGCTTCTTTGGATTTTTCCCTGATTCCCCTTTCTGGTTGGGGAGGGGTCATCTGGTGATAGAATAATTGCCTAAATGACAGTAAATTGTTGTGGGTTCCTCAAACCATAGCAGCATCCCACTGGATGCTCATGCTGGGTTCTTGCAGAGGTCTCCAGGCACTTCACTGCCTCCGGTTTCCCCTCTCTGCCAGCAGAGACACAGGACCCTGGGGTCCAAATGCCATTGTGGATTTACCCTGAATCCTGGGAAATGCCCTCATTTCCCTGTTCCTGCTACATTCCAAAGTACTGTGGTGCCAGGATGCTTCCTGGGGGAAGCATGGGCATGGGACCAGCATGGGCAAGGCATTTGCAGCCGGGTTGTTGCTTCTCAGCTGGGAAGATCCTCAATGGTCACAGTGAAAGCCTCCGGGAGATGGGTTTGCTGCCTGCGGGCAGAGGATGCTGCCCCACAGCATCCACACCCACGAGGCACAAACAATTTTCATACCGTCAGCCTTTGAGGAGGAAGTGAGAGAAAAGGGTCTCCAGGAGATTCTTGAATCAATGCAGAAACACCTCAGCGAGAGAGGGAAAAATGTTTGTAGTTTATCTGGTGTCACTGCACAGTTACCATAAGCATCCCGTAGCCCCCGTGGGTAGGTAAAAATGCCCATTATAAAAGTGCTGGCTTTGAAAATCTGCTGAGGTGACCCTTCCGTGCAGCTGAGGTGGCAGCAGTCCAGCGGGGGGCTGGAATGGAGCTTCACTCTCATTCAATATCTTTTATGCCAAATCTGCATGTTTGTGTTGAATCCGAACCGCGGGAACGAGCCGTGCCCCGGGCGCTGTTTCTGATTTTAAAAGCTCGTGTAGCCCCACTAAACCTGCTGGATTTGAGCTCCTGTTGCTTTGCTGCCCTCAGACTTTCTCAGTGAAGGAGCAGGGGGTCCGGAGGGGTTCCCACTGCCCTCGGGTCCGCGCTGGCAAAACCGTGCTGTTCTGCCCCTGGTCGGAGGAAAGGGAGTGACAAAAGCACCCCGAATTATTGAGCTACAGAAAGAAAGGTGAGTAGGCATTGAGACCTTTCTCCTCACTGCTCCTCTTCCTTCTCCAACACCTACGTGGAAGAAGAGGGAACAGAGAGCAGTGGGCATCCCGTGCTGTGCAAGTAACACAGACTGATGGTGAGAAATGGGAGGGAACTCTATAAACACCCAGTTAGGAAATATTGCCCTGCCCAACTCACTCTTTATTCCGGCCATATCTTCCATCTGCAAACACAAAACATCTACATTTTCAACCAGGACTTTTATGTTTAGGTTTGGTCATTTTTTTTAAATGAGCAAAGCTACCAAAAACCCAAGTGTTATGTCAGTGATGCCCTTTGTGGAAAAAGGTGGCTTTTTTTTTTTTTTTGGAAACCCCCCACCAGCACCCCTCGTAATGCACTATATATTGGATGGGTTTCCAGCTGGGAATTTGAAGTCTAGCCTAGCTCAAACCTGAACTGAGAGATGTTCGTGGTGAGAGGAGCTGCCTCTGGAACAGCTTGGGAAGGTCCACGGTGGTTGCTCAGTGAGTTATGCCCTATTTCAAACAGCCCGTGATTTGGAAAGGTTGTGTGGTCTGGGTAATCGTCTGCTCTGATCCTGGGATTTATTAACCTGCAGTTGCAGGAAAGACTGAGGATATTTGTGGGTCAGTTCTGGACGCTCTTGGTTGCCTGGAGAGCATCTCCCCTCCTGTCTGTTTTTCTGGGAGGAAGGGAAAGGTGCTCCCAGTGGAAGGATGATGGAAGGAAAGAGTTTGCCAAGTACGTGCTCTCTTTGTGATGTCTTGTGTGCTGTGAAATACGTACCCAAGAGGAAATCTCTGACCCTGCATCGCTGTAGCTGTTGCCAACTGGCCTGATAAAACCTCATTAGAAGTGGCTCAGGGGGAGCCCTGGTATCCCCAGTAATTAGAGATGGGGGGTGTGTGGAAATTTCATTGGATCAGCCAATCTGCAGTTTTTAGATTCTCTTGAGGTTTGCTCTCTCAATACATGTCTTTTTTGTCCTGCCCGGCTGTTCAGGAAACCATCCTCTCTCTGGGCCAATTTACCTCTTGCCAGCAGAGCTGGCAGCTCATCATTTACCTCACCTGTAATTGCTCTCTGTGTGGCTTTGGGGTGCCACAAGTATCTCAGGGCCTTAAGTACCAGTGTCCTCAAGATCATGACCTATTGAGCTTCTGTATTGAAACTGGAAAAAAAAAAAAAAAAGAAAAACAACTAAGGAAATACAGAAAGAAAAACTGTAAAGGTGTGCACAGAAGGTGGAGACCTGTTTTGCTTGAAGTTGAATTGTGTGCTTCTGGGGTCAACCTTAAGCAGCCTTTTAGTAACGTGGATTTGACATCCAGGAGACTGGGGAAGACTTCTTCACCTTCTGGGATGGCTCAGGGGCATGAGTGCAGGACAGAACGGGCTGGAGATCACCTCCTTCCATAACCTCTCACTGGCAGTCTGGGGAGGTGTGATGAAGGCCCACCAGGGAACATCATTTGCTGCTGTGGAAAGCAGGACACAGCTTTCTTCCCTCCCTGCCATACAGCTGAGCTTAACTGGGAGAGCACATCCAAACGCCTGGCCCTGAACTGGTCAGGCACGGGGTGGCCCCACAAAAATACCGCTGCATAACATCAGTGAGGCACCTCAGCGTGGGTTAAGAGCTGGTAAGAAGGGCAGATCGTGAAAATAAAAAGGAAAAGCATATTGGTGAGGGACAATTTTAGGATCCTTACCCATTTTAGGGCTCTTCTGGATTTCCTTTGCTGGCCTGGGCACCTGCATGCTGACACACAATGGAGATGAGGCAATGAAAGAGCAATGCTGTGAGCTGAGAACCTCTGCAGGAGACCAGCCGGTCCCTGGTGCCCTCTGAGGCAGAACAGGGTCTAATTAGTCCTTGTCTGGCAGGTACCAAACCATCCAACCATGTCACGGCCGTCTCAAAATTCACAAACCAGGGGTTCTCCACTCACTCCCCAGTTAAGTTCTCCCACTGCTTCCCAGGGAGTTAGCACTTCTCCCTGGCTGGTCTGAGCTGCTGCTGGTGTCTGTGTCCCCCAGCTGTGGCTGAGTGTCCCTCAGCTGTGGCTCTGTGTCCCTCAGCATCCCCCAGCCCTTCCTGCCACCCCGGCTGCTTCCATCTCTCACACAACCCCCAGCCCCGCATCTCCAGGGCATCTCTGGCCTTTCTCCAAGCCCTTTCCCAAGACGTGGTGCCCTCCCGTGCTGTGGGCTCCCAGGAGAGCAGGAGCGTTTCTCTGTGCATCTGGCACATCACGCCAGCTTTTGTGATTCACTTTTGTGACAAGATGACATTATTAACTCATGTTCAGTTTGTTTTCAGCTGTCACTGTTGCTGCTTTTTTCAATCCTGCTGCCTAGCAGGCGATCCCTGTTCTGGCATTTGAATATTTGTTTTTCTCTCATTTGTATGTGCACTTGTCTCTATTGAATTTTGTCTCTTTGATTTCAGACCATTTTCCAATTTATCAAGATCACTTTGAATTCTAATCCTATCTGCCAAAGCACTTGTAATCATTCCCATACTGATGTCATTCACAGTTCCCTCACTTGTGCTGCTGAAACCATTAATATTTAATAGAAGCACAACCAGTAGGGTCCCTCCTCAATAGTATTTAATATGTCCTTTGCCAGGGAATCATCTGTAGCAGCTTTTTGCATGTGTTTCTGGGTCCCTAATCTGTTCTCACAACCTGCTGCTGACGATTCAGACAGTGCTTTGATTAATATTTAGTATTTTATGATAAATTTAGGTCATTGACAGTAACTTTGCGTTGGTTTCTCTTAAGGTGGTTTTCCTACTTGATCCTGTGCTGCCATCATCCTAAAACAAAAACTCTTCCTCTTTGTCACCCTGCTCAGGCTCGGGGGGTGCCAGCACTGCCCGTCCTGGGTGGGAAAATGAGGTAGATGGAAGCTTTGGTGGGTCCTGTCCTTTTCCCCCACCTGGGCACTGAGGGGGGTGTGACACCCTCATCACCCTTGTGATGGGATAAAGGATATTTCTTCTTTTTTTTAATTCTGTATTCTTAATCCACGCACACAAAGAGGGAATTATTTCCTTCCTTTTTCCCTTTAAACACCAATACTTCGGACCATTGCACGATTTCCTCTCACAGCTGGTTGTGAAATTGTAAGATAAGCTTTTGAAAGGCCATGCTTAACCTGCGTTTGGTTTCAGTGTTTGGTTTCAGGTTATTTTCATCGGCAGCATCTTGCCGACCTCCCCCCTGAGGCTGTTCAGCCCGAGAGCTGAAGATGTGCCGCACTCCGGGGCTCACAGGTCTTCACTCAGACTCAACCACTGGCCAGATGATGCTTGTTATAGCTGGTGGAAAAGTTCAGCTTCTCTCTGATACCAGAGCACAACTCCTTAGTGTTCCTTTTCATCTTGGACTGGAAAAGAAACTCCCATTTCACAAGCATTTGGGGAATTTCTTTGATAATTTTGCATTAGGAACATCACATCGTTCAGTGATTGGTGAAAGAGGGGAGATTGAGATGAGATCTGAGGAAGAACCTCTTTGGTGTGAGGGTGGTGAGAGCCTGGTTGGTTGCCCAGAGAAGTTGTGGCTGCCCCATCCCTGGAGGGGTTCAAGGGCAGGTTGGAGGGGTCTTGGAGCTACCTGGTGTGGTGGGAGGTTTCCAAACCCCCAGGGCAGGGGTTTGGAAATGGATGGTCTTCAAAGTCCCTTCCAACTCTAACCATTCTATGGTTCTATGGTCCGAGGCAGAGGCAGGAGAGGAGAGAACATGTCTGAAGAGCTGGCCTAGCCTTTGGTTTGCCACATGCACCAGGAGCAGAGGACTGGTCACGGTGACCCTCTTGCAGCACCCATGGGTGCCATGACTTCTCAGCAGCAATGCCCTGGGGAAGACCAGGACCCTTCATCCCCCAGCACTTCCCAGCCAACCACCAGCGTGGCTTTACCTTGACTGTGCCAAGGAGCTTGAGAAAAAAGTAAGAGAGCTTTTTGCCCCCAAAGTAGGGTGTATTTTCATTCCCCATTGAGAGAGGGCTGTTGATGCCACACCATATGCTGACACCAGTGAACCAGGTCCACCCAGCCGGCACCCAGGCTTAGGGAAGAGTGGCTCGCTCTGATAGCAAAGGTGAGTCTGCAGAAAGGTGAAAACTAATCAGTTTTATAATACTCAGCTGGGAACATTAGCTAATTTTAGGATGGGTATTTTGCAGAGTAAAATGAATAGCTAATGACTTTACTATTTTAATTACTTTAGGAAAGGTTGCCCTGTAGGTTATCTAAAGGAGTTTGCCTAGTTAGATGAATATTACAACTGAGATTGGAGAAGTGTTATTATTGTCATCTATCATCAGCTGCATGTGATGTGACCAGATAAGTGCGTGCCTCCGCTTTTATTAACTGTGTTTCAGTGGAACTGACAGGGTTCCAACCATTTTGAATAACACCTTTGTCTTTAATGGGGCTGTGTGCATCTTTAATGTTTCATAACGCAAAGTTGATTGACAGTATTGGCAGGAGAGGCTGAGTTTTGCAGGAGATGGCATTAGGTCATGGACTGTGGCTGGCAGTATCCATTCTGGTTTTTTTTTTTGGAAAACCAAGGGCTTTGGTCATCGCCATCCCCGCAGAGCTGGTGGGTGAGGAAGGGTATATGGAGACATTTGGTATAATGAATTGGCCACAAGAGGGAAGGAATAGGACTTGGTGTGGCTGGAATCTAAAGTTTAAATTTATTTTTCACTAAAAGAAAAGAAGAAGAATGAACCCAAAGAAAGGAAAATAAACCCAAACCCTAAAACAAAACAAATCAAAACAAATTTAAAAATAAAAAAGCACTGGAAAATCTCTTCTTCCTAACAAATCTGAAAATGCAGCTGACAGAAGCAAACTGCAGCTTAAAATGAAATCCCGGGGGTGGATGGAGCGATGGTTACTCAGCAAACGCTGGGTCCTGTGGGGCAACTATGAGCCTGCCCGTGGTAGCCCAGCTCGGGGGGGAGTAGCCACTTGGCAGAGACTGGTGGTCCCATCCATGGGGCTGCCCTTGGCCACGGTCCCATACTGGAGCCTTGCTTATACTTTATCAATTCACATCCAGCCGGGGGGGGTTGTCCTTGCCTGTGCATCATTATTAATTTATTTATAAAATTATTTACAGGGTTATTAAAATTGCAACTTTCCCAGCTCTCTCCTAGCTTTTTCCCAGGCTCAGTTATTTTTTAAGTAACAAAATCAGCTGTTTTCAGCGCACTTCTGGTCAGCTCAGAACGCAGCAAAAGGTGGAATACTTTGGTAGTTTGTTTCAGTTTTTCTCGGGAATTGTCAGAAAAGTTAAGAACTTCAAAAGAACACTTTAGTACGCAAAGCTGAAAGTCAGCTCCACAAAAATAAAATTTAATGGGCTTAAGGCCAGCCTTTTGACATTTTCTACCTAATTTCTAGCTCTGTGCCATGGCCTTTATTCAAGTCCCATGACAAAAGCATTCTAAATAACCCTAGCATGACTGCCAATAGTTATTATTTTATAAAATGGGGGG
>JAOQGM010000039.1:652963-668578 GCA_027564225.1 Gallinago stenura | reverse complement strand
TCAGCGTGGTGACACTGGACAGGGGCTTGGTTTTGGGCTGGGGGGGGGTTTCTGGCTGTCACACACTCGGTTCTTGTTCCCCATCCTCGTGCCCCCCCCCTCCGCCGGGGGCTCCGGCTGCGCGGCACCGGCAAAGTGGGTTCCTGGAAATGGGAAGTGGGGAGAGGGATGGCGTCAGGGTCTGGGTCAGGGAGTCCGTGGTCAGGTCTGCAGCAGCATCTCCGTAAAACAAAACAAAAAAAAAAAAAAAGAGGACAAAAATAATAATAAAAAAAAGGGTGATTAATACAGAAGGCGGTACAGGAACTTCTCCAAAAAAATAGTAAATCCCAGAGGTGACTCAGGATGCTCAGCCCCAGGAACGGGTGGTGGGAGGAGGGCAGAGACGGGGGGGCTGGGACTGGGACCAGTGCCCAGGGGCAGGTGGGGTGTCCCTTCTCCCCGTTCACCCTGTGGGACCTGTCCCCAGGTGTCCCAAACCCCCACCCTGGAGTGGGTGGAGAATCCCCCCCCCCTTATAATTTGCTTGAAAACCCCATCCCCAACACCTGGGAGCAAAAGGGATGGATTAAATGAGTGAATATTCCATGGCTTCCAAAGGCACCTTCTTCCCAGCACCTGGACACCCAG
Organism: Gallinago stenura; assembly: GCA_027564225.1. Lineage (NCBI taxonomy): Eukaryota > Metazoa > Chordata > Aves > Charadriiformes > Scolopacidae > Gallinago > Gallinago stenura. The sequence goes on along the minus strand of JAOQGM010000039.1, from coordinate 667,948 downwards.
CGGGGGGGTCGCTCCCCAGGGCCAGGAGCCCTCGGGAATGTTCCCTTCCCAGTGGATTTCCCCAGGAGGGTCCCGCAGGCACTGGGGGGAAAGGAGGACACTGCAGACAGGGGTGGAAATACCTTATTCACGGCAGGGAGAGCCGTGACTCAGCCCCCCCCCTCACCCCCCTCCCCCCAGCGCCGGGGTTTCGTCAGGGGAACGTGCCCGGGCTCATCGTCTCTGACACCGAGTTCCATCCTCTGCGGGGACGTGGGGAGCAGCACTCATCCCAAAAAAGGGGATGGGGTGGGGGGGAATGGTTTGAGCTGGGGGAAGAACTCAGGGCTCAGGTGCCCTAAGGTTTGGGGTAAGAAAGTGGAAAAATGGGGAAATGGGGCTTCACGGAGAAGTTAATTGCGATCCCAGAGCCAAAGGTGGTGCCAAGGAAGGATCCTGGGATGTTTGATGGGAATCAGAGCTCCAGCCCATCCTCGTAGCAAAAAATGCACATCAACACCCCCAGGAAAGGGTTTTATAAAGGCTGGATACAAAATGCCATTCCGGGATAGAAGTACGTGGTCAACCTGGATGTGTTTTCCCAGGCAGAAGCTTTCCAGCACCGACCACAGAAATTCCCGTGGTTCCTCGCCCAGCACGGAGGAAAGTTTGGAAATCCGGTGGTCAAAGGTGTGCGTGAAGTGGATTTTTTGGGGGAAACGTAACGTTCCTGTTCGATCGACCCACGGTGGGAGAAGAAACAGCCAAGGGTGGGGCAGACAAGCATCCTTCAGGTCCTTGGGGACGGAGCTGGCGATGGCAGAGCAGGGCACAGCGGGATTTTTTGAAGATGGATAAACATAAACTCTGCAAAAAACTGAATTTCTACCCAAGAAAACACCCTGAGAAGGGGGTGGGGGTAACGCGGGTCCTTCACCCCCCCCTCCAAGGGGAGCGGGGACAAGGATACGGGGTTTGGGGTTCCGTCCTGCCAAAATGCATCCTCCTCCACCCCAAAGGTCAGTCCTGGGGCTGTCACCCACCTCTCGTGGGACACGGGGAGGGACACACTCCATCCCTCCTCCAAAAAAATTCAAAGGCAGGTTGGAGGGGGCTTGGAGCAACCTGGTGTGGTGGGAGGTGTCCCTGCCCAGGGCAGGGGGGTGGAACTGGGTGATCTTTAAGGTCCTTTCCAATCCAAACCATTCTGTGGTTCTAAGAAAATACAAATAAAGTACAATCTGAGAAAATTTGGAGGACCCGGAAGAAGAAAAAAGAACAAATGTTTGAAAAATCTAGTGTTGGGAAATGGAATTGCAGCAGGGCAAGCTGCAGGCAGATATTGAGGTGGGTCAGCTTGTGAGTCCAGGTGGCTGGAGAGGAGCAGGGCTGGATAGTCACCACACCATGCCATGTTCTGGGTGACCCTGGGAGAGGTGTGTGAGGGCACAGCGGGGACAGGAGACCCTGTAAGTAGAGCTGAGGGGAGCAAGGAGCTTTGGAACTTGGCTGAAGGGCAGCCTTTGGCCCTACCCTGGAGCATCAGAGAGCCCAGACCCCAGGCACTGGGAAAGGCCACGTTTCATGCAGGAGGGACATCCTCTCCTCTGACAGTGCAGTTTAAGTTCCATGAAACCATTAGGCAGGTATTCCTAGGTTACAGAGCAGACAGAAATAGTGAAATGTATTATGGAGGGGCCCATAATTCATCCAATTTATTACATTACAACGTTCCCCTGATTGATTTATGGTTGTGAAATTGCTCTCTGTCCATATATTATGCTCTGTTTAATGTATAGGGTACATCTGTTCAGGTTGGGATGGTAGGCTGGGGAGGGCTTATTTCTGCAACCCTCGTTCCTGTAACTAAGTCCCCCTTTCACCGCTCGGGCTGTGTCCAAGGGGCACAGGCTGGGAAGGAGGCCAGCAGGCTGACCTGCCGCGCTCTGCAGTCGAGCCTTCCCTTAAAATTCAAAAATTAGTGCTTGCAAAAGGTGGTGAGATTGGAAGAGGTGCCAGACACCCTGCAAAGAGCTGCTGGAGGAACTCCAGAGCATCACCTCGCAGCCTTTGCTGGCAGCTCTAGGTTGCTGCCGGGGGATCGCATTAGGGCCTCTAATGTCCTCCTGAAGTGTCCTCCTGGGCGCTCGGTCCCATCTGCAATGGACAGAGATCTGCAGCCCAAAAGGGCACCTGGAGCAAAGAGGAGCCTCAAACCCGGAGCTGGATGGGAGCTCCGTGGAGGGATCTACTGCCTGGGCCCAGAGGACCTTCCAAGAGAGAGCGGTGGGTTGCCCAGTCTAAAGGATGCTTTTGCTGCCTCCTGATGGATAGAGACTCGGGGTCAGGCTATGGACTTGCCATGATAGCACCTCTCTTGGTGCTAAGAGCGTGGATAAGAGACCCTCACGCTCACTGCCAGAGCTTCAGAGCTGTCCTCTGGTCCCACCAGGCAGAGCAGTGAGTGCTGGGGGACAGGGCACCCTGCTCCATCACTGGGGCTCTGTTCCTGACCCCATAAACTGCCTCCCACCAGCCTGTCCCCTCACCCTGGAGGGGTGGGCACCTCCGCTCTGTGCATTGTACAGACACGGTGGATGCACTGCTGGCTCACGGGGGTCAGGGATGGAAAACTACAAAAAGAGCAAAGCCCTGAGCAGCTTTAGTGGTGGTGGAGGCTCCAGGGATCCTCAGTGTCCAAAGCCGAGCACAGGGGCTACGGTTTGCCCAGGTACTGGGCTCAGACTGGGGGATAAAAGTATGAAATCCAATGTCTCGTGACAGGCAGGGGCAGGTGAGAAGGATTTAATGGTCCTGTCTAGGCTTAAATTCTATAAATCTAAGAAATGGTAGCGCACAGCTGCCCTGGGTAGGAGCTGGTAATTTAAAGCTCAGTGGTGTATTGTCAGCTGTAATTCCCAGGGGAGATGTCTGGACCTCGCTGCCGGCCCTTGCTGTGCAGGAGAAGATAACACAGCTTTTAGCTGGAGCCGACTCAATCCAGCCAGACCCATGCCGCAGGAGATGTGGGGACAGGAGAGAGAACCCTGGCTCAGCCCGAGCACAACACATCAAAATGGGTGAAACTTGCCATGAGTTGGAAAGTTCTGGAAGAGCTCCCAAAGATCCAAGTGTTCAGGGTTAGCCCCTGGGCTGCCCTGATGGTGTCACTCTGGGCAGTGCCCTGGGGATGTTCTCCTCCACTGGATGTATCCTGCAATCCCAACAGACCAGGCAGAGCTGTGCCTACTGCCCTGTCCCACCCTGTGCCATGCCATGCCATGCCAACCCATCCCATCCTGTGCCGTGCCATGCCGTGCCAACCCATCCCATCCTGTCCCATCCATGCCATCCTGTCCCTTGCCATCCCACCCCATCCCATCCAGTGCCATCTGTGTGCCCCCCTAACCTGGTGCACCTAGAGGACACGATGGTGAAGGGACACCCCAAGCACCCAGCCCAGCCCTCACCAGGGCAGAAGCAGCAGCTAGCACCCCAAAATAAAACCTTCCCCCCGAGGCCAGCAATTTGCAGAGCTTTCCCCCGGGGAAGAAATAATGCTGTGGTAAAATCTCGCTTCCTGAAAAACCTCCTGCATGCGGGAAAAGCAGATTTTCTGTCAAAGAAGCATTTAAGTAGGCACTTTTCAACTAGATCTGCTTTTAATCTTGAAAGATGTTAATATTGCTGTTCCTGGTCTGATAATACCTTTCTGTTACATAAAAAAAGAAACCACCTTCAAAACCTTTTACAATCGTCTTATTCTCACTCTTCCTGTCACATAGATAAGTAAAGCTGTTTTTATAAATAATAGTAGGGAGAGATAGATAAGCATCCGAGGACAAAAAAAAAAGGAAGATAGAATTAGGGTGGGGCTTAATTGCTTTTGAGATCCTGTTTTTGGAATAATTTCTATTGCAACGTATAATGGCTTGTGGCAAACCCCTGGAGCTTTATTGATGGCTGCAGGTTCCTTGGGAATTTGCACAGAGGGCAGGTGAACCTGAGTCCCCACACAGGTGCTGGAGCTGAGAGAGGAACCCATCTCACATGCAATGATAAGCTTTACCACCTGGCATTGATTAAATTTTGAAGGTGTTAATTGTGGGGAGGGGTGGGGGTGAGTGTCAGTATCACCTACATGTGGACCCCCAGCAGCCGCTGCAGCCCTGGGAGCTGAGTAAAACTGAGCTGGGAAGAACTAGGAAATATAACAGTCCTGCAGCTGTACCTCAGCGAGGGACCTCAGCTGGAGGCTTTTAATGAAACAGGTATTCTTTCCTGTAAAAAAAAAATGCTGTGTTTTGCTATTGAGCTAATTGCTGTTAATGTAAAGTACACAACATTGCCAAATCGGGGCTCTTTGGAAAAGCTTCTTTGGAGTGTTTTTTTCACACGTGCTGTTTCATTGCTAACGGGTTTTGGAAAGCTTGGTAGGTAGTTATGGAACATATGTGCCTTCCCTTTACTTGTCCCTGCTATGAATTTAATTCTCAGGCTGTAAATGTATTTTTTTTCTTTTGTTGGTGTATTACAGCGCATCTCTCTCCTAGAGAGAATTAGCTGGGAACGTGACATTAAGTGGCAGGAGATTTCAGATTGGTATTTGTTCGTCTGTTTTTGTGCCTGTCTTCCCTGCTTGTTTCTCACCCTTTGCCTACTTGAGTTTTATTATTTGGGTTTGACCCCAAGGATCTCTAAAATCTCAGAAAATAAGGCTGAGTTCTTGAAGATCATCTGGTCAATTGGCCCTACAAAAGATCTGATAAACTGTGGCTTAGTCTCTGACAAGTGCTTTTCTTACTTGTTCCTGGGGGGGAACAAAAAAGGGAACTTCTGTAAGCTTTCAAGAGATCTGTTTTAGTACTTTGGTCTGCTGCTTCTTACGCTGATTTTCGTGGTATTTAACCCAGATTTACCTTGCAGTAAACAGTATTTTCTGTTGTTTTGTCGGGTTTTTTCCCCCCTAATTTATGGCTGAACCCAGGGAACAGTCTTTTTTCACAGAACCACTGATGTGGGCAGCAGCTCACGACCAGGCTGCCCGGGTCCATGTCCAGTTGAGTTTGAGTATCTCCAGTGATGGAGACTCCAAACCCTTGCTGGGCAATCTGTGCTTTGGCTTTCTTCCCACAGTTTACCGTGTATGTAAAGATTGTCACTGGTTCCCTCTGTTCTCCCTCCCTCCCATCTCCCCACGCTTCATTTGGCCTTTCGTTGTAGGACAAGGTTTTTGTGCACTTGGTCATCTGTGGTTCTCATGTGGGCCAAGTCTTCTTGGGAAATGTGGTGTTGAAAAAACAATGATGTGTGTTTTAGGGTTTTCTGCTGTTGTGTGTCCCGTTGCTGTTTGCCTCCTGGCTAACGAGGCGATGCTGTTGACTTGGTTTGTAGTTGCACGTAACCCCAAGACCTTTCCATGTAAACCTCTCCAGCAGGGTTCTTGGACTTCATGCTAATTTTTATTTAAGCTCTCTAATATGGTAGAACTACTTTGAAGACTAATCTTGTTTTTCAGCACACCAGCATCCCTTTCCAGTTAAGAATCACCTGCAAAGGGGATAAACAGATTTTGTCTCTAACCTGAGCGTTGAGTAGCCCCAGGCTGTGGTGACCCCCGTGGGACCCCACCAGCTCCATCTTCCCATTTCCGATGCTGAGCTTCTCTGATTTCCTTTCTGAGTGATGGTAATTCACCCAGCTTTTATGTAGTTTATCAGAAGTATGTATCTTAGCCTTTTCTTACCCCGGGAGAGAGTGTTAACAGGCTCATTAATCTCAGTTCTGTGAGATCTGTGGTTCCCTACCATCTCCAGCCAGTTCCCCCTTTCCTGAAGGCATGGCACCCGTGGTCAGGGAAAGGGGGATGGTGGGGATACCATGAATCATTCCAGACAAAAATAATGCTTGTTACTGATCTCCTTGGGACCTTCTGGGGATTTGCAAATACGTGATTTGATTATTTGTTCCCGAGAACTGAAACTACAAGGAGTGTTGCACGGGAAGTGGCAGATAAGCAATGGTTTGCCCTTTTTAAGTCTTTCAGTCTCAGAGATAGCAGCAGGCAGTTCTGAAATTACTCCAGTTCTCTAAGAACTTCAGGAAAATTTCAGCAGGCTCAGCTTATCTCAAAGCATTCTACTTTCCTACCTTGTTCTTTCCTGTTGCAGCCTGAGCCATTACCCTTGTGTCAGTGATGCTAATCCCATCGTGTGGCTGATTGCAATGGTCCTTTTACTGAAGAGTGAAGCAAAACAGTAAAAAAAAAAGATTGTTAAACAGCGTGGCTCTTCAGTATTCCTTGCCATAAGCTTTTCTCCCTGTTTATTCATCAACTTTCTTGCCCCTCTCTTGCTGCTATGGGTCCCTTCAGAGAGTGCTTCCTTAGCACCCCACGTGCCCCTGGCTGGATTTATCTCACCAAGTCCCTTGCCTCTCCTGATTTTTCTCCCCGTATGCTCATGCTACCTTTTATCCCAGTGCTTGCCTTTAGTACCAGTTGAACTATTTTTCTGCTTTCTCTGTGCTTCCACCTGTGAATTGCTGGTGATTTGGGCAGGTGGTGCCCTGTCCTTCCCCTGCACTGGAGGAGTTTGTGTTCATGCCATCAGGATCACTCCTTTAAGAAAACTGCCATCTCTTAATTACATTTTTCTCTGGCTCTCTGAGATCCCTTGCACGCATCCTGAAGTTGTTGTCGTCTTCATTTTTCAGCAGGCTGCCTTTTTATCTTCTTTTTCATGCCTTTTTTTTCCCCTGAGGAGGGAGGGACAGCAGTCACCTCCAGCAGAGCTTCATCTCTGCTTGTCTTCAGGTGACCCAGCCCCTCCCCTGGTGCTAAGATACCGGGCCTTTTGCATCAAAAAAACAGATTTGCACCTCCTTTTGAGGTCAGGTAGAGCTGGCATGAGTGTGATGTTTTCCTTAGAAGGGTGGTGTGGAGCATTAGTGTTAATGGAAGGGCTCCAGCATCCTGCCGGCAGCAGCGGTGGGTGCCCTCCCGTGGTACCCACTCAGCAGCACTGCTACCGCCTCCAAAATGCAGGCTGGGGAGCACAAGCTGCTGGTTTCCCCTGGAAATGTCCTCAACCAGGAATATTTTCCTTGTTTAGTAGCTTATTGCAACCTGCAGTTAGTAAAGAGCAGCTGAAAAGACCCTCCACCACCTCCTGCCTGCCAGGTGTCCTGCCTGGCACCCCCAGGGGAAAACCCACCTCCAGCATCAAAAGTGACTCAGTTTACCCTCCAGGTAGTGCCAGCCCACGTTTCGAGCATCTCTAAAGGGACAAACATTGCACAGTGTAGAGTAATTTAGCAGTAAATAGGAGGAGGATGCGCTTACCCCACACCGGCTGTTTTGGGGCTGCTGCCCCAAAATGTTCTAAATGCCTCGTTGCTTAATCATAGAATGGTTATTAAGGACCTACACACACACCCCCCCTCCCAAGCTCAGAGCCTCCCCTGCATGCTCCAGACCCACACACTTTCATTAACACTCGATATTAACGATCCAGGATCCTTAATCCAAGGGGTTACAGGGTTTAGTTTAATTATTCCTGCTTGCAATCTTATCTGTATTAAGAAAAAAAACTTAATTACTTCACTAATAGCTTAGCCTCTTTCACGGGGTTTCCATTAACCGCTCTGAAGCCGGCTGCCTCGCACCGAACATCGAACCACCAAAGGGACTGGGGGTGGGAGGTAGGGGGCTTTGGGGTTTATTAAAGAAAAAAAAGCCAGCTATCAAAAAAAAACCCAAAAACCCAACAACAACAAAAAAACCCAAAACAAAACAAAAAACAAAACAACCAAACCCCAACACTAAACTACATTTCCTACTGCAGGTTTCAGAAAATAGTCATTAGGAAAAAAAAAAAAATATTTGCACCTCAGAGTAAAGTAGCAGCAAATGCCCCTGTTTGTAAATAGCACACGTTGTACCTGGGCTTGATTTAGTGCAATTTGCCCAACTGGAAAACAAACGAACGGGTACCTCTCCAGTCTCCAGCATTATCCAGCCAGTGGAGAAGTGTTAACATTTATTACTTGATAGTAAACATCATTAGCATGACCTTTTGGAGACGTTTTAAAGGAAAAAAAAATTATATATATAATGCAGAATCTGCAAGTCCTTTCTCCCAGAAATATCCCAGCTCCAGCTCTCTTCACAGCACCTGTGTCTGGCAGGGAGTCAAACCCTCCCTTCAGCTGCCAAAGGCAGAAGGAATGGCTCTGTGCCCTGGTCACCCTGTTCCTGGGTGTCTTTACTGGTGCTCCAGAGGGTGCCATGACTTGGGCAGGGGGACCTGGAAAACAGTCTTTACAAATTCCTGTTGATTTATAATTTTTTTCCTCATTTCCTATGACTATTACCCATCAGTGAGGAGCAGGAGGTGGGGACAGAAGCCCTTAGGGATGTCAATGCACACTCTGCTTAATTTCCTCTTTAGCATCGCGTGCAATCTGTGATGTGAGGCAGGGAAGGAGGGCGAAATGCTGAAGGAAAGGGTGTAGCTGGTGAAAGCATGCTTTCAAGGTAGGAGAAAGCACAGTCCTGCTCTGCACGGGCTCTTCGTCAGAGCATGACAAGGCTTTTCATGGCATTGCCTGGGCATTTCGGAGCCACTCCGAAAGGTGTTGCAATGGAGGCTGATCCTAATATCCCAAAGGTGATGAAGCTGCATGGGCTGGAGCTCGCATTTTCAGAGCTGAAGATGCCTTTCCCAGGCACTGCCCTGCCCCCGCAGCTGGCTGCATGATGCCTTGAAGGACCAGGGGGTGTCCCCAGCCCCTTCCCTTTTGCAGCAGTGGTGGGAGAGGTTTATCAGCACACAGAAATAAGCCTTATGCCTGCAGCTTCTCCCTCATTGCTGTCCTTGGGGATTCCCTGATGTATGCTGGGGGTGGGAGGGGGAGGAGAGAATAAAACAGGACTTAAACCTGTCCCCCCACATCCTCAGCTAGGTTAGAACTCCACCTTTTTGATTAAAATAAGTGATTCTGGGGCATGAAGCCGTGAGTGCTCAGCTGGGCATGGCTGGGAGCAGTGGGAGAGGGTGGAGGTGAAGTCATGATCCGATAAGAACGGGCTCATTGCAAACTTCCCAGCCTCTCTGTTTGTCATCAGCGGTTTCTTTGCTTGAAATGAAGTGGGGTTTAACAGCGCAAAAGTAAAATTGTGACTGCCAGTAGATGCCTGCAGATCCCAGCTTGTCATGAGCCCAATTAGTGGAGAGGGTTGAAAGTTGCTTTATTAGCTGAACTGAGCCCCGCTGGCTGTTCAGGTTGTGTTTGCTGGGGGAAAAACAAAATGCATGTGTGTATATAATATTTTTGTGTGTGTGTGGATAGAAATGAGCATCAGAAGCACAGCGGGTATGAGCCTTCTTCAGAAGGGATCTGCTAACGCCAGCTCCTGGCCTTCTTTCTCCTTGGGCGGAAGGCGATGGGATTGTTTATCTTTCCTGTAGGATGCTGGGCCAAGGCTGCCTCCTCCCCTATGAAAAAAGCAGCCCCTGGCAGTGGTTTTCCAGCCCCACATTGTATTTTTTCCTATCCCATTGCTGTGGTGTGTGGGGCTGGGAAGCAGGTGACCAAGCCATGGCTGCTGGGCAGGCTCTGCCTTTTGGTCCTCTTGGTTCCTCTTGGTGGAAAGGCACCCAGGACTTCAATTGCTGGCAAGAATGGATGCTAAGAAGCACGTGAAAGAGATTTATTTTTTCCCAAACGGAGCAAGGCTGGAGATCAGAAGGATGAAAACCCAGTGGCACTTGATGCAGAGAGAGAATGAAGGAAAAGTAAATTGCAAGACGGAAAAAGGGGAGCAGGAGAGAAAGAAAAAACCTTCAGAGATCCTCTGTAGAGCTCCTGGCAATTCTGAGTTTCTTCCTATAACCTGGGAGCCCTTCGAGGGGACTGTGCTCTCTGAAGGCATCTTTATTAGGCTGATCTATTTTTATATGTTCAGACCTTTGACTTCCCATTTTCATTTCACCTCTAAAAGGTGAAACTCATGATCTAGGAGCTCTTAAACAGAAATAGCCTGGCACAAACCCCACTGCAGCCACGGCATGCCTGCCTGGTGAAGGAGGAGGTGCTGTGGCTGGGACACCAGGGTGCAGAAGAGCTGGTGCAACCAGTCAAGGGCAGGAGCTGGAAGCTGGTGGGGTTGGATGGCCCTTTCCAGCAGCTTGTAGTGTCTCAGCAGTGGATGTGAACCTGCTGTTGGGGTCCCAGCACCCCTGGGGAGGGGTCCTAGCACCCCCCAGTCCCTGCTGCTCGTCCTGGTTCCTGGCTGAGCATCCCAGCGCTGCCACAGCCCCGGCCCTGCTGCTTGTCAGCTCCTTCAAAGGGAACCGTGTCTTTGCAAATCGAGCCACAAATAAGCATTTAAATTACCCTTGTAGTACTTTTTTTCCGCACATCAAAAGCGCCATCAAAAGAGCAACCGGTTGCATCCAAAGGGAGAAACCGAGCTGTGGTTGTTTGGGTCCCTCCAGCTTTCTCTTCAGGGGCAGCTCTCCTGAAAAGCCTCTTGCGTGCGTGATGGATCTCAGTGGGGCTGTTAATCACTGTCAACAGCTCGTATCATGCAAAAACACAGTGCTCTTGGACGCACCGTGTAATTCCGGGCTGCATGTATTGCCCCCCTGCTGCTCATGCCTATATTTATAACAGCACTCATTTTTGTTAGATTCAAAGGGCTTTTTGATCATATTTTTGCTTTAGCTGCGTGACACAGTCAAATCGCAGTAGAAAAAATCTGTTGCAGTGTTCAGTGATTGTCTCCTGCGAAACAGCCCAGTTATCTCACAGGGGCACATTTTAACATATATGGAATTGGGCATTTCTCACAGCCCTGCAAAGACTTGGTTTTGGCAGCTGGGCTCTGGTAAATACCTTTGCTCCAGTAGTAAAGACTTGCAGTAAAATCTTTTAAAAGTGTGTTTTCCCGATAGCTAATAGATTGTCGGATCCTATATCCCGATGGGTACAACAATGTATGGGATGATTTGTGTTTTTTCTCTATATGAGGGGGGAGGGAGAAAAGACCAAAGAACGTAAAATGCAAAGCCTTGGAAACAGAAACATCACCCTGGGTGATGGTGCCTGTGCTTGCCCATGTCTTGCTTTTGTGAGCACCTCTCCCAGTTGTCTGCAGCAGCTTTTTGGAAGCTTCCTCGGGAAAAAAAATATCTAGGACAAGCACAGACTTGTAGCCTGTTTAACTCATGTCAGAGCAAAACAGTTGCACATCCAGTGTTCATCTCTTTGGAGGGTACTCCCAGCTGTACTTCTTCCAGCAAAGGCATTAAGTGTGGCTGACTTCCACCCTCGGCCCACCCTGTTGACTTTCACCCCTCTTCTGAAAACGCCTCTTGGGTGAGATGAGAGTGTTTGGCCTCAGAGGGCTTGGTTGTGCTGGCCCTTGCGTTGCCATCTGGCTGGGACTGGCCACGGCTACACCTCACTGTTGCCTGTGCATCTCCCATCTTGGAGAAGAGCTGCTGGGTTCTCCTCCGCACCACATCTCCTTTGCTTCCCGGTGTGGTGCAACTGGTTGTGGTGGGGAAGGAGGAAGGTGTCTCTTTGTTCTGGACATTCTTTCTGCTTCCTTATTGCACTGATTCGGAAACTTTGGAGTCGGGGATAATTACTGGTCCTGCAGCCTGGAGGGGTTTTCCTCTCTGGTGTTTGATGCTCATGCAGGGAGTTTGGTAAGACACAAAGGCAGCTTCTGGCTCTCTAGGAGATCTGACAGAAGCATTGAGCCAAAATCTGAGGTGGGCTGTGTGTGGCTCTTCCTTCTGCTTCTATGCAGAGGTGACCTGAGTGGCTGTTTTGGGCTGAGGGCCCTGCAAATTGGCTTCACCAGCTGGGCCAGAAACCTCCCATAACTGGTGTCTGAACCTGCCCAAGTAAGTCGTGTTGGGATGACGCCAACGGCTGCAGAGCATGAGGTGACTCTGTGTGTCCCCCCTGCTGCCCTGTGTCTTATGGTCTCTGGTGTTTAAACCCTCCATGTTGGGGCCAGGGATCTCTCTGATGGGCTCCTTCCTTGTGGCTGAAGGAGGAGAAGGCTTGTGTATCTGCTGAAACATCCTTCATGTGTGACCTTCAGGTGTGACAGCAGGCAACTACTTGCTGGAAAGAGGTCTGAAAGGGTCTGAAAACCCTGTGGAGCTCCAGGGGCTCGGCAGAAGGGGAATCTGACAACCTTGGACGTGCTGAGGTGTGGAGAAAGATTGGGGGGGCATCAGCTTGTCACATATTATATACACCTGCACTTTCTGTCACCAGCAATGGCTTTTCAGACTAATAAGCAGGAGAAGACACGAAGTCCTTGCCCGTTGCAGCACCGAGGAGGCTTGGTGCTTTCCATTTCCGGAGCCGGACCAGTTCTGGCGCAGTGGCTTCTCCCTCTGTTGTGGTTTTGGAGATCACACGTGCAGACAAGCCTGTGGGTGACTGCTTCACACGGCAACTCCTTTGATGGCTCTTGGAAATTGCACCTTCTGAAAAGTGGACAATGCAAACAAACGCAGCTCGTTCTGCCTTGCTGAACACGCCGGAAATCTTGGGTCATAAGGAAAATGTGACTGCAGACACACCTTTTGGGATCTTAAATGGTCCCACCTACGCTGTCTTCCGTGCCAGCCCTGCTGACGAGCAGTCATGGCTCTTCGGCAGCACATCTTCTGCAGCTGACCCTGCGGCAGCATCACGTATGACTACTGGTCTTTGGTGGACTACTGGTCTTTGGTGACTGTCACAAATGACGCCTGGCCCTCGGTGACCCAGGCACCCGTCTCCCTCCGGGGGCTGTGCCAGGCTGCGGGGTCCTTTCCTGAAAACTTCCGAGCCTGGAGGGAGAACGCTGATGGGAATGCCGAATTCCTAATTGTTGTGTGCCTGGCTTGCTGGGTAAATCATCAAACACCAGTGTACAAAGAGTAATTAATCTTAACAGGAAGCTGGCGCTGGGACAGCTGGAGGTGGAGGTAATTTGGGGGGAGGGAGGAGGGAAATAAGTTCGTTGGGAGCAGGGCAGGCAGCCCCGGTCGCTGGCTGGAACAAAGGCTTGTGCTGCTGGGGGATGCTGCAGCACTTTCCTCTCAACTCAGCGGCTTCCAGGGGCTGTGCAGATTATTTTGGTCCCGCTGCCTGCCATTTAGCGAGGCAGGGCAGTGTAATGTTAAAATAACAGCCCTCTCCCGGGTCACTAAGAGTAAAGAAGCTGCAAGTGCTTTCTGGGGCAGATTTCAGCACTTTGCTGTTCTCCACTCTGTTATTTAGCTGTCCAGGTTTATTATTCAGTGATGACTTGACTTTAAATTCACTCCCTTGACCTACAAAGCTCCCGACAAAAGTACGTATGACTATTGGTGCTCTACAGGTACCCAGGTACATATTTCCCATTTCTGCAGAGCAAAAATCATAATTTTCTTCTCTAATCTTAAATGCAGTAAATATCCTTACTTCTCATATGGAGAACCCAGAAGGCTGGTGGTGAAGAAGGGGGTTGAACAGCAGGTCATTCGAATCCCAAGTCATATGTCCGAACTGAAAGATGACTTCTGTTTCCCTAGGAGGGCAGTGGGAAGAAGTTTGGGTTTGGCTAACACGTAAGGTGGTTCATGGGGGAAAGAGGTGACACATGGTGTTGGCCACAACCCTCTGCACCGCTTGAGCTCTGACGTGGAGAGAGACGTTGGTCCTGCAGAAAGGCTGTGGGCTGCTAGGAAAGTGATGTTGAAAGGATGGATTCTGTCCCTTGGTGGAAGCCTGTGTTCTGTGAGGATAGATTTGACATTTCTGTGCTTGGCAGCGTGTGTCACCTGTAAGTCATCGGGGTGGGAGAGTCCTGCTTTGGGACAGGAGCGCAGTGCCTGCAGGTTGCCCACAGACCCGGTGGGTTTGGCAGGCAGGAGCAGATCCAAAGCTGTCACTGTCCCCGGCGGTACCGGCAGTGCCTGGTGATGTCCTCAAGCCATCTGGCATCTGCTGGTGGCGGTGGGTGCCAGGACGAGGCAGCGATGCTCAGGAATGCTCCTGTATCACTCCGCAGCATCGCCCCGGATGGCTGGATGGCTCCTGCTGCAGGGGAAGTGGATTAACTTTCTTTTTTCATTGTCTGGAGTGAGACAGCAGGGAGCTGTGTGGCCAAGTCTGTCTGAGGCTGCAGAACAAAAGAGGGATTTCTGCTTTCCTGGCTGGCTTGCTGCTGGAGCTGCGACTCCTCTGGAGTCAATAACTAATCACGAGATTGGTGTGTGTCTCATCGCTGCGGTGTGTGCCTCTCCCCGCTGCTCACCCCCCCTGCCCGTGCACTGTTTTCCTTGGTGAGGAGACGTGCTGCGGGCTCCCCGCTCTTGTTTAACAAAATGGGAGAACAAGTGGAGTGGAGTTCTGCCCGTCTGATTTGCTTCCAAGTGTGACAAACCGCGTGTGAGCGCTTATTCCTTCCCCGGAGCAGCCCGGAGCTGGCAGAAAGGCAGCTTATCTTTTCGGGGCTGGAGTCAGGTAGGCAGCAGGGAGGCTCCCTGGCTGGAAGAAATCTGTGGGTTTACATCCCTCTCTGGAGGCAGCTCCCTGTCCTCAGCATGGCCCCACAGGCAGGTTTGGGCAAGGGGGAGCTGCCGGGGAGGGTGGTGGCCTCTCTGCCATGGGAAGTGTGGGTGCATGGACGGGCATGCTCTGCTCGTAGTGTGTTGTGGAATACCTGTTGCTGAAAGTCATCCTCGAGGAAGAAGTACGTCTGTAGAAGCCACATAGCTACTGCTTGACTTGGCAAAGTCTTGTGAGAGGCTCTCTCAGCCAGGAAGAGTAGGATGGACATGCAGACCATCCTTGGCTGGAGAAGGGCGTGTTAAACCTACCCTGTTGGAGCTTGAAGCCATTCCCTCTTGTTCTGTTACTAATTACCTGGGAGAAGAGACCAGCACCAACCTCTCTACAGTGTCCTTTCAAGTAGTTGCAGAGAGTGATGAGGTCTCCCCTCAGCCT